>VZRE01015521.1:17746-79781 GCA_013396775.1 Cephalopterus ornatus | reverse complement strand
TATCTCCATCTCCATCTCCATCTCCATCTGCATCTGCATCTGCATCTGCATCTCCATCTCCATCTCCATCTCCATCTCCATCTCTATCTCTATCTCTATCTCTATCTCCTCTATCTCTATCTCCATCTCCATCTCCATCTCCATCTATCTCCATCTCATCTCCATCATCTCCATCTCCATCTCCATCTATATTTCATATATACAAATATACATGTATATATAAAAACATATAAATATATTTATATAGATGTATTTATAAAAATATATATTTATATGTAATTTATGTTTATATAGATATGTTTATATAAATATGTATTTAGCTTTAATGTGTATTTTTATAAATATTATATATTTTATTTATGAAATTATATTTTCTCACTCAGTAGCATTGTTTTAATTTTTCCTGGGGCTTAAGAGAGACAGAGAAAGTACTTCTGGAGCTATTAAGGCTCCCACGCCTTTTCACTGTCCGTGTTTATGGCTGAAAGTGGTGTCCAAGCACTGGCCGTCACTGAGGTATTTGAGACCTATTTCATCTATTGAACAGCTGCCGCTGTCATTTCAGCTTAGTTTTTAAAATACAAAAAAAAAGCATCAGCAAGCAGAGAAATGGCTCAATGAACAAAGAGCCTTTATTCATCCCAATGGCCTTAGTAAGAAAAATGTGAGAGCAGGGAAAAAAAGCAGGCCCTATCTGAGACGGGATGGGAAAGTGTTTCTTGCCAGAGCGCATTTCAAAGCGGTTTCGCCGGCCATCGTCAGCAAATCTATGACAACATCTGGGCTGAGAGGGCAGAACCACACATCAAAGCAGCCCCAGCAGATACAGGGAGTCTCAACTAAGGGGGTTATCCAGGGTAAATGGCATTTGGCAATTTATTAGACGTTGTTTTTAATAAGGCTGCCACGGCCACGTGAAGCACTCGCAGCCCCGGCACTGCACCCCGAATGAAAAACGACAGGCAGCTGCGTTCACTCAAACGAGCGAGGATGAGAGGGGCCGGGAGCAGGTTTCACAGAGTCCGTCATTGTCTGCCTAAATCCCCCCTGCCTTTGAAACCTTGCCTCCCCTGCTTCCCAGGTTTGGGCCTGTGATCCCCAGACTGTTTGCAGTGCCGGCGCTGGAGGTGGGAGCTGCTCAGCTGGCTGCTAATGAAGCGTGTTGTGGTGTCTGCCACACGCGGGAGGATTTCGTAAGCTTGGCACCTGTTCCAGATGAATGCAGTTGATGGCACGGTCTGGAAATGTGTCTATCCCAACCCAGCTTGAAACGTCTGAGGATTATCTCTGTAAATCACCGATTCTCACAAGCGCAGTGAGCAGAGCTCAGCCGGGTCCAGGTGTTCTGCAGATTTAGAGTAAATCTCTACATTCAGGCTGTGTATTTGCTGCCATGAGCACCAGCCAAGGCCGACAGTCCTTCTGAGGAACCAACTGCCATTCCTCCGTAAAGAACCAGAGAAGCAGCATTTAGGTCTTTTAAAACTGCAGAAAAAGGTTTTAATCATAAGCGGGGGATAAGGTTTGCTTTAAAGGGATTGTAGAAGGTTCCTAAAGAGCTCTCACAGACACTTGGTCAAGATAAAAACCATGCTAACCAAATTATTTTGCCAGGTATAGAAGATGTGGCTGTCTTTCCCTTTCACTGTATCTTTTTCCTTAACCTCAGCAAATCACGGCCTGATTCAAGCTGAAATCTTTCAGACTAATTGATTTTAAAAATTGTTTTCAGGTTTGGGGTTTTGTTCCTTATTTATTTTGAACCAAGACCTCCAACAAATTGCTTCTCTGTGAGAAATCCCACTTTGCCTCTAAAATCCACAGGGATAGATTCATTGGGGGCTGAGATTTCTGGGTCCACTGCTCTGTGTGGCAACCAAAGAAGGATGCCTGGAGAGAAAAGCTGCACAAATTTTGTTACAAAACACACAATGGTTCTTCTATCCTTGTACTGGCCATTAAGAGTTGGACTCGATGATCCTTGTGGGTCCTTTCCAACTCAGAATATTCTGTGGTTCTCTGACCCCAGTTTGGGCTAAGGTGGGTTCTCACAGCCCAATCGACACCAGAGTGAAGGTGTGCTCCAGGGGCACCAGAAGGAGATGGGGGGTGCCCATCCAGCCCATCAGGACTGGCAGAGCCACCAGCCTGTGTCCACACACTCGGTGGGGATGACTTACCCCTCTACTAACAGCCCATTTGGATCTGGGAGACTTCCTTTCTTCCCGGCTTGTCCTCCTGCCTCACAGCAATTCCCACAGCCCCCCGGCACCTGCTCACCCATCCCTGCCCACCCAGGGGCCCTCGCAGCCCCCAGCCCTTCCCTCGGGGAGCCAGGGGCTCACGGCAGCCGTGTCGCTCATTCCTGCCAAGCCCCCACTGCCCTCTGTTTTCCTTGGTGGATTCTGCTCACATCTCCATGATTGATTGTGTTTGAGTTTGATCCTGGAGCATCCCGGGATGTCTGCATGAGAGGTGCTACATAAGCATAATTTGGGCTGAATTTTCTTTGCCTAATGGGATTTTAAGCTTGGAGCTGAAGATAGTTTTGGCCCTTTGCTGAGACGCTGTTCATCAAACTCAGTGGTTTGAGCTCCGCAGCCTTCTCTATTCACTGTCGGCTTAGAAAAAAAGATTAAAAAAATAATATTGTGCTTTGTTCCTTTGTGTCAGTGATGCCTTTGAAATGCAGCCCAGGCTGGAGGCGTAGCAGCCTTTCCCTCACAGTGGCCTGGATCTTTGCTGCCCATCTCCGATGGGAGGGATGCTCTTCCTACAAGCCCCAGACTTGTCATCGGTCCAGGCAGAACCGAGGTTGATCTGCGAGTGGATGAAGTGCTATTTACAGTGGAGATGCTGAGTCGAGAGACAGAAGGAAGACATTGGTAACTCACCACCTGTGTGGCTGCACAAATTAATGGGAAAGGTCTTTCTCTGTGCTGAAACCCCAAGAATTTCAGAAAAAGGTGCGGAAGTTAACCCCAGACAATTTGTACAGACTGAACCACTGCTGGGTCCAGGCTGAAAACCTCTTCAGGTTACACATTTCCCCTCTGACTCTCCTGAAGTGAATAGGAAGGGTATGATCTGAGCTGCAGGGAATTTGCACCTTGTTTGGTGGTTACATCCAAAGATCAAAATATTTTGGGATATGGGGCAAAGCGCAAGAAAGAGCCAATTCAGTTTTCAGTGGCTCATGCTTTATTAATGCTACAAATTAATACCTAGTGCTACAAAATATTTACATTTCTCGCTTGGCACAGCCAGATCGCAGCAGAGCAGACTAATGATGGGGTTTAATTCACAGGAGAGAATGGTCTTGTGATGAGCATGGACTCTGGGCAGCTGGGTTTCATTGGTGACTGACAAACTCCTTCTCCAGCCATAGGCAAGTCCCTTAAGCTCTGTATCCCCCCTACCCTGAAAAGAACACGGGAGAGGTTCTGTTCTTCTCCCTCCTAAATTTCTTTCAGAGAAAATGGTGAGGTTGCAGAGGGCTGCAATAATGGTCTGAAGAGCTTCAAAATAAGCAGAGTTCACAAAGATGTAAAACAGCTACTCTGCCTACAATACAAATTAAGGAGCCCATTAGCAGATGAAGTGGGGATGAGATGACGCGTGAAAAAAATATATCATTCATGTGATTAAGTGTACATGTGCTTGGGCATAAAATGGTCTTAATTAGTCATGTTTATCTCTAAGTGCCTGACTTCCTTGAGCAGCTGTGGTGGCTGCACTTGCAGCTCCTTGCTGAAATATTCCCCTTTTTTCACACAGTGTACGGTTCACACCTTCCATGTTTGCCAAAGAAACTCCCCACCGCCCACATGTGCGCATTTGAATTAATTTGATTCTCGATGTCTTTCAGGGGTAGCTGCTGAGCAGGTTTTTCCCTGCAGGCCGAGCAGGCAGTGCTCTCCCAGCAGCAGTTACTGGGAGTTAACTCCTGCCCAGACCAGTTAACCTTCCTGTTGGCCACGTATGAGAAGCATTATTTGTTGTTTATTCCCTCTCTATAAGGATTATCGATCCTACATAAATGAACACCTAAAACGGGACAAAAATTTCCACAAAATCCTTTTGCTGGGTGGCCCTTGAGCTACTGTACCAAGACATTGCCCTTTTTTTTAGATGAAGAAACTGCCACTTACTGCAACTGATCAAATATGGGACAGAAACGGTCTGTGCTTATTAATTCAAATTCAGAAATATGAACTTTGCAGACCTTAGTGGTGTATTTTTAGCTCATATATTTGCAGGAAAGAATCAGAGTCATATACTCAGGTGTAAAATTTGGAAGTGACTTTGTGATGATTAACTGCAGGACCACAGTTCACAGTCTTGGTTTCTTGACTTGGGTACCTGGTACAGCCAGACACAAAACATGAGCTGTGGCTATTTCAGTCCAACATATAATTACAAATATTTAAGTGTAAAACTAAAATATATACATACATAATATTTAATCTGTGCTTTACTGGCTTGGATAATGATAAAAGTGTTGGCTGGAAGTGTGATTTGGATTTGTCCTGACCATAACGACCACTCAATACCTCTGCTTACCTTGATGTGCTCTTTCACCACGTCTCCAGCTTCAGCAGAAGAAACAAGAAGCCCCAGGCCGTGGAGTTCATTGGTGTGGTCATTAACCACAGGTGTCATCTGAAAGCCAAGACAGGCAGAAAGACAGTGAGGTGAGAAGATGTGTCGGTGTGAAGTGTGCTGAGCAATGCCCAGCTCAGCCATCGCCAGGGTTAGGGCAGGGAGGGAATGAATTTGCCTCAAGAAGAAGCCCAGAGCTGTTGAGGCGCCTGGACCCCAGTTTATCACACTTCTTCCCAGCCAGAACTCTTCCCTGTATCTTCTGCAGGAGTTTGGAAGCACCAGGAATGGAAAAACTGCTCCCAAACATCAGATTAGGTATGAAGTGTTTGTCTGGGAGCTTCTTCACCTCCTCCAAGGCATCTCATGACATTTTGCTGTCAGGCACGAAGTGTTGGCAGGACCGTTACTGGTTCATTTCGGTCTGGCCCAGTTTCTCCATGTGAGTGGACCAGACTGGCTGCCCTTACTCTTCAGCAAGGAAACACATCCCAGTCTGAGCACCTCCCAAAATACAGAGATCCAGGCTACATCTTACTGAGTGCAAGGACGGTATGAGGGTGGTCAACAGCACACAGAGACCACCCCCTGGCCCAAGGAGGAGGAGGTAGGTGATGGAGGTTGTGCTCCTGCTGCCTAGACTCTATCTGTTCTGAGGATACACAACATTTTTTTCCTCCTCTAGCTTTAAATCTGGCAAAAAATAAAATTAAAGCCAAGTCCTGGTGCTTTAACTAAATCAGAGCATTTACCAACTTCACGTAAAGAAACAGGATTCTTTTCACAAGTGTTTATTTGCACAGTTCAAACAAGCTATTTTTTAAAAATATGACCCCACCACAGATGTGCAACTCAGCCCAATCTCTGTTGACATCATCCAGAGGTTAGGAAAAAAAACACATGGGAAGCATGCTCTGCTTCTTTGCTGGAAGAAGACCTTTCTTTGGGCTGATTATTTAATGTAGGCCCCAAACAATTGGCAAAGCAGATCTTACCCTGGTGTGGGGAGATGAGCAGGGCCCTGTGAGATGATGGAAAATACCAGCACTGCACCAGGTGCCCAAGGAGGAGGATGGGGGATGCAGTTCCCCTCCCTGTAGGGCAGAGTTTTGCACACTGGAGAGAGCTCGCTCCTCCCAAGACGTCAGAGCTGCTGGGGCTTTGAACTCCACTTCAAAGCTGGGGCTGGAGCGAGGTTTCTGTAAACCCAGAGAAACAGGTAAATATTTGCCAGAGTCAATTAACCCTCCTCATCACCTCAACGGTCATCTGTGCGAGACGGCTGGAGGGGTTTCAGCAGGCACAGAGGGGAGCCTTGTTGATTTACTCGGTCACTTCGGGAGGCGGGCAGACACAGCACACTGCAGCGAGGAGACCTGGAGGTTTTCCCCTTAGCACGGTCTGTGAACTCCTGGAGACACCTCATCCTTTCCACCACTGGAGGAAGGTGTCTGAGGAGAAGACCAGTCCCACTTCCAGCACTGCTGCTGTAGCTTTATAACCACTTCACTCATCCCAGTTACTCCAGGTAGGCGTCAGCTGTTCACAGAGCCCCAGAGCACCCTGGATCTCCCTCCTGCTGTTGCAGGTTTAATGGTGAACATTGTGAGTCACCTATGCCAGGAGACACCACCACATCACACTTCCATGAATTCATCAGATTCTAGTTTCTGACATCCCCCCAACCCACTTACAGGGCTTTGGGGTGTTGGTTTTGGAAAGAGGGCTTTGCTGGACCACTCCTCCATCATGTCTCTACTGCAGCAGCCAATGGAGGGGGAAATGTGGACACCCATCAGCCAGCCCCAGACCTCAAACCACCCACCAGGGCTCCCAAACTTCCCCTTGCTTATCATCACACCATGAAAATGCAGCTTAAATAAGAAAAGGGAAGTGGAAAAGTAGAAACAGCTGAGCACCAGATGAGAAGGATGAGCCTCGGTTCATTCTTCACCTCCCTGCTCAAACCTGACCCAAAACCCTTCTTGCTTGGACATGGGCCGTGGGGCAATGCCACCCTCCCTTTCCCTCAGCCAGGAACCTGCAGCTGGATGTTGAAAACACAAAAGAAAGTGCAGGGGCTGCAACAGGGTCCAGCTGGGAGCATGCACAGCCCTGGAGGGTGTCGTGTCTTTGAGGGACATGAGCTGGGAAGACGCTGGGGGAGGCTCTGGGTGTGCCCCCCTTCCCAGTGCCTGGGGCACGGTGCTCCCACACGGCTCTCACCTCCCCTGATTTCGGGGCAGGGAAAGCCGGGCTCAGCTCAGCAGCAGCAGCCGGGCAGCAGGCGGGATGAGCACAGCATCCGGGCAGCAGACAGGATGAGCACAGCACCAGGGCAGCAGGCGGGATGCTGCGGTGACACTGCGCTCCGCGGCTGCCGGGGAAGCGGAGCGGGGCGAGGGCCGTGCCAAAGGCAACAGCTGCCTCGGTGAGCTCAGTGTTTGCTGTCCGAGATGCTGGCCTCGGGGCAGATGGGCTCTGTCCTTTCCTTCACCGAGCACCTCCCCCCGCCTGCCAGGTGCCTCAGCGGGGGCTGGCACCAGCACATCTGCTGGCAAGATGAAGGCTGGACTGTGCCAGGCTCGCCAGTGCAGGACAGCTCAATCTCACGAGCAGCAGCAGGGAGGATGAGGCAGTAGGAATCTTATCAGCCCTGGTCCTCATCGGCCACCACAAGGCCAGGTCCCTGTGGGATGTGAGCTCCTGGCACTGGTGTGTGCCCAGCATTGCTGCTGTTCCCTCCCCATTGCTCCTGGGGCACAGGCAAGGCCAGGCTAACACAGATGTATCAGCACAAGGCACTGTGCCACGGCATGGACACAGCCTGAGTGATGGACAGAGGTGCCAGTGAGCTGCACTGATCCCCCATCCCGCACCCTTTGTCCTTCAAAGGTCAGTGGAGCTGCCAGCACTCAGGCCACCCTCAGACCAGCCATCTTCAGATGAGGTATCCCAGCTCCAGGGTTTTCAGGGACTCACGTGCCAGCCCATTCCCTTTTTGGGGAGGAAGGATGCTGGGAAAGGTGTCTCCCCACCGAGAGAAATGTGGAGAGAACCCCTCCCACGCTGGGTGCATTCAGAGCATCCGAAGAGTCTCAATTTCTGCTTGTCCACCTTTGAGCAGAATGGTTCTTGCAAACATCTGAGCCTCCATGGTCGAACCTGAGAAATTTCATGTCTAGGCAGAGAGAAAGCTGGTGACTTGGATCCAGCCATCTGGATGTGGGAAAACTTAAAATTCCCATGAGAACAGGGAGATTTCTTGGCAAAGGTTCACAATAAAGCTTTATGGGAGAGTGGAGGGGAAATTCAAAGTGTCCATCAAACTGCTCACATTCTGCAGGCAGAAGCCAGGAAGTCCCAAGATTTACAGGTACAGCAAGAGATTTTAAAAGTGAGCTTTCAGCTTCAATGCCAGGAAGTGGCAAATGTCTCAGGAATCCTGTGTAGTCCTGCCCTGCTCACCTGGAAGGGCAGGACCTGGCTCTACTCCTGGGCAGGTCAACAGCATCCCTCAGAGCCCTCTGGCAGACGTGGTCAGTGGGTTAGTATGGACAGAGAAACGTGTATGGAAAGTGGTTTGCTCAGTGTCACTCAGGAAATCAAAAGCTTCTGGATTTCACCCCCATCTCACCTGTAGGTGCTTGCTCTGCTTCAGGACTGGTGGGAGAACTGGACTGCTGCTGTTTCCCAGCCTTGTAAAGAAATGTTAATACACCCAGAGCCTATATGGGCACGTCTTTCCTGCCCAAAGCCCCTCCATCTCCCCTGGATGCCCCTGAGAGCTCCTATGCTGTCTTTCCTTCTGGACCACCTTCCTGTGCTCACCAGGGCCTGCTTTTAAATCTGGCCAGCCTTTGAGTGATCACCACCCACTCGAGCCGCATCCTCCTCCCTGCTGAGCATGCCCCAGGCATACCCTGAGGAGAGGAAACACCTTCAGGAGACCCCATCCCAACATCCCAAGGCATGATAAACCACTGCAAACATCCCCCTCTTCCTTCAGAGCCAGGGAGGAAAAGCAGCAACTCTTTTAGCCTTGCCGTTATTTAATCTGAGACAAACAAACAAACAAACTGCGGCAGCATTTTTCTGCAGAAAAAAATATTTTGCAGCTGGAGACAGTGAACTGTGCACTGGTGGGATGGGCAGAGGGTGTTTGCTGGAGCCCCAGTGGAGACCTGGGCACGTGAGCAGTGGGGCCACGCCAAGAAGAGGAGCAAGGGGAACAAGACTTCCCTGTGCAGCCACGAGAAACCTGCGTGTGAATCAGTGCCAGGTGCTCAGTTTCTATCTTAATTTTGGTCTTGGAAAAAGAGGGAATGGAGTGAATACACAGGGGCTGCAGTCAAGCTGTGGCACACCCCCGTCCAAGCAGGAAAATTACACGGTGAGGCTGCCAGAGTGTCCTGACTTCACTTCACTGGGTCTGGGCTTTCGGGGCTGTGATCCACTAGCCCCTATCCAACAGCTGATCCAGCCCTTTGCTGGAGCCACAGCATTCCCAGCTACTCCACAGGTAGTGCCTGCTGTGCCAGGTGATGAGGGAAGAAATGATCTCAGCTCACACCACAGGATGCCTTTTCGTGCAGACCAGTGGGATGAGGAGCTCCAACCAGAGCTGGATGGGACCAAAGGGTTTCCCACCACTGAGCCTGGGGAGCAGGCAGCAAGCACAATGAATCCCCCCCTCCAATACATTTCCAGGGCTGCTGCCTGTGGTATGTGTCCGTGTGTGTGGGCACAGCTGGATGTGGGCTGCACCTGAAAGGGCAAGCTGTGGGTCTGCAGTGGGGATGGGGTGATGAGGACCCAGTGGGTCCTGGTACCAGCCTGTGTGTGACCAGTGAGGAGGTCACAGCTGATGTTCAGCTCCAAGGTTTGGGTCCATCTCAGTTTCAGCTGACTCGTGGTGTGATGGGTCCCTCTTCCCACTGAGCTGTGACATTCTTCCCACCCTGGTGGAACACAGCAAGACCATCAAACACCCAAAGCACCGGGCCAAATGCCCATTTGTTAGCAAACAGCAAACTAACTATCTTCCAAATTGTGCTGAGAGGAGCTTCCGTGTTATTTAAGTGAATTTCTAAACTTAGCCCAGTTACTGTAAAAAAATACCTTTGCGAGAAACTACCGTCCACAGCACTTGACTTCAGAGACATTTATTTCTAGAGCCGGCGGAAAAATTTCTCACCTTTCAAAGGCTCCAATTATATCTTGGTGCTGGCTGGAGCCAGTGGCCTCCAGAGCTCCCTCACAGGCAGTCTCTGGCTGATGGTGGGGATCACAGCTCCGACAGCGCCACGGGAGATGGGGGGAGTGGTGAGGGGCTGACACCCACCTATTGACCAAGGAGTTCCTGTAGGATCATGTTAACCTTGATGGACACCTCAGTTAATACCCCAAAACTAGTGTTCTTTACTTCATGACACTAAAGCATTAGTCCTGCTGTGTTTTCAGCCAGGGTTGCTGCTGGTACTGAAGGCTCCCAGGACCAGGCTCCTGTCAGGATGTGGCCAGTTGCACCAGCAGAAGGAGCAAATCACAGCTCTCAGGGCTGGGCCAGTGCCCAGGTGGCCTTTGGAGAGAGGTTGGTAGCCAGGCTGAGGGCAGGGCTGCTCTGTGCTGCCCTGCTGAGCCAGCCTGGCTGGTCACACCCACACGAGCAGGATCCTGCCCATGCTCTCGACTGCTGGCTCCCCACAGCATGGCTATATATAAAATGGGAAAGGGTTTTTTTCCACCTTTATTTTTAGTTTTTCTCATGTCCTAGCAAATAAACGAGCAGAAACAGTGTGTTATGAGAGGACATCCCATCTGAAGCAGAGGCAGGTGCCGGGCACTGTATGAAAGGCTCCAGGAGAACCCAACCACCTGTCCCTGTTGACGGTCACCTCTTCAGCGTGAGATTGGACTTTTCCAGTACCTCTTCCTCAAGGCTCATCTTGGTTCCAGAAAGGTATTCAGCATTTACAAGGATCTGGTCCTAATTAGCAAGAAGGATGAATCCGAACTCCTCAGACTTCAGGACTCATCTCACTTGTGTTACAGCTCAACAATGTGTTTCATTCCCGGGAGATCACAAATTAATGTACAGGAGCTCAGCCTGGGTTTTCTCACACCAGAAGATACAGAGATCAAATTTTATGACCTCTAAGTTGGAAGGAAGATCTCCTTTCATGATGCATCAGGAGAAATCAAGCTCTGGATGTGTGAGACTTCTACAGTGCTCCAGAAATGCAAAAATCCATCAAAAGCCTCACTCTCCTTCCCTACCAGGGTGGGAACCAGGGTAGCTGGAGCTCTTGGTAGTGTTTTGAGGTGCGATTGGGGGGAATTAACATCTTTCAGTGAAAATGGAAAAGGAACCTTTCTGTCTGTTTGTAGGAGGGAAATATTCTACTGGAGCAACAGAGTTTGTGCGTTACCTGAGAAAAGTTTTGTTCAGACAGAATTTTGGTTTTGTTTTACTTTACCCCAAGTAAAAAGAAGAGTAAAGATTCCCTGCTATGGAAATCCACGTCAACCTCCTCCAGGCATCAGGATGCGCAGAGATCACAGAAGATTCTGACCCTCAGCAAAGGGCAAAGCCCTGCTCAATCCTGTGTGGGCTCATGTCACTGTCTGCCACCTTGATACGTGATGGGTGATGCCAGAGCCAACAGATGGGACAAACAAACATGACAGAGACATCCTTCCAGTCCCATTATGGCTTATTCTGGAGTGAGCTGCTGTGCCTGTTGGTCATAAAAGCATTGGTGAGCATCTCTGCCAAGAGGATGCTTGAACCCAGTGATTTATCTCTTTTGTTCCCCCCTCCAGTGCTCATTAAAATGGGAATTTGCCGGTGCTGCTGCTGTATCCAGCTGAATGTGTGTGCTTCTTGGCTCCCAGCAAGGTCCTTGCTGTAGATACCGTGTGCTTTGGCAGCTGGGCCAGTCTGGGCTGCAGGATATTACGCCTGGCAGGGACACAAACCCCTTCCAGTTCCTGGAATTTGGATTGTCTTGCGGAGTGCTGATTAAGCAGTGCTTTCAATCTGCACCCAAGACAAAACCCTCTCCTTGCCTCTGCGCAGAGGCTCGGCTGCTGCGTGGCACCGGGAGCTGCAGTGGCTTCGCTCTCCCCGAGCTCCAGGGAGACAAAAAACTCCAAAAAAAAGTCCCAGATGAAAAGCTTTGCAGTTCCCAGGGCTGGACGAGCATTTGCTGCTCAGGGCTCTGTCTTTTGTGAAATAATAAATCACCAAAAAACCACCCCCTCCACAACACAGCCCCAGTGCCCTCCCCGCCTTGGTGTGCACTTGGTGGTGGCTGCACCTCCCAGTCTGCCCAGTTAAGACACTCACTCCTGCATGTCCCCATCTGCCTTTTTAATCTGCTGGGAATTAAACTGCCTTTACTAGCCTCACTAATGAGAGATTTGATAGCTGGGGTTGAGCAGAGGGAAGCGGCCCCAGCGTGTGCCACCCTGTGCAGCACGAAGGGCTGTCCTGCAGCTGGCCACTGGTGCTGGCACTCCTGTCTGCATTCATGGACGTGAAACAGGGGTGTCAGCAGGCCTGGCAAACTGGGGATGGCACTTTGCCCAGCATCTGCAGAGATGTCTGGTCCTTTGGGGTGGCCTGGTGCTGGAAGGTGAAGCTGAGCTGGTTAGACCCCTATAACAGGCAACCTGGAATGTTGGAGGGCTCTGAGAGCCATCTCGACACCCCGCTGTGCCCAGTGCCAGCATCGGCAGCACAGCAGAGCCCCTCACAGCGTGTCCAGCCCTGCTGGGTCACGGGGTGCTGCTGCTCTCTGCGCTGAGGGATCCCCTCCTGCAGTGCTGCAGTGGGGCCAGAGACGCCTCAGCTGGGCTTTGTCTCCTTGCTGGCACAACCACCACCCCACCAGCTGGGTGGGGAGTGGATGGAAATATCCCCCCAGCACATGTCAGTGTGGGCCCCAGGGCCTGCAGCATCTTGAGTTGCTTTGTGTGAGAGAGGATGCCAGGAAAAATATACAGAGGGGGCTCTTTCGGCGGAGGCTCACAGCAGGGTGAGGATGCATCAATACAGCACATCAGCTCAGCACCGGGGCGTTATTCCCACTCAGGTCTGCTCCTCCCTGACCTCCTGATCAGCTTCTGTTGCACAGCAGGTCTCTGGCATGGCTGGGTGCAGCTGGATGGACTCTGGGATGGGCTGTCAGGCAGGAGTTGTGTGTCTGGGATCCTCAATTCTTGTCCCAGTCAAACCTGTGAGGATGACAAGCAGTGACAGGATGCTGCTGTGGGACTGCCTTCTCCTCCCCCTGTTGTCCCAGCAGTGTCACCCTCCTTGTCACCCTGCCTGAGCCCCAGCTTGTCTCTGGGCATGCTCCGGTCTCAGCTCCGTGCCTCCATCGCCATGCCTCCCGCCAGCTCAGGAGAGGGACTTCGGTCTTGGTGCTCCTCTTCATTCAACTGAAGAGCCGAATCCTGGCTCCAAACCCACCTGTGCCCTGGTGAAGCCAGGCCTAGTGAAGTGCAGGGTGAGCACCTTGCTGACCTGAGGCACTGTGGCCCAGGGGGATGATGGCAGCAAGCCCCGCTGCAGCCCACACGTGGCCACCCACGCTGGCTCTGAGCACAGTGGGAGGAAGATGTGACGGGCATTGCAAACAGCCCCTGCAAAGATGAAAACAGGCATCTTTGTGACCTGCAATAACTCGGTTGGCCCCTGGCATTGTGGCTGTGTGGGATGTTGTAGGGAAACACACTTGATGCCGGACGATAGTCCATGGCTTTCAGACTGCTGCAGCCACTTCCCCTCCCTGGGGAGAGACACCCGGACACAGCCCAGGGAGCAGAGCCCACTGAGGCTCTTTTCCCCTGAGATGCCCCTGGCTGGGCACTGCCACCCCAGGTCAATGGTGGGGCCATGGGCAGAGCCCCCGTGGGCTATGACATGCCCTAGTCCTTGGGGAACAAGCAGGTGGCAGCTCCCAAGCCACCAAGTGGCTTCATCCCTAGCAGAGAGAGCTGCTGGAGCAGGGACACACGTGGTCACCAGGTCCCCTCCCAGCCATCCCCAGAAAGAGACCTCTCTGCCATCTGCTCAGCCTGCACCGAAGTGGGGTGACCCCGGGGCTCCTGGTGAGTGCCAGCCCCGCCGCTGCCTCGCCGGGGCAAAACCCCCTCTGCATCCCTCGCCGACCTGGAGCCGCTTCCCTGCCCACTGCTGCCAGCAAGACCCCAGGCTGGGGACACGAACAAACAGGGCAGACGTGACCCTGGAAATCTCTCCCTTATAAGTGGATCGAACAAAACCCCAGCCGACAGCGAGGAGCAGCCCCCGTGCCCGCCGGAGCGCTGCTCGCTCCCCCCGGCCCCGTGCGGGGCTCCGTGTGCCTGCGTGCGCTGTGTGCGCGGAGCCATCCACCAGCCTATAAATCTCCTGGCACGGCTCTTTCCAAACTTCAGGACATTCCCGGGGGGAAGAGTTAAGATGCAGCCTGTGCGTCAGCGGCCGCAGCGGGCTGCCCGCCGGGGCTGAGCCGAACCTCCCGCATCTGCCCCAGCAGGTTGTTCGGGCAGGTCAATCCCAGCGCTCCGCTGCTCCTGGCTCAGTCCTCACGGTACGTAGTCGGGCGAACATCCTCCCCGCTGCTCCGGGAAAGGCTGGCAGGGATGCTCGGAGGTGCGTCGGCTGAGGGATGAGGGCATATTCCAGCGTTTTCCTTTTTTTTTCTTTCTTTCCTAATGTTTCTGCTTTTGCCGTGGTTATTTTTTTCTTTTCCCGAGATAAAAGAGCCGTTAGGATTTCTCGACGACGGTTTTAAATCTTGCCGTGCGTTTCTTTATCTGTGTGAGATTTTTGTTTGTGTCGGGGATTTATTCAACACACCAAATTCCTGGGAAGTTACAGGGCAGGCGGCTGCAGAGAATCTCTCAGCATGCTCCTAATTAGCCCCTGCCCCGCAGGTACGTGCCGTAAGTGAAAAAACGGGGGAGATTTTCTACTGATTTTACCCTTTTTTTTATTTAAAGAAACAAGAAAACCAATCCCCCAGACATATCCCTGATAGTCATGGGGAAATTGCTGTGACAAATAAGGTTATTAAAGAGATTGATTTTAAACATTCCTTTTGAAAAGTCAAAAAACAAAAAAAAAGAAAGGAAAATTAATTTCCATCTTATTTTGGGAAGTGGTGTTTGCAATCCTGAGCGGTGCCTGTGTTGTTTTCTCTCCTAGATCCTCCCGCCTGCAGCAGGGACCGGCAATCCCCCTTGTCCTCGCTTAACTCCGTGCAGGAGCGGGAAGGCGCTGCGGGATCCCGGCTGGCATGGCCGTGCTGCACTTGCACCTGTACCTCAGCGCCCTGGGCTGCTGGGTGACACAGCTCTCCAGCTCTTTCCTGCTGCCCAATGCCACCGAGCTGCTGTCCCCCCCCGGGGGCACGGCCGCGGGGCTGCTGTGGGGCGTGGGGGTCCCCCGGAGCCGTCGGAAGCGATACCTCTCTCCCCACGACATGAGCGTGATTTTGGATTACCACAACCAAGTGCGGGCTCAGGTGTCCCCCCCTGCGGCCAACATGGAGTACATGGTGAGTCAGGCTCCTGATGGGCAGTTTGGGGTCCACGGCTGCGGTGGGGTCGAGGGGCTCGCTTTTGGGAGCCCAAACCAGTAGGGATGGGGCATCCACCCCACGGGGCTGTCGGGATGCTGAACACCCATCCCGGGGGATGTTTCATGTCCTCAGGGCAGGGCAGACCCACGCAGCCTCTGCGCATGAGGAATGGAGTTCCAGCAGGGAGATGTGCATGAGGGCAGATTTAGGATCTGCGGTCCTGTGTCTGGGACATCTCGGAGCTCCCTGGCTGTGGGATGGCAGGATCCCTCCAGCTGAGCTGCAGAGATAGGGGAAGGGAGGTGGCTACAAGCATGAGAAACTCAGGGTCCAACCCAAAGCCCAGGTGGGAGCCTCTTCCCTAACTGCAGGTGGGAGGGGTGACCACGTTCCAAACTCCAGGGTCCTTTGGGAGTGTGCCCAGTGATGCCAGCCCCTGGGAGAAGAAATGTGCAGCAGTGGGCCAGAGAGGGGCTGCGCAACCTCACAGGGTCAGACCCCTCCAGACAAGGGTCACCCTGGGCAGAGCTTTTCCCAAGTTATCTCCACCCTGGTTGAAGCTCCTAATCCAGCGCTCAAGGGAGGAGAAATGGGGAGCCACCAAGGGGAGGGATTTCCAGACTGCACAGGGTGGGACTCTCGAGGCAGGAGGTGCCATGTGCAGCTCTGCTCCCAGGGAAGGTAGTGGAGCTCTGATGGAGCACCTGGGTGGTCCCTGGATGCTGGTTTGGGAGAAGCATGCAGCAGCCTGGCTTGCTGGGTACCCGAGCAGGTCAGACATGCCCAGGAGCATCCTGTGCTGATTCTTGCTTGGCCTAAATTCCTGCCTTCCAAAATAACTCACCCAGGCATCTCAGAGCAGTTCAGGATGGGTGAGGAACCTTTAAATAATGCATGAAGGAAGCAGCTGTGCTCACCGGTCAGTCTGTGGCCAGGGCTGCACTGAGGGCTGGGGATGGCTGTGAGTACTGCAGGGTTTCACCCCTGGGTGCAGCTCCACCTTCTGCAGGAGCTCGTTCCTGGAGGGAATCACTCACACAGGGTTTGCACCTCTTCAGGGCATGCCTGCTCTGCCTGGGCAGTGGGCACACAACGTGCCCAGGAGCTGTGGTGGCAGCTGGGGAGGTCCATCCCTGGACACGCTGCTGTGCTTCCCCTGGGCATTTCCCAGCCTGGATGCGTATATCATATTTTTTGGACACTCACAGGTGCTCAGAAAGCCCCCTGAGCACAAGGGAGCAGGTTTCTCCTCTTCCCTCCTCTGGGAAGCCAAGATTCCTGGCTGCCCTTTTCCTTTCCCCTGGCCAGGTGTGGGATGAGCGGCTGGCCAGGGCAGCTGAGGCGTGGGCTGCGCGTTGCCTCTGGGACCACGGGCCCCCTGAGCTGATGAAATATGTGGGGCAGAACCTCTCCATCCAGTCGGGCAGGTGAGTGCCCTGGGGGCAGAGTGAGCTCCTGGGAATCCCCCACCCCCCACAGCACTGCAGGAGGAGTAGCAGCAGCCCCGTGGTCAAGGAGCAGAGAGGCTCTGAGCTGGGCTTGCACAGGACTGGGATGCAGCTGAGAGGCACACCAAGCCCCTCTGGGGTGGAGAAGGGTCCAGCTCTTGCAGAAGGAAAGCAGAGGTGCCCACCATTCATTTGAGAAGTGAGGCACTACTCCTGTCTCTGCCAGGCACGTGGACCAAGGAGATGTGGGTTCTAAATCTCCACCGCACGTCTGAGAGCCCAGGCGCCTCCATGAAGGCCCGGGTCTTCTGGCCTTGGGCACAAGTGGGCTTGGCACAAGGCTGTCAGTGCCCCTTTCTCCCCAGGAATGCTTGGTCCTGACAGGCCCTGGCTCCAAACTGTTTCTCTCTCCTCAACGTGGAGCCTTCCCTTGCTCTCCTTCACCCATTACCTCTGATGTCCAGGAGGTCCACCTCACGTGGAGCGCCTTTTGCAGGTACCGCTCGGTCACGGACATGGTGAAATCCTGGCACCAGGAGAAGCAGCACTACTCCTTCCCTCACCCCCGTGAGTGCAACCCCCGCTGCCCCACCAAGTGCAGCGGCTCCGTCTGCAGCCACTACACGCAGGTGAGCACTGCGGCCCCCCACAGCCCCCCAGACCCCAACGGGGGGCCCTGTGCAGCTCACAGCCCCTCTCCCAGTAGCAGCTGGGATCCAGGATCAAATCCTGGCAGCTGCCAGCTTCAGAGCAGTCAGCGGTCCTGGCAGTTGGCAGCGTGTCTGCCGGAGGGATGCAGGCAGCTGGTGGCAATGCCCTCCTGTCCCAGACCCTTGCAGGATTTGGGCTGTTGCAGGGAGGTCCCAGGGGGCTCACAGCCCACTGAAGAGCAGCCGGGACCTTCTGGCCTGTTGACAAGGAGGTTTCCATTTATTTTTTTTTAAAGCTTTCTTTCCCTGCTTTGGCCTTTTTTTTTCCTTACTACACCACTGCCAACTCGAAGGTGGTGAGTGAAGAGGAAAAAAAAGCCCCTTTGTACTTTTGCCAAGCACAAATCCTCTCCTCTGTGATGGAGCAGAACTACAGCACCCAGCTGTGTTCAACTCCCCGGGAATGCAGCCCCTTCATGCCCTGGCACATCCCCCAACTGGCCAGCACAAGGTGAAAAACTCCCCTGCTCCTCTGCCTGGTTGCAAAGCTCTGCCAACCCCTGATTACCTCTTCTGCACAGCTCCAGCCTTTAGCTGAGCATGTGCATCCCCGTGCGGCTGCTCCATGGGCGTGCTCAGGGATTCCCTGAGTTGGAAAGGGCAATATACACTTTTTAAGGAAGAAATTCAGCCTGGGGAGGCTTTAGGAGGAGCTTCTATCTCTGCTTGACCTCCCTGTGTGGAAGGTAAGCTGCTGGCCATGATTCAGGGTGAGGTTTGGGAGCTAATTTGGGTAAACTGGAGAAGTGACCCAGACTCTGCTGCTCACTCTCATGAGCTTGGCAAGGCAGCCCCTTGCAGGGCAGTGCAAGCTGCAGGCAGGAAAGAGAGAGCAAAAAGTCACCCTCTGGTGACAAAGCACTGGCCGTGATGGGACAGCACTCAGCCAAGGAGATTCGGGCAGGTGGGCTGCGATGCCCTGGTGGGACAGAGCCCTGCACTGGGGTCCCGGGGTGGTTGTCTGCGGGATGCCTGAGTGGATGGACACCGACAGTGCCTGTTCTCTGTCCTGGAACAGATGGTGTGGGCAACCTCCAGCCGCCTGGGCTGTGCCCTGGGCTCCTGTGCCAACGTGCAGGTGTGGGGCAGCACGTGGCGGCACGCCATCCTCCTCGTCTGCAACTACGCCATCAAGTGAGTGCCTGGAGGGACTCTCCCTCCCCGTGCCATCCTCCTCCTCTCGCCGCTGTCAAGGTGAGGTGGTGGTGCTCAGGGTGATGCCCTCCTCTCTTTTTAGGGGCAACTGGCTGGGAGAAGCACCCTACAAGGTGGGGCGGCCGTGCTCAGCCTGCCCTCCCACCTACGGCGGGGGCTGCTCCAACAACATGTGCTTCTCCGGAGTCAAATCCAACCAAGTCAGCTGGTTCTAGGGCTGCAGCCCCAGGAGGAACCCCAGGAATGGGGCGAACCAGAATTATTTATAACACTGACCCCCAGCAGCCCAGCTGTCCAACTTGCTTCATCCCCAGTACCACGTAGGAAACTGCTTTTCTAACACCCCTCTCCGGCAGTGCTCGTGTCATCCGGCTGCTTCCCACTTTGGGGGAACTAGGGACAGTTCAGGTCCCTATTTTCTGAGATAGGGAAGGTTTAGGGGTGCGTGGAGGGAGTGGGGCTGGCTGGCGTGGTCCCTGCTCTGCAGACTCAGGGGGTTTTCCACTGCCCCCCCCGGTGCTAAGGCAGAGGCTGGTGTAAGCAAACACCAGGATGTTCCCTCATGGTGAGCAGCGGGAGAAGTGGGGCACCCTGAGCATGCCTCTGCTCCACAGCAGCCCTTCCAGCCATGGGGCTCCAGCTCTGAGCCCCCAATAAAGCAGCCTGGAGACCCCGATGCTTGTGTTGGTCCTCCCTCACTCGCAGCCAGAGCCTCAGGGTAACACCGAGCCAGTGTCTTTGCTCTGGTTTTGGGGGTAAACTGCGAAGTGGTGCAGAAGCCTTGGGTGGGGCCACGGGCTGTGGGCACACGAGATGCCTGGGTGCTTTGCTCCATCGTGTGGGAGAAGCCAGCACTGCTGGGACACCAGGTGATGGTGATGCTGAAGGGCCATGAACTCCCTGTCCCACCCAGGCCATCCCACATGATCCTGCTGCCCCACCTCACCCCATTACCCACATTCCCTCCCTCTCTGAGACCTCTCAGCAGTCTCAGAGGCTCCCAAATTTCCAGGCCTTGGATCTGAGCATCCAGCCATGCATTTCCTACACCCTCTGCATCCTGGCAGCACTCTTCCCACTGCACGCTCCCTTGGGATGTGCTTTTCCATCCAGAGGAGCAGATGTCTCTAATTTTGTCTCCTCAGGACTGCAGGGTTTCAGTAGTCGAGGTTCTGGGGCATCCTGGGCTTGGCAGGGATCCCTTTGTACCTCCTTCAGCCTGGCCCTTTCCTGAGATGTGCAGGGGATGTGGAAGGCTCCGCACTGCTGGACGATCACTTTTTCTGCTCCAGCTTGGAATTCCCCGTATATTTGGTGTCCTCTCAGCAACTCTTCTTGCACATGGCCCTGCTTGCCTCAGCACAGCCCCCAGGAGCCTGGACTGCTCTTGTCACGGAGCCACTTGTGGCACAGGGGCTGCTACAGCCTCACTGGGAGTTTGGGGACCCCACCCACAACCATGAGGTCCGGGGTGCTGCAGTCCCGAAGGGAGCACAGATGTCTATGAGTGGCCGGGGCACCTTGAGGGTCCTGACAATTTGGGGAGCAGACGGAGACGGGGAGGAGCTGCAAAGCCCCTGTGCTCAGCCCAGCGCTCAGGGTACCACCCTGCATCCCACCACAGCATCCCCGGCAGCTCCCCAGCCCCAAACAACCCGGTTCAGCACCGGGCAGACAAGCCCCAGCTCACGGCCGGGGCATTTTGCCCCTTGTGCCTCAGCCAGGCTCCTCTCTGCCCGTGCCAGCCCCCACACTTGTCCCACAGCCCCTGGCCCCCCATGCCGTGTTTGCCCTTTTCCGCAGGCGGGCTCAGACGTGGTTTGCCAACGGTGGGTGGGTGATGGCACAAAACTTGGCAGGATCCGGGGCGCTGCGGAGTTGCATCCAGCTGCCCCATCACCGTGGCCAGGGGTGAACCCCAGCCCAGCAGCTGCCCCAGCCTTGACACTGTCTGGAAACGGGAGCCCCAAAAGAGTCCAGTAAAAGCCATGTTTGAGTTTCTAGCTTGGCAGCAGTTACTATAGCTACAGCAACGGCACCTTGCAGATTGGTTTCCATAAGAGCTTGGTTACTATTTAACATCTCCACCCACATTAGCCCTGATTAAGCGAATCAATAAGATAACAGGAGAGGCAGGTTTCCTCGCCCTGCCTCTCCGCGCTCCCTCCTGCCTTCACCTAGTTCCTTAGTGAGAGACATTTTTATTTATTTATTTAGATTTTTTTTTTTTTATTCCTCTACTTCCTCTGGTTTTCCGCCCCAAGTCCCCATAGCAGTAGCCGGCGAGACATGGTCAATGTAAGCACCCAGCTAAGCGCTAAGATGGAGGCTCCATATGGTGAGTACGGCGTTCCCATCGCCCGCGCTGCCGTCCCGGCGTCGCTCGCGGGGAGCGGGGCTGCGAGCGGGCAGCAGCCCCCAGCCCCACGTCCCAGCCCCGCCACGCTGCCTGGCCCCCACCGGCTCAGGCACCTGCAAAGGCTGGAGATGGAGGCAGGAAAAGGGCTCTGATTGATTTTTATGTGTTATAAGTACATCTGTATACGCGATTTCTCTCTCTCACTCTGCGTGGCCCTGAAGAAGAAGGCACGTGCCCAAGGGAGCGGAGCGGCCCGACCTGCCGGTGGAGGGGCTGCTGGCGGGTTCGCAGCACAGGTGGCAGCAGTTTAGAGGAGGTGATGTGCTGCCTCAGGACACGCAGCCAGCCCCAATGCTCGGGCTGCGGGCGGCCCGTGGCACAGCCGGGCTGTGTGAGCGGGCACAGCGGGCACCCGCCAGCGCCGAGATCCCGCCGAGGGCCGGGGCTGGGCCGGCGCTACGGCTGGGCAGGATTCCCAGCAGGGAGTGCAGTACCTGGAGGAACAGCAGCCTCCAGCCTCCGTGGTGCAGAGCATCAGGTGGCACGCCGCTGCCCAGGCTCCTGGCCACAGGGAACACTCTCTAGGCCTGTGTCTGTGCTCCCTGCATGGCACAGTGGGCACCAGCCTGGAGCAGCCCTGCACCGCTTTGCTCCTTGGCTGTGCCGGGTGCCAACTGCCAGCAAACGCACGTGGGTACCAGGGGACAGGTGCCCCTGCCCGGGCTGACATCAGGACAGGTCAACTGTGCCTCTGCTGCTGCACAGCAAAGGGCTGGGGCTGGTTTGCTCCCATGTGATCTGGGAACACCAGTTCCCTGGATGTGGCCAGGGTGTGGAGTGAGGCCGCAGCAGTTGAGGTCTCACAGTTATGAGGTTCTCCATCACATCCTCATGGCTCTCCAGCCCTCTCCATGGCTCTCCATCCCTCTCCATGGCTCTCCATCAGTTCCTTTGGCTCTCCATCAGATCCTCATGGCCTTTCATCACTCTCAACGGCTCTCCATCACTTCTTTATGGCTCTCCAACACTCCTCCTGGCTTCCCACCACCTTCCATGTGGCTCTCCATCATAGTGCCTTGCCTGTCCTCACTCTGTTTTTCACGTCCTGCTCCTCTTTTCCCTCATGAACATGTGCAGCCCCCTCAACCCACCTTCCAGCCAGGTCCCAGGAGGGCTCGCGGAACTCCCAGGCCACCTCCTCACACTTTGCTGATGGCCTCACTTTGGGTGGTGGTTTCTCTTGCTTCAGACCTGCAGCCTTCCGTGGGTGCCACCTCCAGCCCTAACCCACCCCAGTGGTGGCATCCACGCTGCCCTGTGCATCCTTGCCCCAGTCCCCAGCACTTCAGTACTCTGCAGATCACTTTATTTTGGATCACACCACCCCATGGTGAGCCATGGCCAGATACTGGGCTCATCAGCATTTTGGTGGATCCGTGGTCTGTGGCAATAGAAACATGTAGGAATTGCATAGGATCTGTAGTAGTGTCACTGTGCTGGGCTGGACCAGGCAGCTGTGGTCAAGCAGTTATGAAACTCTGAGTTTTAGCCTGTTTTTATCAGGTTCCTCATTTGTGCATCCCAGGCCCACAGGAGTCAGGTCTCTGGAGGAGCTCCGTTCACCCCGGCCTCTGAGCTGCAGGATACAGAAGTGGGACTGGGCCTCACACAAAGCTGGACTCAGAAAAATACCCAGTTTTTGGTTTGTTCAGTGCAGGTTGTGGCTTTGTGTCCAGCTGGTGCTTCTTGGACAACGTGCAAAGAGCCATGTAATGCAGGATGCTTGGGAACAGGTGGAATAAGGGCTTGATGCCTCTGAGATGTGCTGAGTGTCGGATCCTGGAGCGAGGGCTGGCCCAGGAGCAGTGAGTGCTGAGCATCCTCCATGCTGAAGCCCCTGCTGCTGGTGGGAGATGGCTCCTGGCCCACCCAGCTCGCTGGGACTGACTTGAGCCTCCTTTGCAAGAGAAGGGGAGGCTTGAGGGATGTTCCCATCAGCGTGGGAGACACGGTAGTGCAGGATGGCTGCATCTGGCTGCCCCCTCATCCAGGGTGCCTGTGTGCAGCTGTGCCCCAGGGTGCAAAGCCAGCCTCATTTCTGTAGCGAGCAGCCAGCTTTGCCTGACCCAAGCAACGCAAGGAGCTGAACAAGCTCTTTAATCACTTACGATGAAGTTACTCTGCCCACTTGCATCTGGATCTAATGGGAGCAGCCTCTTGCCAGCCCTGGAACATCAGTGACCTAAAACACAAGCAAGCAAACATTTCCGATATGAATTTCCTCCTGATTTTTTTTTTTTAAATCCTAGTTTTCTCCTAATTTTTCAGTCTGAGAGCCAGTGGCTGAGCCACATGCTGAGCTTGGGCAAGTGCAGGCAGAGCCGGGCGCCGCTGGGTGGACGGGGAGGAATCGCTGCCCGTCCCACCTGCGGCCACTCTCCCATCTGCTCCCGCGGCTGAACAAAGGCGCGCCCCGGCCGGCACTGCGAGCCTGGGGCCGTGCAAGGGGGAGGGAAATAAAAAGTATAAAAAAGCGAGATGGGCCTCCCAGAGCAAAGCGAGAGGGAACTCGGAGTGTTGGCAGAAGGAGGGGAGCCCTCATAAATAAAACGTGTGAAAAAGTTATCCAAATAGAGGCGAGGAAGGGCCGGAGGGATGGGGGACTGGGGAGCGCCTCCCTGGCAGCCTGCAGCACTGCAGGGCTGGGGTGGGTATGGGCAGCAGGGTGGGCACAGCAGCCAGGATGCATCATCATGAAGATGGCAAAGTGGTGGCCAAACCCTTCCCAGGGTCACTGGCAGCTTGATTCCCGTGGAAAGCAATGAGGGGGCTCGTGCAGTGGTGGTCGTGCTGAGTCCCAGCCCAGCCCACGAGTGCTGCTCTCGCAGCCAGCATCTCCCAGCCCTGGAAGGACAGGCCATTCCAGCTGGCATGGCTGGTAGATGCACACCAGGGCTCACCCTCAGCGTTGGATGAGCCTTCAGCCTTGCAGGGGGTCACACAGTTATTTTCAGTTTCCTTTGACAGATGGAAACATTTTCTGATTTTTCCTTCTCCCCCTCCATCTCAGCGGCTCTGGGATTTCAGCATCCATCTGAAGCCAGGGATATATTCAAAGGGGGAATCTGGGCACTGGCATTCAGCCTCAGGTCTGGCCCTCTCTTGGCACTAGTGGCATCAGTAAGAGCAGAGAGTGGGGCATCCTCCCACGGCAGTTACTGCAACCCTCCCCATCCATCCCCTGCCCCAGACTGCCATCAGCATTCCCCCCAAACCAAACCTCGGGGGCACTCATTTCCCTCCCATCAGACCTGTGCCTTGTGCAAGGGATCTGGGGGATGCCCTGCCAGGTGGTGACAAAGGTGACCTGTCCCCAGAACCCTGCACGGGCCAAGAAGGGAGTGTTGCCACAGCTCATGTGCTGAGGACAGGCTGTGAGCTGGAAAGGGCTCCACTGGACACACTGGGGCTAAATCCCTATGGGAAGCTGCAAATGGTTGTGCAAGAAAGTAGGGGATGGAGAGAGGGCGAGGGCACCATCCTCTCCTGGGCAGTGAGGAGGGGATGAGCCCCTGGCTCCACCTTTATCCCCCTGATGAGACTTGGGCACAATCTGGGCGATTGGTTTTAGCCCCAGTGCAGGCAGCACCACTCCTTCCTATTTTGGGAGCAGCTCTGGGAGCTGGGGATCCCCAGGGTTACAGCAGGGACCAGCGCATGACCAGGGCTGGCCCTGACCAGTAAAGCAGCTTTGGAAAATAGCTGAAAAATGTGAGACGTCAGAGCTGCTCAGGCGTTCTGGTCAGATGTGGGGAATAGTTTCAACTGAGGAACATAAAAGTAGGCAGAATTTCTGAATATTTTTACTTTTCATTGTGAAGCAATTATTTTTCACTGCCAAATGCATCTAATATTTTACAGCTTTCCACTGGATATGACCCGAACTGAGCCTTTCCTCCTTGATTGCTCGTGTCAGCTGCTATTTAATTCCTCTGTTTACACCTCGTGCTCTGTGTCCATGGCCCAGAGGCCGTCAGGGACCAGTGGGTGTTAGGACACCTGGGACAGCCCCCTTCCTTGTCCCCATTCCTGCTGTCCTTGCTGGCTGCTGGGGGTGGCTGTAACACTGGTGAGGCAAAGTCAGCACTTTCCAGTGCCTGAGCAGGGTCTGGATGCAGGCAGGAGGAAGCACAGGTAT
The DNA here is from genome assembly GCA_013396775.1 of Cephalopterus ornatus. Taxonomy (NCBI): domain Eukaryota; kingdom Metazoa; phylum Chordata; class Aves; order Passeriformes; family Cotingidae; genus Cephalopterus; species Cephalopterus ornatus. The sequence goes on along the minus strand of VZRE01015521.1, from coordinate 54,714 downwards.
TTACTGGGATGCAAAAGGGACAATCACTGCTTTAGTGCCTTGGGCTGATCCCAAGAGTCATTTGCTGGTACTTGGTGAAGGTTTCCCTGGGGAGGAGCTGGGGGTGCTCCCCCCATTTCAGGGGCTGCAGGGATGCTGCTCAGTGTCACGGGGCAGCTGCGCTTGCCCACAGGGCTGTGACTTCTGCCTCACCCCAGCTCTTCATTGGGCCAGCAGCACCCCTTTGGCTTTGCTTGAAACACAATGGCATTTTTATAGAGGGGAGTGAGCCCAGCGGGCTGCTGTCAGTGGGAAATGAGCTCTGGCTCTGCGAAGTGAGCAGCAAGAGGTTCTGGAAGGCTTGAGGAATGTCTGAGATATGTTCTGAGCTTGGCAGGGCAGGTGTAGGTCTGCGAGTCAGACATACTCTGTTAGTCATCTGCTGACATCTCTTGAATGGCATTAAAAAATGTTTACTTAGCGTGAGTGCAAAGGGATGGTGAGGGATGGTGGTCCCACAGACAGCAAGGGCTGGGTGAGTTTTGTTTTACATACAGCAGTATTTACAGCAGGGCCAGCAATGGGAGTCAAGGCAGCACACCGGGCAGAGCCAAGCGGTGTGTGGGGCAGGGGGATGCCTGCAAGTATCTCTGCTGGGCAGGCTTGGGGTCAGAACAGGGCAAAGACTGCAAAAAAACATCCACGACTGTTTGTGTTCAGGCTCCTTCTCTGTTTGCTTTCCTCAAATATTCAAGCAAACAAGGCTCCTGGCAGAAATGTATGTGGAAATGGCAAGTGTTGCAGAATTTTCACGGAAGGCAAGTTTCAAGGTAGGGGTTGTATTGTGAACCTGGGGCTGATGGCTCTGCTCGCCTGTGCTGGGCAGAGGCACCACATTCCCAGCTTCAGCCTGAGCATGGACTGAAATTACCCAGCAAATGCCTTCAGGAAGTACATGCCTCAAAAAATAAAGGTAGGCTCAGGATGCTCCACTGAAGGTGTAGGAGGAGCAGCTCCATGAGCAAGTGGCTGTGGAAAGGCACCAGCAGTCAAGGTTCCTGGCTCCAAAAGGCCGAAGGGTCTCCGAGGCCAGACCAGTCTTTCTATCCCAAAATACTGCAGCCACCAGAGGGACTCCAGCTGCATCCACGCAGTAACAGGAGCTCTGGTGCTGAGGGGCAGGCAGGGACCATCACTATGGGCTCAAGCCCCCTGAGCCCCCAGCACCAAGGTGTCACTGAGGGCACAGCCAGTGCTGGCACCTCCTGCTGGGAAGAGGACTGACAGTAGGGAATGGGTGACATTATGTGCCTCCTACTGTAGGTCACCAAGCATGGCCCATCTCCTCTGTGATGGTGCTCTGGGAGCCCTGACACCTCCTCCTTCTCTGGACATCCAAATGGGTTTTGACTTCCCAGTTTTCATCGCAGCCCTACGGACCTCTGACCTTACCCCAGACTTCCCAGGGCAACACCTTCCCTGCAGCTTTGCCCATCCATCTGTCAGGGTGGGTGGCTCAGCTCCTGCCACTGAGCACAGGGCACCCAAACCCACCAACCAGTGGTGGGGACCAGCGGGCACCTTTCACCTGCCTCTGCACCAGAAACCTGTCCCAGCCATGGGTGTGTGCAAGATTTTATAGGAGATAACTCCTGGGAAAGTGGGAAACGCGAGCAGAGCTGTACATTCAACTTCCTGGCATGGCCCAACGCTCTGGTTAGGAGAGCCAATGTCAACAGATAGACCTGAAGGAAGGAGCAAAACCAAATACATGGGCACTTCTCAGAACAAGAGCTGTAAAACCTGCACAGACCTGAACAAGTGCCACAACACCGGTTTATATGGTCAGAATCAATAGTCGAGCCCACTCAGCGTGTTTGCTGACACATAAACGACAGCCACTGTGCCATGTTTATGGCCCAGTGCCCTTCATGGAGGCTCCAGAGCCCGGCTCCTCCTGCCCTGCTCGGCCACTTCTCCCCTGCTCTGCTCCCAGGGGGAGGCTCATCATTTTGCTGCATCACCCCCAAGATAAGAGGCTGACACCCCATGGCTGACACCCCGTGATAAGAGACTGCTGCAGCTCCTCTCCCGTGTGCCAAGCTGCCCTGGCTTCCAGCCAGCTGGACAAGTCCTGCATCCCACCCCATCACCAGGATGGCAGTGTCCACCCCACCACTGGTGAAGAGCAGCGGCTCAGCATGGGGAGAGGATTCACTGGTGCTGATGTCGCCCAAGGAAATCTGGCAGTGGGCTGGGAGGCTGGCAAAGTGTCAGGTTCATGGCCAGGGCAGCACCAGGGGGACTCAGCAGAAGGCATAAAATAACACACACCCACATACACCCCGTAGAAAAAGGCCCTGCCTCTGCTGCAGTTCCCCCTCCAGCTGCGTGGCCTCTCGCCTGCAGCCACCACAGCTCGTGAGCAGGAGCAGGTCCTGCCCCAGGCACGGGCAGGCTCAGCCAGGTGGAGGTGCCCAGGCAGGGAAGAGTGTACAAGGCACTGATGGATTCCCAAGGGAACCAGCCCATCAGAGAGCCTGTTGTCGGCAGGGCAAAGGTGGCATCAACAAATGAAGGGTGGAATAAGGAAGCAGGAGGGGCAACAGGAAAAACATCCAGGCTTCAGATCCACAGCCCTAGCTGCTCTCCTGCCTAAAGTCTGCTGCCATTGAGGACTAAATGGTGGTGGGATGGAGGGGGTGGAGGCAGAGCCAGGCAGTGCCTGTGGCTCATCCATGGGTGTGTGCCTGGGGACTGCCATGGGCTGGGAGAAGTCTCTGTTGACTTGGGTGTGTTTCCCTGTTACAGGCATTAAAAGCTGTGTGGAAACAGAGGGGTGAAGGGAGGTGTCATGGGGTTACTCACAGTTCAGTCCCAGCCCTGCCCTTGATCCTGCTCCACGTGGGAATGTTGGGCATCAGCCCCCACTGCAGCAGCTTCATCTCCAGAAGAAAGTCCAGAGAGTGCAGTGCTGGGGTGGCAGAGAGAGGTTTCTTGTAGCCTGGCAGTTGGAAAATCCCTTTTCTTCCTGTGGGCTTGCCTTGGATGGGCTGTGGGACAAAGCCCAGCCAAAATCTCGGGTTGCCTGGGACAGAGAGCACCAGGCAGGCAACTCCTGCCTGCCACCCTGCTTCGTCCCCAAGACTCCTATCCCACACATCGTGATGGTGGCTAGAAGGGGAGACCAAGGTTGTTGCTCAAGGCTATGGTGTTCTGGGTATTTATGTAAAAACATTTTAAAGTGAAAACAGTCAGCTTCTCCCTGGAGAAGGAGTCAGACCCACTCCCGCTGTCAGACACACCCAAGCACGTTTTCTGGATCAACCTCCAGAGCTGCATGTATGGCCAGGCACCCCCTGCCCTGAAGAAACTCAGTGGCAGGCCAGAGAGCAGGGTGAGGGTACCTCTGAAAGGTGGCCCAGAGAGCAGCAGGTATTGCTGTGGGGCCGGCAGACCCAGAACCACCTTATAATTTGCCTCCGGGTAGTGGCCAGAACCCTTTAAAACTTGCAGCTCTGCAGCACAAACTCCTGCTCCCCATCAAATCTCATTGTGACCAGCATTAAGGGATTAGCCAGTCCCTGCTGCTGCGCTGCAGCCAGCTCCTGGGCATGGCTCGTGCCCCACTGCCCACGGGGGGCTCGCCGGCCGGACAGCCCCGTCCAGGGGCAAGACTCCCTTAGCTCTGCCCACGGAGCTGAGCACCTCTGGAAGATGAATGGCAGCAGATACGACCTGCTCCAGGAAACACCAGGTACCCCCCGCGCTCCCCTCGGCACTCGCAGCACGGAGAGAAGGAGCTGCGTAGCCAGGTTATGTGAGTGACGGGCACTGGCAACCCCCAGGGCCTCCCGTGGGGGTTCAAGCTGCCAAAATATGCTTATTCCCACCGGTATTGCTGGTCCCCACCCGATGGTACCCCCACGCCTCTGGTTTCTGTTTTGCTCCATGCGGGGTGAACGTGCCAGGTTTGTGGGTGCTGGTGGCTGATGTCCCCAGGTTGGTTCTGGGGCTCAAGAGAGAGGCACCCCCATGTGGGTGGCATGTTGGTGGGTGCTGTGACTCCTGGGGGAAGAGGTGGTGGAGTTAGGCTGGCATCCCACGGACACTCCAGTGACTGCCTGTGCCGTTTGCAAAATGATTTAGTCGTTCTCAGCCCAGCTCCCAGTGTCTGGCATTACTGCCCCGTGCTGCAGCCTCACCAGGCCTGGGGGCAGATCCTGCCACTTGCAGCACAGCCTCTGCTCCTGAGCCAGAGCTGCAGCAGGACTTACCCAGTCCTCATAATGAAAGCTTAAAAGCAACTAAGAGAAAAACACTTCCAACACAAACCTTATCAGTTGCACAGAGTTCTTACCAGAGTAGTTTTTTGGTTCCTCCTCTGTGGCCCCCTCCAGAACTTGTCCCCCTCCAGCCAGCTCTGTGCTCAGCCCCTCGGCCCCAGCACTCACAGCACCTTGGTGAGGAGGCGAGGAAACGAGGAGGCTGAGCGGGCTCAGGGTGCTGCCAGAGGGGCTGCAGGCACTTGGAAATGTTTTGTGCATCCTGAGCCCTGGACCTCTGTGTCTCACAGAGCCTCATCCCCAAAACACCCCGACATCCCCACTCCACCCTGGGAAAGAGCAAAAATCCTGGGGCTCCTCTGGCTTGAGCAATTCCCCCCAAGCAGGGCCTGTTCTGGCAGTGGGGTTGGTGCCTCCTGGGCAGCCTGCACCCCAGTCACCATCCCATGGGACGAGCTCCCCACACCAGGGCTGAGTAGGGAGCCACGTGCTGGGGGCTGCTCCCAGCAGTACCTGCGCTCTTTATCAGCTGGCAATTGATTTAGGAAAGTTCATGGCTTCGGCCTCCCATGATACGTTCGGTAGAAATGGTTCATTTCCTCAAATGATGTAGTTTATGGTCATAATATATTTTAATTTCTTTATGATACAAAAGGCCAATGGCACTGGGTCTTGCAGGAATGCAAAAGGACAAATAATAGTGTTATCCAGTCTTAGAGACACAGGTCGAACACTCAAAGGCTAATTAGCAGTTTCCCATGTTCGGCTGCAGTTGGCACTGCAGTGTCCTGCCCATGGGTTCCTGGGACTGTGGAGACATGTGATCCCCTTCCCTTGCTGTTCCCCACGTAGGAGACTCCCATGTTCCCATACCTTGCTTTCTGCTGTGGGTTTGTGTGGTTTTGTCCCTGGCAGTGGACAGGACAGTTGTGTTGTACTGGAGGGTGTGTGGTGGCCACGGGCTGCAGGGCTTCACAGCCGCTGTGGACACAGCTCCTGGGTCCTGTTTGTCTCCTACTCACCCCTTGCTGTGCTCTGGCAACTGGGACACTGGGGACAACAGTGTCCTCTGGCAGAGGACACTGGGGACAACACAGGCTGTTCAGGCACTCTGCAGGCTCCTGCAGAGAAAAAGCATTTTGCACTAACTTGTTTCCTTCTGTCTCCAGAAACAAGAATCTCTCAAATTTTAACTTACCACCCCTTTGTGTTTTCTTTTTTCCCATGCCCAGCCTACCTTTCCCCATTCAGCCCTGCCCATGCTCCCACCCACAGCAGCTTTTGGCCTTCCTCGTGCTGCCTCCCATTGGGGGCCCACATAACCCTGTCCTGAGATGTTCCCCCAAAGTTCAGCTCCCCAGCTGGGAATGCCTTTGCCAGCCGGCCCGGGGCAGGAGGAGGGCAGCTGGAGCAGCCCAAAGCTGCGGTGTTCAGGATGATACTTTCTGCCCTTGAGGTGCCCTTGCCTGGTCCTCCCCTGGGGCCATGGGCTCAGACTGTCCCCCTGCTACCCCTGCCCTGCTGCAGCTCTGCCTCCACCCTCCTCCAGCCCCCCCCCTCCAGCAGCTTTGCAGATTTTTGCCTTGGTTTTGAGTGAGGGCTGATCCCGAGAGCCTCAGCAGCCACTGGAGGTCACTTCCAGGCATGGCTTGCTGATGCATCCACCTTTGCAAAAAGAAATTTAAAAAAAAAAAAAAGGTAAAACTTGATGTGTAACCGTTGTTGATTTTGGCTGTTCTCCTCCCCCTATTGCTCCACAGCTGCAACGATTCAGGGGCTGTTTCATGTGTGTATAATGAACATATAATGTCAACGAAACGTAAGAGCCCTGCAAACATCTGGCAGGGCTGAAGGCAGGGACTTGCTTGCCTGTCAGACTGTGAGCTCACTAAGAATCCTTGTCCTGGGAAGCTGCAAGATTACTTCAGGTCCAAAGGGATCGTGTCCACCTGCTAAAGAAGTTTTCTCCAGGTCCAGAGCAGGCTGCTGAGTTCCCTGCCACACTAAATATGTGAGCTGGTGAGGCACGGAGGGCAAGAGGTGCTTGTTGCTGAGAGCAAACCCTCCCTCCAGAGCTGCTGCTTCCCTCTGGCTTCTGCTCCCCCATTTAAATGGGGCTTAAACCACAGGCAAGCAACTGCCAGTGCAGACAGTGAATCTGGAACAGCACATGGCAAAGCCAGAGCCTTTTTGGATTTCCTCCCAAATAGGCAGGAGAGTGTTTTGCAGGAAAGTGTCCGGGTCTCTGCTGGGTTGGGATTTGGATGGAGTGCAATGCTCGTGGTGTAGGGGCTTAGGGGGGCAAGTGGGATCAGTGGTGGGAGCTGTAACTCGAGATGAGTTGCAGCCTGTGATGTAAAGGAAGAAGATGAATCCAGCAGCTCCTCTTCCTCTCTTGGTCTTGGGCTCACTGGGGAATTTTACATGAAAACAGAGCAGCCAGATTTCCAGAGCCTCAGGTCCCAGAGGCCAGATGCCATTTCCAGGGGCTGCAGTACAGGCAGGGTGATGTTGATACACACCAGCAAATGCCCTGGCATTTTTGAGCACAGCCACCCTTCTGGGAGCAGCTCAGACTCACTGTCCTTTCCTAATAACAGCTCCCAAGGGAAATAATAATTACTTCCTCAAGAGTTCAGAGCCTTTGTTAGGCAAGATAATAAACCCCTTTCTGGTCCTGGGATGAAAGGCACACACAGTGTTACTGCCAGAGCAGTATATGCTGAAATGGTCTGACTGTCCCCACGTTTGCAGTTCTTCCCCTACCACTTTCGCAGAGCAGCTATTTATTTAACTCCAATAATTGTCTCCAGACCCAACATCCATCCCAGCTTTGGCTGAAATGCACATGTTGCTTTTGGAGAGGAGTTCAGGCAGAGACTTCTACGTCCTTTGAAGTATCTCTTCTCATGTACAAAAACTGCCTTGATTCTCCACATGGGGATTTTGGTTGGTTTGGCCCCATTTTGATAACTTTGGCATTGGTGAGAAGCAGGCTGAGGTTGCACCAAAGCTGCCTCTGCCACTCTGAGCTGTGCTGGGGAACCTGGGGTGTCACCTCATCAGTGACAGGGTCTGGACAGGCAGTCCTGGGCATCACCCCCAGCCCCAAACCACATCTATCCCAACCTCACAGACAGGTGCTTCAGCCCTGGGGAAAGTAAATCACCAAGAGTGACTTGCTGTTTAACAGGACAATAAAATTGCCCCTTCCCCCAGGCAAGAGTCTGGCACGTGGCTGTTGGTGCTGGAGCTCTTTGATCCAAGCTCCCTGTCTGGAGCTGGGGGATCATTTCGGTTCACCTCCACAAAGTGGTTTTTTTGCCAGGACATGGATGTGCTGTGTGCAGCTGGCAAGGGGCAAACAGACCCTGAACAGCTTCTGCTGAACCATCAGTTTTCCTGGAAGCTTCTCGCTGCTTCTGGGGGGATGGACACGGGAGCAGACCCCCATCTGTGTGTCTGTCATATGACTGCCTGGAAGAGAGGCAAAGATCTGCTCCTTGAACTGGGGGCTTGTGCAGCTGCACTGACCTGTAGCCCCCCAGCCGCTAACAAATTCCTTGGAGCTGCTTATTAACACACCAACAACTCTGCTCCAGAGTCACGCTGAGGCAGAAGGCAGAAGGGTTTTGACAGTGTGGCCTAAATATCCCTGTTTACAAAAGTCTGACAAAACACAAGCCCTTGGCTTTATCTTTCCCATTTGGAAATAGTCGCAGAGCAAATATACTCATGGCATGGAGGGAGGGGGATTTATATTGACTTTAGAAAATGCTGTTCTTTAAAAACAGGAAAAAAAGCTCATCCTCAAGCTGTGCAGACTGGCTGTGAGACCCAAAAGTCCTGCGTAGAGGCTTAAAGCCTGACTGCTAATCTGTAGCAGTTCTGTGTGAGCAAGTCAAGCAGTAAACTGCTCTCTGTTAATTTTTTAATGCAGAATAAACAGGTCAGGAAATGATTAGCATGAGAATAAGTTGAGCTTAATTGGGAGAATCAGAAAAGATGAGAGGGAAGAGGCAAATTGGAGTTATCAGTTAACCATACAGAGTAGCTCTGCCTCCACAAGCTCATGTTCCCTCTTGTTTTTCATCCCCTCTGAAGCTGCTTTTTTTTTCCCTCTTCCCTTCTTTAAATCATGAGATAAAATTGCTGGTATAAGCACAATGGAAGCCCTTGTTTCTCCTTCTCATTTTCTCTCTGCACTGACTGGTCAAATGAATTGCAGGTGATAAGACTCCTACCTGGTTATTCCTGATGGTCCTTCCCAGAAAGGGAGCTGCTGACATCAAGTGCAAAATCCTCTTTGTGCAAGTACCAGTGCTGTGCTCCAGTGCAAAATTTCGGCACAATCCTGGCAGATCCAAGGACCGAGCAGAGGCATCTGTGGGCAAGGGGAAGAGCAGTCCTCGGGACTGCTTGGAGTGGAGTTTGGTCAGTGGTCGGAGATCTATATTCTCAGATAGGCAGGACTTTGTCCACAAACTGGAATTTGAAATTTCAAAGGGAAAAAAAAAAAAGGCAGAAGGGACCTTTGCATGTGTGGAGATGACTATGCTGGTGACGTTCCCCCGGGACTTTTGTTCTTTGTCTTGTAACTGGGCTTCCTGCTTCCCCTCGGCTCACTCGGTGACACGGTGATGGGCTGGGCAGTGGCCCTGACTTTGCTCAGGGCTTTCCTGCTCTAGAGTGGTTTCAGACCTGAGTCCATCTCTGCTTCACCTTCATGCCAAGAAAAAGCCATTCCAGCTCCACAGCGGCATGGAGATGCGAGTGACACAAGATAAGAGGCTGGAGTAGAGACTTTGAGGTCCCTTCCAACCTCAATTATCCTCTCATCCTACAACACCCTGTTCGAGAAGTGCCCAAGGAGCCCTGAGAGAGGTACCTGCTCACCCACTTGACATGAAGAGCTCAGATGTAGCTGATGGCATCCTTACCAAAAATGTCCTATTAAATACTCTACTCCTGATCCTCATTTACTGAGAAGCACGGATCTTATTTTCAGGGAATCCCCTTTAGCATTGCATGAATTTGCCAGTCAGGGATATATAGATAAGGCAGAATTAGTGTCATGATGTGCCAATGAAGGAAAGCATTTACTGCTCAACAGATAAAAATTAAATAATCACTTGGCACAGAACACTTCATGCCCCAGAGCTGTCATGGTCTCCTCTGCAGCCATCTCCTGACACAGGAAACAGTGGGTGGAAGGATGGGAGGAAGGAGCAGGTCTGGGAGCTGAACTTCCCTGGAGCACCTGGTCTGGGAACAGCCTTCACCTACTAGTGTGGGTCTGCCAGCTATGAGTTGTCTCTCTTGGAATAAAAATTATAAAACACCTTCTGTAACCAGAAGAGTTTGGAACAGCCCCACAACCAGCTGCTGACTTGAACGTCTCCAGCCTAAAACATCTGCAGGGCCATGGGGTCCTGTTGGTGGGTGCAAGCCATGACCACATTGGCAAGCTGTCCCAAAACTCACCACACAGGGATGTCAGGGGAGACAAGGACTCCCCAGGTTGAAGATCCCAGGGGAGACATCATCTCCCCCAACAGCCTGTGCCCAGGGAGCAGCCGACACGTCTCCACCAGAGCCCATCTCCAGGGCAGGGTGTCCTTGGCTGGTCTGGCTCCGAGAAGAGGGATTTGGGAGGAGGCACTGGTGACCCACAGAGGATGGTGGCAGTGAGAAAACAACAGTGAACACAATTCCAGGCGGAAAACACCACGTCCCATCGACAGTCCTGGCCTCATGAGCCACCTAATGCTCTCCAAACTTCCCCGCTCCTTATCTGCTGCTCTCCCGCACATGCTGCCTCTCCGATTTCTATTCCTGGCCCTTTTAATCCTTCCTGCCTGGGGAGCAAACAGCCTTTGCAGCCTCCTTGCTCAGCAGGCTATTGAAGGCAAAAGGTTTGTTTTGCTGAGCAGAGCAGAACGGGCCAAGTTTTTACGATATTTTACTAGACGCTGTGGCAAATCCTGCACATATTTGACCTGGTGTCTGTAGCATTTATCTAATCAAAGGGATCACTGTGGCCTGGCCAGGATTGGGATGGAGGTCCCTGGGATGAGGCTATGGAGGGGGCTATGCTCTACCTTAGCATCCCCATCCCAGTTTGCACATCATAAAAACAATTTTTGGCCAGGACTGTGTCTGCTTAAGAGAAGAGCCACGTGAGTGCTGAGAGCTCTGGCCTGTCCCTCAGGAGAACTGGCTGGATAACTGTTTTCCCTGCAGCAAAGGGTCATTTATCACCAGTCCCAAGTGAGAAGGCAGGGGCTCTCCCCTGAGCTCAGATTCACTCCTGCAGACCTGAAGCCTCAGTGCAGAAGAGCTTTTTCAAAGTGCTTTGTAGGTCATTGTTCTGGGGGGGGCAAGGGCTGCTTGAACAATTCCTTGTCCTCCTAAAATGTGAATAGCCAATCATCACTGGCATCACTGTCCAAAGGCATGTGCCGTTGTGGAGCCAGAGATCTTGGTGTCACACTGTGGCCCAGGTGGCTTGTGGTGCCAGCAGGGCTGGCGCTGCACTGGGGTGCCTGGGAAGGACAAACACAAGCCAGTTGGGAGCTCAAACCAGCAGCGGTGGTTGCGAAATCCCAGGGATGTTTTCAGCGCAGAGTGAGCTGATACCAAATCATTAATTGCTGGATCTCTTGCGCCATTCAGCCGGTGCCATTCAGCGGTCGATTAAATTCCCACTCAATGATCTCACAATTACACTGAAATGTCTCAGTTCTGGCTGAAGTGGAGGAGTGAGGTGCTCAGGGGCAGCTGGGGAGGACAGCACCCAGGTTTAGCAAGGAGGAGAGCACAGGCAGCTCTGCTGCTTGCTCCAGTCAAAGGCGTCCAGCACCAGCAGGGTCAGACCCAAGGTGTGGGCGAGGCAGCAGAACCACTGCTGGTGCACCCACAGAAGGAAAAATCCCACTGCAGAGTAAAGCTCTGCTCTGTTTTAGCATGTCTAATTAATTACTGATTATTTGTTATTTAACGCTTCTAATTAAAATTTTAAGACACATCAGTCAAATCCCCAGGCTGGGGGTGTCTGGCATAGAGTGATTTCAGCTGTGGGACAGGAGCCACCCCGCTGATTTCCAGGGTGCCCGTGCCACCCTCCAGCCATACTCACTGCTTGGGCACGGAGAGTGGGATCTGTTTATGGGGCACCCAGCCCCTGTAAAACCTGGTTTATAGGGAAGTAAAAGGAGTCATACACTTTGCTTTACATAGCAACGTGTAAATTGCCTGGCAGGAGTTGACCTTCTCTGACCGTGAGGGAGAGAGGAGTGGGAGGGATGGAGGGAGCAAGGGAAGGGAAAAGCAGGGGTGAAGGCAACCAGTGGTGGGGAGGGGAAGGCAATGACAGAAGTGAAGAGCAACCTTGTTCTCCCGGTAGGGTTTTCTACAAGTTTTCCGTCCCAGGTACCATTAAGACCAACATTCAGCATCAAGGTCAACAGCCTGGGAAGGTGTTCCCTTGTCGGTGAGCGCCTGCTCCCATGGCCCTGCCTTGTGCCCAGGAGGAGCCAGGATCACCAAAGTGCCTTGAGATTCAATAACAAACAGTCAACAGGAATCACTGCAGCTCCACCAAAAAAAAAAAAAAAACAGCTTAGCAGCATTCGGCAGTGGGTGAGATGATTAAAGATTAACCCCTGCCTCCTGCCTCCACCCCTCTGGGGAGTATAGGCCTTGAGGCTCAGCAAATCCTTTCAGAGAAATATCTGAAATAAAAGACAACAGATAGGGGACGCAGCCAAGGCAGAGGGAGGCAGGAGGGCCAATAGCCTCGGACAGGGGAATCGGTACAATCTGGCCCGTGTTTGCTGATGATAATGCGCCTTTCCAAAGCCCTAATAGACATGGAGATGGCAGATTATAGCGCAGCGCTGGACCCGGCGTACACCACTCTGGAGTTTGAGAACATGCAGGTCCTGGCCATGGGCAACGGTGAGTCCCCTCTGCCCTCTCCTCCCTGCTGCGGTGGGATGAGCTGGGGGCTGCCGGAGGAGAAGTCCCTGGGGTGGCCACCAAAATGCTCCCAGCGGGGCTGGGGCACGGCAGGGGTGTCAGACGGGGGGCTCCCAGCAGCTCACGGGGGGTTTCTGCTTCTCTCAGGGAAAAACGGAGGTGTGGGAGCAAAGCTGTGTTTGGTGTAGGTGGGATGGTGCCCTGAAGCCCAGACTCCTTGGGAACAGCACACAGCAGGAGCTGGGTGGAATCAGAGGTCCCCACCAGACATTCAGCCCAGGGATTGGGCCTGGGGCTGAGCTCGGTGGGGTCTCACATCCCCCAGACCCCAGCCAAGAGAAAAGACTGGCCAAAAGACTTGGAGTGAAACGCTGCTGATGGTTCACCAGACAGATGACTGAGGCTGTGGCTCCAGAGCAGAGAGCCAGTCCCAGCAGCAGCTGGAGACAGGTTTTCCTGGAGCAGAAAGGCATTTAGCACCTGGCAAGGGTGAAAATCACTATGAGAAGTGATTTAGGCGCTGCCCCCACAGCTGCTCTGAGGCCATGGCCCTTCCCTTCTGCAGTGCTGGGGTGTGGGGTGGCATCCCCTTCCCTTTGAGCACTGTGGGGCCAGGAGGCTCGGCCTCCAGTAAGAGGGACAAGGGGACATTGAGAGGATAGATAAATGTTCCCATCCCTTCAGGAGGGTAGGATCACACTCACCCCTCCAGGATCCACAACACTGGCCCACCCATTTGGGGACCAAAGAGTCCTGGTGACTAAATGCTCAAAGAGAAGAGAAGATTCCCCTCCAAGTCGCCGCTAAAGTCTCTCTAAACATGAGGTTAATGGCTAAATGCAGCACACCACAGAGAGCAACCCTCCAAGCCCTTTCCTCCTGTGTGTTGTGTCACCGAGGCAGCTGGGCACCCCTGTCCCAGAAGGGCTGTGCTGGTGGCATGGACTCTCCCATCACAGCCTCTGTGGGTCTTCCCCAGGTTATGGCTCTGTTCCACCACGGATGTAACGTCGTGGTGCCAAAGTGGCTCTGCTGTGCAATAAACCACCACCGCTCTGGGTCTCAGCCCCTTCTCCATTCCCGGGGTCTGGTCCTACCCACCCGGGTGCCTCAGGGCCAAAAGCTGCCCCCCTTGGCTCTGCTGATGTCCATGGACACTCTGAGACGAGCCCAGGTCTTGCTCCCTCTCTGTGTCTCTCTCCCATCCAGCAAACATTTGCACAGGGGGCTGCAATTCAGCTCCCCTGGACCCAGGGCTCCACGAAGCAGAGAAACATCATAATTTTATATGACAAGATCAGGTGTGACGTGACACACACTCCAGGGCTGGCTGAGTCAGCTGGGGCAGGCAGCACCAACTCCTCTCCTCCTCCTCTGCCCAGCCCCAGACCAGGGACAGGTTTTACTTCCAGGGAGGCTTTGCTTTGCCCACAACTCCACCTGCAGAACCTCTGCCTCCTTTTCTGGCACAGCAGAGCTCGGTCCCTGCCCTGCACAGTTCTGCAGCTCCAGCCCCGAGGCAGCTGCTCAGCAGGGAGTTTGTCACCATCACAGGCCAAAACAAGTCCTGTGTTCAGACAGGCTCCAGGACCTCTTGAGGAGCTCCTGTCCTAACACAAGTCTCAGCTGCCAGGTCTCAAAGCCTGTTTTTTTTCTTTCCCGTTAAAAATGCTTCACTGTAGCAGTCAGAGCCCACATTTCTGGCACTACAAAATAAACTTAATTGGAAAATTATCTATTAGGCAATAATTTCATTGTTGTTGCCTGTTAGACCAAGATGTTGCAATTTTTCTGATAATGGTGCCAGTTTTTCCTGCTTTAGTTCATCTGATTACAGCGTGATAGACTGCTAAAAAAGGATTTATCTGGGCTGTCACAGATACACAAGTAATGTGATTACAGGCAGATCAGCCCTTCCTCTCTCATCTAAGTCCTACATTTAGCTGAAAGTGGAAATTTAACTTCTGGAATGACCTGCATGGAGCTGAGCCCTCAAGAGGAAGGATGTTTTCAGAGTCAAGCTGCTCATAGGGACAGGAGACAGCCAGCATGGCCTTAGGAGGAGCTCAGGGCTTTGGGAGTGGGGAGGGGAGCTTTGCCCCAGCGTTGCTGCACACAGGGAAATGCAGCTGCGTGACAGGGTGTGCCAGGCAAGGACACGGAGAGGCAGCCAACTGACTCAGAAAGAAACATAGGAGAGACACGAGGAATTAGAAAGGCAGAAAGCAGGCAGGGAAATGAAAGATGCTGCCAGAGCCAGGGCTGGCTCCAGAACCGCCCCCATGCTGGCGCACTGCTGGGTCCACAGCAGCCACTCCTGCTGAGGGATGGCATGAGCAGGATGTGCAGCACCTGCTGCAATACCTCTTCTTCTGCAAAACAGAAGATAAAATTGCAGCCCTGCCCCAGCAAGCCTTGCCTTGGCTCAGCCTCCCCCAACACCCACACTCCAGCTACCACTTGGGACCAGCTTTTTTATAGCACCCAGCCCCTTTCTGCTGGGTGCCAAGTGGGAGCAGCTGTGACCCTCCCAGGGTGAGCGTTAACTGTGTCCCTGCCAAACCCAGAGAACAGGGACCGATAGACTCAAGCATTAAAAATCCCAGCAGTTTCTATGGCTTCGTAGATCCTGGGTATTATTTGCAACTGGCATTTCCACTGAGGCAGGGGAATGTGCCTATGCTGATATAGAAAACATACATGGGAGGGGACAATTAGATCAACTGAATTAAGGGCTGATCCCTTCAGCCTTGAGGTTTGTTTGGCTTGCTGGAGGGGTTTAGTGTAGATTTTTAGCCTTTCTGATGTCCTTTCCTCCAGAGGCTGCTGCTATTCCCCATCCTCCCAAAAAAACCCTGCAAATGCCAGTCCTCCTTGGTCTGTAAGGACTGCAAGACAAATCAGCCTCCACTGTGGTCCTACCAGACTCCATCCAGGTAGTGTTTGCCCACGTGAGTTTTCCAGCTGAAGTCATTTGAGTTTGTTATGTACTCAAAGTCCTGTTCTCCCAAAGAAATGCCGTGCAGGCTGGAGCTCCAGGCCTGGCACTGAGGCTCTCCAGGAAACGAGCTGGTCACCTTCTTTCTGTAACTGCATCTGCTCAGGGCTGGCTTGGGCTCTCTCAGTGCTGTAACACAAACACCTCCCTAATACATCAGCTGCTTGCCCTGAGCTGTAATACCTCAACTTTAACTCTGCATTGGCTTTTTCTCTGGCCACACTGCTGCAGCCCAAGGCATCTGCAAATCCCCGAGGAATTTTGGCTTTGCTCTGTGACTCCTGCAAATGGGCTTTATCTGAAGGCCTTTGGGAAGAGCTGTCTCACCCTAACACACAGGGAGCTTTTGCACACTCAAAATACAATGACTCAAGCACTCAGAGCACCCACTACTCCTCACACACCTCTACACAGCCTGGCTGCAGCAGCCTGGTTCCTCCAAAAATCAAGTTTCTCACTGGAAACCGAGTTAGGAAATGTTGGCTGTCTGTCTCACTGCCTTCTTCCTGTGTCCTTCCCCAAGCAGACACATCTCCATCAGAAGCAGCCAACCTCAACACTTCCAGCAGCATCGGGGTGAGTGCACTGTGTGCCATTTGTGGGGACCGTGCCACAGGGAAGCACTACGGAGCTTCCAGCTGCGATGGCTGCAAGGGCTTCTTCAGGAGGAGCGTCCGGAAGAACCACATGTACTCCTGCAGGTAAGGGCAGAGGGGACAGAGTCTCGTGGCTGGGACAAAACAGTCCCCAGGAGCTGAATGGCAAAGCTCTCAAAGCGCAGCAGCACTGCCCTTCGTCCTCATCATCCTCCCTGCACCATCCACCGCTTTCCCTGACCTCACCCCCTGGCTGGGAGGGGTCAGTGACTGCTCTAACTTTGGGATTGCCCTCCACTGATCACTGGGTAAGATCCTGGGAGGTCTTGCCCCATGCTTGAGGGGCCAAACACATCTTGCAAATGGATATGTCCAACCATGGATGTGGCAGGGAGATGCTGGGGGAGGAGACATATGACAGGGGCTGAGCACCTCACTACTCAGTGCTCTGAGTGCAGCACAAACCCTGCTCACTCCCTGCGGGCTCTCCTTCTCCGTCATGAGAGGGAAGGGTGCCTGCCATCCACCTAAAATGCTGTCACTGCCTGTTACATGATACAAGAACATCTAAGGAGCACCAAGCTGGACACCACAGTGTGCACATCTCTGAGGATGAGGTACTCATATTGCTCCTGCAACTCAGGCACTGCACATTGGGCCGTTGGTGGTAGCCCTTGGCTCTCCTGTGCCATCTGCAGCTGTGACCCACTTGCTCCCTGCTCTGAGTAACCCACACACAGAGAGTCACAGAGGAAACTGAGGAATCCTCAGCTCACAGCGTCTAAATCCCTTGGGCTTTTTGAGTGAGTTACTCCTGAAGGCCTGACAGCCACTTGGAGAACGTGAAGAGCAACATGACTCTAAAATCTGACTTCCAGAAGGAAGCCCTAGGTTTAAGAGTGCATGTGAAACACATTATCACTTGCAGCCTAGGACTATTTAAGCTGCCTGCCAAGGGAGCCCTCTCCCCACAGCTCCACCAGATAAGCCAAGGTGCCCAGTTCTCTGGAGGCTGAGGCTTTTATATGTGCTACAGAAATGCTTAAAAAGCTGCTCTCGGCATCCATTTAGGCAAATCTTACCCTGGGGCTTTAAAAAGCACCGTAGAAACAAGCCTTTTCAAAAGCTACAGAACTCAGCATGGCTGGGAGCCCTTTCGCAGCTCTGTACTCCTTTGTCTTTGCAAATCTGAGCAAATTTGCAAGTGAAATTCATGCTTCAAATGGCCACCAGGCCTGTGCTGCCTGCAGGAGCCACACACACGGGAGATCAGTGTTTGCCCTACCGTGTGCAGTGGAGGTGGTGACAGTTTAGAGCGAAGGAGGATGGTTGACTCCCAAGTCCTCTCTGAAGTGCAAGTGGCAGCAGAGCTGTTTGCACACCAGTGATGCTGTCCAGAGGTCAGAACCAACCTGTGAGGATGCCAGACACAGCCCTGGAGAGATGCAGGGATTTAAACTGACTTTTTAACCTTACTAGCTCAAGAACAACCCTCCACCTGCTTTTTATTCAGAATAAACGCATTCTTCCTTCATTCTAACTGGGATCTAACTTACAACAGAGGCTACCAAGTTGGTTCTGACCCTCCTAGAGCACACTTTTAACTTCCCTGGGACTTGCTAGTCCATTATGGGCATCCTAAGCCTAAATGGTTAGTACGACCAGCAGCCTGAGCTCCTGCATGTGACTCTCAGCTCTAGTCTGTCCTTACTGAATATCCTGAGGGAGAATACAGAGCTGAGGTGTTCAGTGCAAAGAAGAAACTGAAAGCTAGAGCAAGCATGGAACAGGCACAGGCCAGAGCTCCTTTCTCAGGGTGAGCCTCAGGAACCTGCTCTGAGCATGTCTTGGAGCTCAGGGCTCTGTCTTGTCCTGCCTTCAGGCTGAGTCCTGCTGCTCCTCACACCTTTCTTTCTTCCCAGGTTTAACAGGCAGTGTGTGGTAGACAAAGACAAAAGAAACCAGTGCCGGTACTGCAGGCTTAAGAAGTGCTTCCGAGCGGGAATGAAGAAGGAAGGTGGGTGATGGTGTGGCCTCCTGCACTCCCCCAGCAGCAGCCACGCTGGCTCTCTATGTTTGAGGAAGCCCTCGCAGCCCAAGGCCGGGCCCTGCCATGTGCACACTTGCCCAGCCATCTCAGCCCTGTCTTCCCTCCACAGTGCTCACCTGGGCACAGATCCAGACCCCCATCACAGGGGGATTTAGGGAGAGGTTTGAGCCCTTATAGGGCTCCATGACAAGATTCACCCCTCATTTAGCCCTGCTTCTCAGGACTGGCAGGAAAACCTGGTGGCCCTAATGATGGTCCTGTTGGGCCCTGTTGGTGACCCTGTTAGGGCCATATAGAGAAATTAAACCCCGTGCTCCTCCCAGTTCACACCTGCTCAAGGAGAAACTTTGGAGTAAAAGGGTCCTTGAAAACAACAGGGAAGTAGCAGTGGTACCTGGGTGGCCTGCAGGAACACCTCTGGGCAGGAACATTTCTTCCGTGTTAAAGGGAATGATGTGTTGCAAGGAACTTGTCTTGACTTTTCCTGAAGAACATAGGAATCCTCTTCTCCCTGCAGCCTCTGCTCATCCCGTGCCCAGAGCTGTGCTGTTGTCTGTTAATATTCAATAGAAGTTACATTAGGTGCATGACCAGCTAATACTGAGCAAACATTTGGAAAACATCATGGCGTGACTGAACTCGGGGGCCTGCTACTGATAACAAGCAGCATAACCTTGAGAGCTCCTATTTACAGCCGCTGACTGCAGGGCTTTTCTCCTGGCCCAGCCTCATTATTGCTTTTTATCAGGTGGATTTATACATTGAGAACGTATCAATCCAGAGAGCCACCAGCCTAAGGCAGGGACTGTTCTGTTTCCTCTGCCACCGATCAATAGCTTATTTGAGCAGACACTTCTTTGAGTGGCATGGCCAGGGTGAGTTACGTCCAGCTCGTGGCCTCGTGACAGGCAGGCAGGCAAATCCTCCCCTTTGGCACTACTGCTCGTGCTCTGGCTGCTGCCAGCGTTGACTCAAAGCCCAGGTCCTCAAGAGTAGGCCAAGCAGGGAGGCACACTGGGGTCAAACCTGTCCTGGCTTTACAACACAATATGAGCTACGCTTTTACAGCAAGGTGTGAGAGAGCTCTGTTGCTCTGGATAGATAAGCAGGAGCAGTTCTTCACTTCTTTCCTTATTGTAGCCTAGATGGAAGTTTTCCAACTGCACCTATCTGGTGCAAGAGCTTCCCGAATGGGCTCACAGGAGTCCCGTGGACAAAGGAGCCTTGCAGGTACTCACCCCCTTCGTTGCACACATCAGCTCTGGGCTGCACACGTGAGCACAGCCACCATTTCAGACCCTGTATCTTGAAATAAAAAAAACCTCAGATCCTTTGAAACGAAATTTTCCCATTGAACTCCCTACAGGTGTTGGGGTTCTGAATTGACCTCATCCCAGGAAAGTCTGATAAAGCAAATAGGAAATCAGAACCCCCAGATGCAGTGAGCTCTCACAGGCATCCCGTCACAAACCAGACACAGCTGCACCTCCACCCTGCCTGGCAGGGAAGCTGGGAAACTGCAGCTAAGGCAGGGAAATGCCAAGAGCCTGTGCTAGTTTTTGGCGTGCGTTGCCATGAACGACCTGCAGCTCAGCCAAAATACTCTCTTGCAGCTGTACAAAACGAACGGGACCGAATCAGCACCCGGAGATCAAGTTACGAAGACAGCAGCTTGCCCTCCATCAATGCCCTACTGCAGGCAGAAGTCCTGGCACAGCAGGTACCTCTTCTTTCTTCTTTAGCAAATAGGAAAGCATCAGGCACTACCTGACTCATAGAGCCAGCTGACTATTTAATAGCTGAGTCTTCAAAATTACCACCTCTGTTCTAAGTAACCTATCTGCCAACTCAACACTGGCTTTTCAAAAAACTTTTGTTACCTGAAACCATCCCTTTATTTCTCCTTGGCCCAGAACTCAGTTGTAACAATATGCAATGATTTGTTCTGCTTTGATGAGACACATGAAGGCTGGAAAGCCTGCTGGAAGAAAATCGGGTAGAATCACTGAAATCCAAAGAGCTGTGGCTGCCTAAGTCCACGAGGGGCTGGCCTTGCATGAGCAGCCTCCTTTCCCCACTGGCCATTAGGATCTTCAGATTCTGGCTTCTTGCAGAGTTTCACAAGGAATCAGTTTCATGCCTGTTTTATGTAGATATCTTTTCCAGTTGTTGCTGAAATTCCCCATTTCCACTAGCATACTGCCAAGATTTCCTGGAGTTCCAGAGCTCACCTGAAAGCAGAGCTCTGGTTTAAGAGTCTGGATATTACAAGGGGTGAACACCAGATCAGCTCTCTGTGGGAGGACACAGGACAGGATGGATGCACACTGTGGGGAGGGTTTCTCTGTGAGAATGAGTGATGAGGACGGGGCTGTGCTGGTGCCAAGAGCTGCCACTGTTCATGGGAGCTGGGGAGAGCAGCAGTTCATGTTTCGGTGAAAATGAAGAGGGGTTTGTGTTGGCAGTCCATGTTCTTATTTGCTTCAAGGGTCATATTACCCTGAAGGCCACCCCAGGAGATGCTCCAGGACAGGATCTGCTGTGCTCTGGGCTCCACACTGGGCTCAGGCTGTAAGATCCAATTCCCCGAGGAGGGAATATGCCAGAAGGGCCAAGGACCAACCCTGTACACAAGAAACACATCCAAACTCACCCCCCATTTCACCTTTTCCTACTCAGGACCTCATATATTTAGATACCCTATAAAAATAATATTGGTGCTGCTCCCAGAGGTGTGAGATAATGGGGTCTCAAGTCACCAGGTCTGCAAGGGAAGGACATTGCCGGGACTCAGAGTCCTGCAGTGGCATCACATGTAAGCCTGTAGCAGGGTCTGCTGATAAAAACTACAACCATGGACAAATCCAGAGGAGCTCCTGCTCTCCCACAGAGAACAGAGAAACTCATTAAACAAGGCAGGCTCCAGCACGGTAATTGGTAACTTTTATGCGCCTGGCTAATTAGAACAAGATACTGCTGAGGAGCTGCTTTCTCCAAGATCTAGGGTCACTCACTCAGAGGTCTTTATTTATTTGCTAAGCCTTCCGGGCCCACTGATTAGGGTAATACATGGTGAGATTTTTACAATCTTATTTATTCGATAATAGCTGGTGATCTGGAAAGCCTCCAGGTAATGCAACCTGAAAAAAAAAAAAAATGCAAGTGGCATTTGAATTCCATTTCCTTGGAGAGGCTGGCAGGGTCCAAGCTGAAAACGCTGGCAGGAACAGCACAGGAAGAGCTGATGTACAAGAGCACAGAGGGCAGGCAGAGGGCAGCGATGGAGTTGAGTTAATTGCTTACAGAAGCATGAGGATAAAGTAGTGACTAAGGGCAAATTTTTATATGGCCTGGGTGAGCAGCTATGCATGAGAAGCAGGCAGGAGGTTGGGTGCCTGGTTTGGGGGAGATGTCCTGTTCCAGCTCTGTGTGACAGTACTTGCAGAGCTTTCAGGCTTGTCCTTCGCAAATGAAATGGCCCCATTTGCCTCTCAATCACAAATAATGCAACAAACACTGCCTGTGTTGTGGGCATGCTTGCACTTGTCCAGTTCTGCCAAAAGGACCTAAAAGCTGGTGGGAGGTGGGAGATTGTTGTCTTTGAAGTCTGTCTTTAGCAATTCAAAGTGGGTAAGGTCAAATATTTATGACCTGGTGCTCACAGAAAGCCGTGTCAGACCTGGAAAGCTGCCTCTGCTCATGGTGACTCAGGAGAGAAGCAGAGCCTGCATGTCTCCAGCTCTGGCCAAGCACTGGCTCTGGAGCAAGGTGGAAGGAGGAGCAGTTCTCTGCCCTTTGGTGGGACCAAGTATCTTGAGCAGCAGCACTGGGTGGACATTTCTTTGCCACTGGTGAGGCCGACTGCTACACAATCCCCTGTGTTCCCTCCCAAGTCTTGGCTGAGCACATTTGTTCAATGGGAGGTAGATCCTGGCTTTGGAAACATTTCTTCTGTGCTTTGGTGACTATTCAAGGCATTACAGTTTACCCCATTACAGATGATCCCCAGCCTCAGCTCTGAAGCATTCCACGTTCACAGATCCCCGGGCTGATCTCAATTTGAATGAGTTATGTTGGGTCACCTGTTCTGGGGGCTGGTTGTGCAACAGAAAAAAAGTAATCGCTGATGCTGGAGTCTGCATCAGCACGACCCAGGGGCTGGGGATTTTCCTTTCTGTGTTTCCTCTGTGGCACTGAAAGCTGAAGGATCTCTTCCCTCCTTCCAGATATCATCTCCGGTTTCTGTGATCAACGGAGACATCCGAGGGAAGAAGATTGCCAGTATCTCCGACGTGTGTGAGTCCATGAAGCAGCAGCTGCTGGTGCTGGTGGAGTGGGCCAAGTACATCCCTGCCTTCTGTGAGCTGCCCCTGGATGACCAGGCAAGTTGCCCTGTCCTTCCCCCCGCCCTCGGCCCTGGTGAAGGCAGCGGGGAGCCAAGGACAGCTGAGACCTTCAAAGAAAATGTGCATTGTCCACTCCGTTATCCTGACTGCTGCAGCTGATTGGGAATGGTATCCATACAATGCCAGCAGAGGCCAGGCATCCATACAATGCCATGTGCAGCTATCAGTCAATGAGCACAGTCACGATAACACTGAGCTCAAATTAGGAACATTATCAGATGCACACTTTGCAGGGGTCAGCCAGCCAATTGTGTGTCAATTACAGTTTGAGCAGCATTTTTGAAAACCTGAAGTGCTATACAGAAGCTTGGGGTAATCAGAACTAGCAGGACAGATTTCTGGCCTAAGGTCTGCTCAAGACTTAAAAACTAATCTGCCTTTCTTTCTGCTTTTCACCTGGGGATATGTTTGTATCCATAGTGTGGAGTTGGTGAAGCTAAACACTAATTTGCTCCCAAAGCAATAGAAAGTCTTTTTTTTTTTTTTTTCCCCCCAGGGTTAAAAAGCAGGAATATATTTGCATTTAACACAAATTACTAAAATGACACCTGTGGGTTCCCTGACCCAGATAAGCACAGAGGGTTTGGTGTCCTCTGTAAAACTGCACTGCAGGATCTCAGGCGGCCTCCAAGAGATGCAAGGGCAGGTCTCCCATCTAAGTCTGAATTTCAGAGGACTGCAGCAGATGTTGAAGGACATGATATGTGCCCAGCCCTGAACAGCACATGTGGCTGGTGGGGATGCACAGAGGGAAGGGACAGCACTTCTGGCAGTGGCCAGCACAGGCCCTCTCACAGCTAGGAAGGTATTTCCAATTTGCCCACTGTACAGTCACAAAATCAGCATGTGTTCCCTTCAGCTAGCACCAGTCTCCCAGCACGATTGACCTAGAGGTAATTTTTATATCATAAAGAAAAAGGATATCCAGAAATTGAGAGTATCCAGCTGATCGGAACCCCATAAATCCTAAATCTGAGCTCTTCAGGAACCAGCCAGCAGCACAGAGCCCTGAGGAATTCAGTGCTGTTAACATGGGAGCAATATTTCCCCCTGTTGTGTGCAAGTGCTAAATTGTTTAAAAAGGTAAGATCTGTTGAATTCCTAAGGCAAACACATCTCAAAAGCTATGAAAACCAAAATGGCCTCCGCTGGCAAATGCCATTTACACAGCAAACAGGCTGCAGCCCACCACGGGTCTGGGGCAGCTCTGTACAATACACTGAATTCTTGGGCCAGTTGAAACAGAGGCCCTAAACCTGGATAACAGCTCTGCAAACTACAGCAATTTCCACATGAGCTCATTTTACAAGTGTGGGGCTGCAAAATTTCTCAAAGAAGGAAACAAAACCTAAAGATGACCCAGTCTGAACCCTGCCTTCCCACAGGGAAGAGGCTGCTCTCAGCATCCTCCACAGGCTCATCTCGACTGAAATAGTTCTGCTATGACCAGCCATCCCCCATCATGAGCAGTTCCCAAATATCAAATGAAATGGTTTTGCCTTGTTGAGGTTATTGACTTTAACTCTTCTCAAACAAGCAAATTTTAGGGAAACAAAAAGGATGGTTGCAAACTGAACTTTCCTGAATTTTCATTAGGCAGGAAATTTTGGGGTGAGAGCTTTGCTCCTCCCTGGAGGAGCATTTTTTTTTTCCATCCTTCTCAAAGTTTCGTCAGATAGGAAAGCCCAGTTTTGTGCGGCTCTGCTAATTACAAGCAGCTCAGCCAACATATCCACCCATGTTTGGATAGTGATAGAGAGAGGCTAGATTTTGGCATCTAGATAAAAACTCCCCAGTATCATGTGTGCATAGTCTTTTTGCAAGATTCTCCACTCTGTTTATTTTGCATAACTTTTTTCACCATCTGCAAAAAAATAAATATCCCTCTCTCGGCCACCAGCATCTTTCCTAACCAGAGCTCTCTTCTATGGGTGACACATTCTCCTGGCATTTCTGGTAGGGTAAGACTCCTCTTGGCTTTGTCGGATGCTGAGGGATAACACACTGGAAAAAGGGACCATTCCCAGCAGGACATACTTTTCAGAATCTATTAATGTTTAAAGATTGTTTTCTCCAGCAGAAGCTCCTGGCTGGACATTAAGAAGCCTCTGTGTCATGGTCTCCAATTGTTAACTTCTCTTTCTGCCTAAATCTCTGAAATTTTTAACTGAAGGAGGGCAAAAGATTCAGAACATTCTCAGGAGCCGCTGGAGGGTGTAAAATTAAACACTTCAATCATTAACGTCAGGGGAGAAAAACATGCCTTTGGCTTCCCTGGCTCCAATTCCCATGGCTGTGGAGGGAGGGAATGAGTGGCCAGAGGGTGACCAGACGTGGGTCCCCATGAGCATGATTTGGGTGGGAGGTGGGCACAGCCCAGGGGGACAGCAACTGTCCACAGCAGTGGATTGCACTTCTCCCCAGTTCCCAGGATGGAGTTTGGTCCCTGGTTCTGCACCTGGCAGCAGTTGCCCTGTCTGCAAACAGCCCCCTGTGAACATGGCCCACGCTGGTGTGAGGTCCTGGGATGGTCTGGCATGGTCTTGCTCATGTGTCCTGAATATGGGATGCTTCAAGTGTTGTCAATTATCTGCTGGTTCTGCTGCATGTATAACTGGTTTTGCACAGAAGTAACCCGTTTTTGATCTTTCCCTCTCTGTGGCTGGAGAGGGGCTCTCACTCCCCATCCTTGAGCGCAGTACAGGAGCGCTGGGCTTTCTCTCTTGCTTGTCTCTGTCTCTGCATCACCCAAATAACTTCTCCCTGCCCTTGCAGGTAGCGCTGCTGCGCGCACACGCAGGGGAGCATCTGTTACTGGGAGCTGCCAAGAGGTCCATGGTGTTCAAGGATGTCTTGCTGCTAGGTAAGGAGTGCAGTTCTGCTCCCAGCCCATCTGCTTCTGTGATCTTTCCTTGCTGGGATGAAAGAGAGGGTGGTTCAGTGTTTGTGGACATCTTTTTTGCAGTGTAATGGCTTGAGCCCTTCTGTAATTTAGCGAGCCTAGCACAACCTTTGGGTTCAGGGAGGCTTGGCAGACATTCACATCAAGGCCATGACGTGTGGCACAGGGGGGCTCTAAACGTCCACAGTGCACCCCCAGGTTTGTGTAAGCAGGCTGTGGTGTGATTGAGAACAAAGCTCTCACTCCTCAATCTCCTCACTTGAGTGGCTCCTGTGTAATGACGGGCTGCTCTGGCAACACAGACCAGTGTTTCTGGTGGGCTGAGACAGGGAAAGGGCAGAAGGAGGAACTTCTTAGTTCCTCCACCCTCAAAATTATCTCGGCATAGGTTGCCTGGGTTTCGAACTCCTTGTCACCCCTGGTAAGTCTTGAGCAATGACGAGGTGATGGTTGGTCTCTGTGCTGCTTGTCCAAAGGAAATGACCACATCATCCCACGGAACTGCCCCGAACTGGTGGAGGTGAACCGTGTGGCCAACCGTGTCCTGGACGAGCTGGTCCTCCCCTTCCAGGAGCTGCAGATAGACGACAATGAATATGCCTGCTTGAAAGCCATCATCTTCTTTGACCCAGGTACGCTCCAGCCTGGGGAGGGTTACCATCAGAGGGCACAGGTCTGGGTTATGCTGAACAATACTGGTCCTGAGCTGTGGAAATGCTGCCTGGTCTCCTCTCTGGGCCAAACTGTTCTCAGAGGGAGGGGAGAATTCAGCCTAAGAAGGGAAAAAATACCCATTACAGCAAAGAACATGGAATCAGAGACAGCCTGCCTCAGGCTACGCCCAGACTTCACGACGGGCAGCTCCTAGGGAACAGCCCGGGTAGCTTGGGGGGTGTGTGTTGTTCCAGATGCCAAAGGACTGAGCGACCCCTCCAAGATCAAGCGGATGCGGTACCAGGTGCAGGTCAGCCTGGAGGACTACATCAACGACCGGCAGTACGACTCGCGGGGCCGCTTCGGGGAGCTGCTGCTGCTGCTGCCCGTGCTGCAGAGCATCACCTGGCAGATGATAGAGCAGATCCAGTTCGTCAAGCTCTTCGGCATGGCCAAGATTGACAACCTGCTGCAGGAGATGCTGCTGGGAGGTGAGTGCTTGAGGGTCCCACATGAGGCCTCTCGGTGCTCCCTGATCGCCCTCCCCTTGAGAACCTCCATAGCCACTGCTCCCTACCTGAAAAGTTTAAGAGACAGCCTGTATGCAGGTCAGCCCTTGACTCACACAAAATCATCTCTCCTATCACTGGCAGCGGTAACTAATGGTCCTCTACTTCTCCTCACATAAAGGGATGCATCTATTTACAGAGAGGTGTCCCCAGCCCTCTGCGCATGGACAAGCTTTGCTGGGCAACCCCCATCTCCTACCAGGCACTCATCCCACTAATCCTCCTCTGTCAGAAGGGAGCCATCAAAACAGGAAAGTCTGAAAGCTCAGGTTGAAAAGAGTGTCACAGATTTTCTAGTGGGAGCATCCAATGGGACAAAACAAATAGAAAAGTTGCCACTGTGCTATTCTTTATGTAGAGGTGACTCAAGTGACTCAGGAATACGATCCTGTATAAAAGGAAATGCAGGCAGCATGCAAGGGTTAGGTAGCTCAAGGCATTCATGGAGGAGAAAGGGAAGGGTGTGCTCCAGCTGCCTACACACAAGCTGATCACGCACAAAGCCTTTGGTGCAGTGGGTCTGCCCATCTGAACTGTCTCCCTCTGCCAGTGTGGAAACTAATGTCATGTGCTGCATTTTAGGCTCATCAAGTGAAACGCCGCACGCCCACCACCCCCTGCACCCTCATCTGATCCAGGAGAACCTGGGAACAAACGTCATTGTGGCCAACACAATGCCTCCTCAGATGCACAACGGGCAGATGTGTGAGTATTGCCAGAGAGACACAGAGCTCCCAGGAGAAACCAGGAGCTTTCCAGCTTGCCTGTGGAGGTAGTTTCTACCTTGCAAGGAAATTTCCAAGCAAGACAGAGTCTCTGGTAATGAGTGTGTGAGAAATTCCTATGCAGAAAAGAGGGAAAGACAAACAGAGACATGGATTAGGTTAGATTAGATTAGGCTAGACTAACTGATTCAACAAGATATTCCTTGTCAGACTAACCTTTACATAGCCCTTAAGGGATGAATGATCCTATCCTAGTCTGCTCAGTGGAAGGGCTCCCCTTCCCTTCCCTTGAACGGTTCAAACACATCTCAATTTGCCCTCTGCAAAATCACAGAAGAATCTGGTCCACCATATGGGGCCACCCCTTGGGAACTTGGGCTGAGATGACCTTGGCTGACCAAAAAAGTGGCCAGTACGGGTCAAAATGCCACCAGGTCCCCTCATTGTTACTGTGCTTCTTCTGGGGCATCAAACCATGCCTCTGAGCTGCCTTAGAGCAAACACACAGGCCCTTAGGAGCCTCTGCTGTGCTGACACCTGAACCCCACAAGACTGAGGACAGATCCCAGTGCTGCCAGGTCCGTGAGGCCCTCTTCTAATTTTGTTTCTCTCTCTGTAGCTACTCCAGAAACTCCACAGCCATCTCCACCTGCGGGCTCAGGACCAGAGCAATACAAGCTGCTGCCAGGAGCCATTGCAACCGTGGCAAAACAGCCCACGTCCATCCCACAGCCTGCCATCACGAAACAGGAGGTCATCTAGCAACCTGCAGAGCAGCTGGCCTCCTCTGGAAGACCGTGTGGGAGAAAAGCCTAAACTGACTGTGTCACTGTGAAAAGAGAAGCCATCCAGAGGTCCCTGGGCACAAACACACGGACTTGTTTATTGGACTAGTCCACCACCACCAAAAGCTGTCTTCCTGCAGCTATGGACAGTATGTGCCATGGGCAGCCCTGAGTCCCAGAACTAAGGCTGAAGCCTTACTGAAACCCTCAGTTCTTGTAAGAAGGGCCAGATTCCTGCCTCCCCTTGTGGGGAGATTGCAGTGACTGGCTGGGGACAGTGCAGCTGGCTGTTACCCCACTGCCACCTCAGCGTTGGGTCAGCACACACCAGGGCCTGCCAACGAGGAATTCTCTGTGCTGTGTGAATGGAGAGCTTCCCTCCCACAGCTCCCCAGACAGTCCCCAGTCCAGCCAAACCTGATGGAGATGGAAGCTCCCCCAGGAGCATCACAGCAGGTGAAGCACATGGGATTTTCCCAGAACTGCTCCTCAGCCTTGGCTAGTCCCAGGTCTCTGCATGGTGTCACACTAGCCGCCCCAGCCAGGTCTAACAAATCTTTTCAGCTGATACTGGAGCAAAGTCTGGCCCACCAAGATTCTCCTCTGCTTGGATCCTTCTGCCTCTTGAGGGGTTCTGTTGTTTCTGTGCCATGCCTGCCCTCTCATCACAAAGCTCAGAGAGGCAACCACTGCCAAATCCTTCCCTTACACCACTTACTGCCTCCTGGGCTGGGAATTTGGGGGACCACAGGATTCTGGAGATTTCAGCTAATGGGTTGGGGTCATCCTCATACAGGCTGGTGGCACTGCCCAAAATATCACTGGCCCCACTACTGTTCCTCAGAAGTCAGAAGACCACGGGATGTCTTTTTGGAAGGAAGTGAGGGGAAGGACATAAGAAGGGGAGAGACCTGTGAGGGTGAGGAGACCTTGAGCCTCACAGACTGGACCCAGGTCTTGGGCTGCCCAGGTGCTGGGAGCATTGTGACTCAGGATCTCAGTTCAGACTCAGCTTTAATGCAAAGATATGCCATACAATCTACTTCTCCAGTCCAGTGCCACTCCTTCAGCTTAGAATGAGTGGCTGATAACAGATTTATAGGTCTTTATACCATGATAAGAATTTCGTTATGACTCCTTCAGACCTCAGAAGGTTTGAGGGCAGCAACCCCAAAAATACAACGCTCCGAGACCCGCAGAGACGAACAACAGAGGTCAAGGAAGGGCCCTGTCTCACCCAAGCCCCTTGGGTCTGCCCCAGCCCTGGCTCTGCCCCCAGCTGCTCTGCTCCCTCCTGCCCCCACCCCTGTTTCTCTGTGCCTGCCTGTGCCAAAGCCCCGCGGATGTGACCTTTGGTTTACAGCTGAAACCAGGAGAGGAGCCCTCCCGCCCAGCTCCTGCCTCGTGGGTGCCAGCGGGGCTGGAGGCCTCAGTCACCTCTGGCCTTCGCGGGAGGATGGGGATGGTGGAACCACAGCTGGCGGGGACGAACCTGAGCCAGCTCAGCCAGAGGAGCTGCAGGTCTGTCCCTTGACTCCCAGTGCCGAAACGAACCAGCTCTCCTCGTGCTGACGGTGTCAGACGTTATCGCGTCGCCTCAACGCTGGTGGCATCGCACCAAGTAATTTATTGCAATGATGAATCCAATCATTTTCTGTAAATTATTTTGTAAATCACATTGATTATTTATAATTGGGAGATTAAATGCAAAAAACACCCCCCCCCTCCATAGTAACCCGGCTGTCTTTTCCAACTGCAGCAACCTTTTATTCTGTACGTAGACATACTCAGTGGGGAATCCTTTTTGGTCCATTTGCACCAAGTATTCCTCGATATTGTACATTTTGCTGGTTTCTGCCTTCCAATGGAAACAGGAATATTTCTTCACTAGAGTTTGTATTCATAAAAAAAAAAAAAAGGAAAAAAAAAAAGAAAAATAAATGCAAAAATATTTTCTAACTTTTCCCAGACAGATGGATTTCTTTCTCCTGGGAGGATTTATTGTAAATCAAGGGGCTCACCTCCCTGTTGCTCTGAGCACAAAGCATATGTGTATTGAGGAAAAAGCCCAAACAAATGTTTGATGGTGTTGCCAGCTGTCACTATTTCCTGGCAAGCCTAATCCTAGCTGGTGTCTGTCCTGAAGCCACGTGTGCTGGAATCATGAGATTCAATGACAATCCCAATTTTCATTAAAAGAAAAACAAACATGGAGAATAAATATTTGCTTTCATGATTCCAAGGGAGCTTAAAGACTTGAAGTAACCACAATCTGAAAGCCAAGAAAAGGGAGCTAAAATATGGTATTCGCATTTCAAACATGTTCATTTTTATGCCCTTCTTGTATTTCAAAGGTTATTTCTGAGCACTTTGGGGTGGTGATTGTGCTTTGGTTTTCCCACACAGCCACCCTGCTGCTGGCAGCAGGTGAGAGCCAGACTGAGCCCACAGGTCACAAGAAGATGATCAAGTGAAAGTCAATTTGTCACTGGTTGTAAAGGTGAAGAAATACACGACAATTAGAGAAGGCTCTTAAATGACCTGCTCTTCTGATCACAGGCAGCCTGTGTTCACCTGTAGCATGCCCAGGAAGATAACAGGGAGAGAGGTCTAGATGGCTGTAAAGATTAGGGCTCTGGGAAGGAACAACATCCAGCACCTCCTGAAGCTTGGGTCTGCAGGAGGTGGCCCTCATGTTCCTCCATCTGAAATGAGGTGGGCAGTCTCATCCCAGGTACAAGGGATGAGAAGCAGCCTGATTTTTCACCCCATTTGCACAAATCCAGTGGCTTCCCAGTGACAGTCATACTGGTGAAAAATGTCAGCAGGGATGAGACGCAGGGATGAGATCCAGACTATGTTTGAGGACATGTGGAGACAGCATCTAGAGCCTGTCTCTACTCTGGAGTCAAGGGAGAATAGGTCAGATCTCAAATCACATGCCCTCACTATCTGTGCAGCTGTGACGATCCAGAGCCCCAACACCTTTGCTGAATGCCTGAACAAGGGCAGCAAAGGCAGTCACAGGACATGTGTTATCCCAGAACACACAGGACTGGTTAGTCCAGTCAAGACAAAGAAAAGGAGATAGTTCATTCTCTTTAATGTGGAATAAAAAACCCCAGGACTCCTCTGCTGTCACCCATGGTTGGTTTTATCTGGGTATATGCCCTAAAAACTCCATATATGTAATATCAAATCTTTAAAGCAATAAATTCTCCTGGATTCCTTCCCATGAACTGCTCTATCAGGGTTGCCCTTTACCTGGTTAATCTTAAATCAGTGCAGTTCCTACAAGAGGTTTCTTATTGCTGGATTCAGCTCACTCGGAAAAAAAACCCCATGAGCTGTCCCAGAGATAACCTTGTCCTTAAGTGGTGTCCTCGATCCCAACCCTCACCTCTTTTGTCACTCCAACCTGGAACCATCCTGAGACACTGCTCTTGCCACTGGTGGGCTGTGCTTTATCCTGCTGGGTTCCCTGGAACCCACAGGCAACGTCCCATGTCACAGGAGATGGCTGTTGTAAGTATTGGCCTTTGAGACAAAACTTCCTTACATTGTTTTTGAACACAAGAGCTTTCTGTGCTTCCAGCCTAGCCTAAGGATGATTTCCTGGAGAGCACTACCTCCAGCTGCGGAATCTTTTCATGATGTCCAAGCAAAGATCTGTGAAAGTGGTATTTTTAGGTCCTCTGGCCACTATGAAATGCATTCTTTTCATATTCCTTATATAACCTCCATCTGAAAGAGCCAACAGGCTTTGGAGCCTTTCCCCCTGCTTTCATATCTCAGTGGGAGAGGGAAAAAAAAAAAATAATGGCAAACTAGTTTTATGGCCTGCATATCATCTCTGACAAAAGCAACTATTGCTGCTATTAAACTTGCAAGTGCACACACAGGCACAGATAGTCATGGACACCACGAGGCAGCAGGGACGGCTCAGCAACGTGGCACTGCTGAGCCAGGCAGTTCTGTGTGCCAGGCTGGCCAGTGCCCTCCAGGCTGGATGCAAATATCACCAGCCAGGTGGGGAACTGAGGCCACACACTGCACAAGCCCTTTCCACACGGAGAGGCTGGAGGAGGCATGGTAAGGTATGTTTAAAATCCCTCTCCCCATTCCTAACGGAGGTTTGACCCTGCCCATCATAAACACACCTAGCACCTGAAAAATTGCCAGCCAGGCCAATAAAGGTGGCAATACACTGCCAGCTTCGTTAGGTGGGAGCGAGCAGGACAGCTTGGCACAAACAAGACTGCAGTCGTGACCTGCAGTTCAGTGTCCTGTGTGCGAGAGAAGAAGCTGCTGGGATCAACAGAGTGCTCCCAGCTCAAGTCCAAGGCGGGGGAAGAGCTCTGAGTCCAACCTGGGTCTGGGAAGGAAAGTAGTTTGAGGACTGCATTTCCAAGGCTTACTCTGAGGGATGCCAGGGTTGCCTGATCGTGACTGCCTCACCAGCTTTCAGAGGCCTGAGGCCACCCCTGCCTTGGGAGATCAGTTGTGGATGGAGACGTGGGTTACACAAGGCCCCGGGCTCTGCAGGCCATGCTCCACTCCAGTGCCACATCTGTCAGCTCTGCCCGGCTGGAACCTTGTCTCTTGTGACCCCAAGGACACAGGAAGGCCGGGGAGATCTTGCAAGCCTGAGGGGAACCCCACACCAGATGATTCTGGTCTGGGGGAGCTGTTGTGATTCCCTACCTCCCCCTGGAAACTGCTGTGGGTGTGACAAACAGCTCCAGAGCTGCCTGAGGGACTTGCCTGGATAGACACCCACCACAGAAAGCATCACAGGTCAGACAGGAATTCCTCAGTGCAGCTGCCAACCCAGGTGTCAGCACTGGCTGGAACAGGACATGTTCCCCCTCACTGACTGGGGAAGTCATTACAATAAAGTAACTCAATAATACACTTCTCTGTTCCTTTCTGGGACTTTCCAAAACCTCACTGCGCCTTAAAAATACTTATTAATTAATCCTGCTGAAGGGTTACTACTACCATTAACCGCTGACATGAAGCACACTCAGAGGTGTCTTGCAGGGGCAAGCAACTGAGAAAAAAGCTTGAGGCAGAGGCAGCAAAGAGAAATCTTAGTGCCAGACCCAGAATCCTTGACTCTGGACCAGAGCACTTCCAGCACAGATATCAGACAACCATTGTGATCCTCACTTCTGAGTGATTTTTAGCCCCTGGAAAATATTCAACACCGTTTACGAACTGGTTTCTTGCAGGAGCAAACCCAAGTGCTTCTGCTGCTCCAACAGCTGCAGCCGTCGCCATGCAGGGGCTGCAAGGAGCACAAGTCCCTGAGCAGCACCATCACAGCCCCCAGCAAGGGTTCATCCTGCCAGGGACCCTTCCTACCTTGGAGATAACTGTTCTCCCTCCAGTGCATGAGGCCATCATGAAGCACAGTGACAGACTGGGAAAACAGTTCAGAGTAAATCAGGTGTTGGACTAGATGGCCTTTAAAGGTTCCTTCTGACCTAAAATATTCTATGATTTTATGAAGTTTAACTACAGAAATCCTGTGATACTTAAAACATTCAGAGGTTCTGCCAAGCACATTCCTTGCCATGCTTTTGCAAAAGCATCGCTGCTCTTGAAACTAGTAAAGCCAAGGAGAGGGGATGGTAATTTAGAGCCTGTTTTCTAAAGTCACTTCACCCTGTGAGAGCAGAGGAGTAGCTGTTGGATTGTGTTGCAGCCAAGCACCCCATGGGCCAGGCACCATGTCTGGAGCAGGGCTACACTGGTGTGGCCCTCCCTGCCTGGGGCAGGGTGAGTTGGAACTGCTGCTCCCCTTCAGCCCTGCCCACGCTGCTGGACTCGTTCATGAGAAGAAGCTCAGGCCTGAGACAGAAGCTCCCACGCTCAGGCAGACCTTGCCTAGCACTGCAGGACTAGTGGCTTTCTGCTGATGCTGAGCTGCCCAAAAGGTTTCTTTAATTTGTGGGGTCCAGAGATTCCACCTGCACCCCAAAGGACCAGAGCCCCTCCTGGCCTGAACTGCACATAGATTATCTTTATTACAGGACTGTTATATTTGCACAGTTTAGTGATTTAATACCAGTTTAAAGCCTTCTCTGTGAGCAATGCTGTTTGAAGTCATGCTCTCTCTTCTCAGCTCAGCTTGCCAAGACTGTAAAACCTTTATTGCTAATGGTGGAAAAGCTTAAAGAAGCCAAGATAACTTTCCCAGGCTGGGTATTAAGACTGGGTTCGGATAAGTAAATAAGTCAAGAGTATTACAGGGACTTCATTAAATATCAACCAACACCAACAGCCACTCATTTATAACACAACGGCAGGGTGAGGGAGCACCCAGAAGCAGAGCTGGGAAAGGTATGAATCACATGTGATAGGAGAGATGAACATGAGAAGGGCTGGAATTGCCGTGGAGCTCCAGGTGTGGCTCCCAAGGTCACAACACAACTCCTGACTGAAGCCCCTGCAAAGATATAGATTGGGAGCTGATGAAGTGGCAGAGTTGGTGTGGTTCGGTCTCCTCTCGGCTGGGGAGGGCTCTGGGCGTGGGGTGTGCATGTCCTCCTCCCTTCTGCCACAGTGGGTAAGGACAAAATTCTCCCTCCTAGGAGGGAGAATTTAAATTCAGGCTGCTGCCAGCACATCTACTGGGACTGTCAGTTCTTGGATGTTTGTTTTTTAGCTTTTACTTCCTTATAGACAGCTCCTGCCTTTACTGGTTTCTAGTCACAGGATGCCAACACCAGGAAGAGTAAATTACAGAAAGTCTTGCTACAGTTCCTGTGATTTCCTGTGCAAGTACTTTAAAACTCCCACTACAACTTGGCTTGGTGTTTGAAACCCCTCTCTTCCATTCACCATCCACTGCTCTTCATGAGTTCCACACTCCCCACATAAGAAAAACTGAGGTAAGGACCACCCCCAAATTATATTTCACTTCCAGCCCTTCCTCATTATGAAGTATTCAAACTTCTACTTTCCTTCCTCATTTTCTCTCACCTGCCTAATGCTCTTGCTCTCATTTTAATATCCTTTTTCATATCCCTCAGTGTGATTGCTACTGATTCTCCCCTGTTTCCTGCCCTTCTTGTTCCCCAAAGCAGAGCTTCCTTCACACGTCACTCCTTTCAGACATCCCTGCCTACTCCTAACACCCTGTTGCAGCAGCCAGTAACCAGTCAGGACTGGAACTGTCACCTCCCTGCTGAATTTTCCTCCCTTGTTTGAGAGGTGCAAATTCCAAGCAGATTTTGCAACCTGTAGCGTAAATCCCCATTTGCAGCTCTAGTATCTCCCAGCTGTTTGGTGTTTTGAAGCCTTTTCTCAAATCATCAATTTGCCGGATCAGATGATCCGGGAATCTCCGTCATCCCTTCAGCTGTGAGGCCACAGACACATCTCCCCAGCACACACCTCCCTCTCTCCAAACTGTTTGTAGCTGCCAGTTGCAGGCTCTGAACTCTCCCCTGGGACTCCAGGGGCTGCTCCTGTCACACTTGTGCTGCAGGAGCTCTTTGAATGGAAACGGGATTGATGCAAGTTCTCTTGTCCTGAGGTCCCTTCCAGCCTCATTTCCCCCACAGTCTGCTGGAGAGGGCGCGGAGCAACATCACAAACAGGTCTAATTCACACAGAACCAAACTGGTCCCAGCTTCAGGCACCAGCTTGCCGGGTTGCACCCAGGTCTGGGCTGGGCTTGTCAGCACAGGGTGGAATCACCGTACTCCCCTTCCCCGGAGCGTCTCTGTGACACACTCAGTGTGTTTCCATGCTGGCATATCTCTTGCCGGCTGCGGTGCCGCCACCGAAACATTGTCCACTTTTGGAAGGGTGAGTCCTTGGAAGAGAAATAAATCGGAGCCGAATCTCTGATGCTGCAGGAGGGCCTTAATTCCCACTGCGGGTTCCTGGGATTCCCGCTCTTTGTCCAACTATCTTTGGCTCCCTCTCCTGGCTGAAAACACGGGTGACAGCCAAGAGAAAAGAGTGGAAACCACCGCGCTCCGGGGACCCTCCAGCCCGGGGGCAGTCCGGGTGCTGACTAGAGGATGCTGAAGCGTTTGCAATCTCTGCATCCTTGACCAGTGGGGTTAAACTTGTTATTTCCCCCTCCCCGGCACTCCCTGTTGAACCCTTTTTAATGCAACAAGCCTGGGAGTGACCTGAACTCCTGTGGGATACGGCTCTCTGCCCTCTAAGAAACCAAACCAAAGCCAAACACCCCCAAAATTCTCCCTTTATTAACATTTAGTCCCTCTGTTGGCGTTATATATATATATAAAAAATATATATGTATGTGTGTATATATATATTTAAAAAAGTATGTGTATATATATGTGTGATATATATATTTATTTAAAACACATAATATATAACACATATATAACATAGCATTATATGTCATATATAAATAGTATATACTGTACGTACATATATGTAAATAGTATATACTATAATATATATGGCATATGTGTTATATATTATATAAATTAGATATATAATGTATATGCATGTGTATATGTTATGTATATACATGTGTATATATTATGTATATGCACATAATATGCACATATATGTATACATACGTACAGATGCGTGTATATAATGCACGCATCATATTAAAATACGTTATTTTATGCTTTTATACGTTATTTATTTGTTTATATTTTTTGATTAAACACACACACACACAGCTGTGCCTTGGCGGCTCACGGCCGGAGGCGCTGACACGCCAGAGGATAAAGGTGGGACCAAAAGGGCAGAGGTGGCCGCCGGGGTTCCCTCACGCTGCGGCGGGAGGAAAATGTGCATTTTCGGACCAGGAGCAGGACTAGGACTAGGACTGGGACCAGGAGCAGGACTAGGACCAGGACTAGGACTGGGAATGGGACCCGGACCAGGACTAGGAACGGGACCAGGACCAGGACTAGGACTAGGACTGGGAATGGGGCCAGGACTAGGCCCAGGACTAGGACTAGGAGCAGGACCAGGACTAGGACTAGGACTAGGCCCAGGACTAGGACTAGGACCAGGACCAGGACTAGGAC
>VZRE01015521.1:0-17214 GCA_013396775.1 Cephalopterus ornatus | reverse complement strand
GCTGTGGGGAGCCGAGGAGCCGGGGCTGTGGGGAGCCGGGGAGCCGGGGCTGTGGGGAGCCGGGGCTGCGGGGCCGTGGGTGGGTAGTGCCGGGACAGGCAGCGAGGGGTTGGGTCCTGCCCGTCCCGCGCTGTGACGGGGTGGGACGCGGCCCTGGGAGCGGTCCCGGTGCCCCAGCCGTGCCCTGTGTCGCCGCGGGAGGAAGGCGGTGCTGTGGGGCAGCCCGGAGCGCTGTCCGTGTGCCGGGAGGGGCTGGGCGCGAAGAGCTCGGCTAAATAAAGGCGCGCTTTCCCCCCTTCCAGCCCCAGCTCCAGCTCCAGGAATTGTGCCGGGCTTGCGACGTCCTAATTTTACCTTGTTCTCTGCCCACCTGTGGCTGGGTTTGGGAATGCAGCCCCCGGTTCAGAAACACTGGCATCGTGCTGAAAACTGGATTAGGCCAGCCTCAGTGTCCCCATGCACTGCTGGCATAAAAGTCTGAAGTTTTCTTAAGCTGCCCATCCAATCTGTGCACGTTCCTGAGTGCGGCTCCTCCCGAATTGCTCAGAGCAGTCCCGTGGGCAGAGATGCTGCTCAGTGCCTGGGTTTGCCAGAGGCTCACTGCTGTCTGGGCTGAGGTGGGAGAGCTGCTCAGGACAGGGTGTAATTTGACTAAATGTGAGAATCCTGCCTAACTGTGATGTGTTTGATTTGCTTTAGTTTCCAGCTGGGCATAGGAAATAAACGTTGAGGTGAATTAAGTTCTGTATTTCTGCGGTGAAGCTGTGTAATTTTGTATTTTTAATTTTGGTTGGTTGGTTGGTTAGGTTTCATCCAGGGTAGTTTTCTACCTGCTAGGCAGGATGAAGAGATTAGAGAAACCTGCACTTTCTAATGCTGGTAAGATAATTAAAATGTCTGGACTGTGCCTCTGGCTGTAGCGCCAGTTCTTTGAAGGGCAGCCTCCTTAGCTGGGAAACAGAGGGATACAGAACACAATAAATATGTAAATCATCGATGTAGTTGTTGGTCCGTGGGATTGTTTGTCACGTGCAGCACTTGGTTTTTGACAGATTCCTGCTGCATTATGTCAGGAGACAGCGACTGCACCAGGACAAGTCCGTCGGCAGGGTCTCCGTCGGACAATGAGCTCCTGCTGGATCGGCCAAAGTATGTTTGTTCACTGTCTCCTGATCTCGTTACCAAAGCCCGGGAAGAGCTCCAAGAGAAACCTGAATGGAGGCTCCGAGATGTGCAGGCGCTCCGGGATATGGTGTGCAAGGACTATCCCTCCCTGGGGACGTGCCTGGACGATGCCTTTTTGCTGAGATTCCTCAGAGCCAGGAAATTCGATTACGATCGAGCGCTTCAGCTTCTGGTGAACTACCACACCTGCAGGAGGACCTGGCCCGAGGTGTTCAGTAACCTGAAGCCATCTGCAATAAAGCCTGTCCTGGAGTCAGGCTTTGTCACTGTGCTGCCTCATCGGGACCCGGAGGGACGTCACGTCGTCTGCATCCGCCCAGGTACTGAATGAATGCCTCAGTGTCTTTGTTCCCCGCCCTCGAGGTGTGTCTGGGCCAAATACCTGTTCCCTGCTCCCCTGAACAGTGGGGACTTGTGCAGAGTATGTGGGTTCTCTCTGAAATTTGAGAAGCTGGGTTGTGAAGGGACACAATAGTCGTTAGCCAGCATCATTCCAGTGCCTTTTCCTGTGTCAGCAGTAACTGCAGTCATGTCAGAATGAAAATGCAGTGAGGTGGGTTGATGGAAATATTAGACAATTCAAGGAAAATTAATGTGTAGCAACTCAAATTGAAGCAGGGCTGATGGCCTACACCTAGAAGCTTGTGATTTGCTTTGACAGTAAGCAGAGAGAGGAGCCTGTGGCTCTGACTCCCATGTAAATAGTCAGTCTTCCATGTGCTTTTGGTGCTGCCAGGCTTGCTGTAAATTTGTCTTCATTCATTCTCCTCTTTTCCATTTACCTGCTTTCTTTCTGAGCTGAAAGTGCTAATGAGCTGTGCTGTGTGGAGAACGGGGTTCTGAAAACCATTGCCTTTGCTCCCTGAAGTAAACATGAGTTGCCATTGCCCTCTTGCTTAAGAAAGGTGGCTGTTAGAGTCTAGCTTTTTAAGAGCCCAGGAGAACAGAGATTCGGTTTTTGGAATGTGTTTTGTTAGCTTATATTTACTCTCCAACTTACCATCCATGTCTTGTAACCTCAGACAGATGGACACCCAGTAATTATCCGATTACTGAGAACATTCGTGCCATATACTTAACGTTAGAAAAACTCATTCAGTCCGAAGAGACCCAGGTGAATGGAATTGTAATCCTGGCAGACTACAAAGGAGTCAGCTTATCTAAGGCGTCTCATTTTGGTCCTTTTGTAGCCAAAAAAGTGATTGGAATTCTTCAGGTAAGACCTGAACTGGTGGGAAAATGAGCTTGTGCATTGTAAATGACTGCTTTTGTGTCTAGAGTTCTTGACTGTGTCGCCACAAACTTCTTCATCATCTTGGCTTTTGGCAGCAGAGTTAAACGTGTCTCTGCCCAAACAGTTTCTCTCACACCCTTACTGCCAATTTACCTCACTTGCCCTTTTTATTAATTTTTTTTTTATTATTTTTGCATCCCTAAAACTAAATTTGCATTAGAAATGCAAACTTTGGAGCTGGGACAGCAAAAAGCAGTTCTGCTAGGTGGTGGTAAGGAAGAGAGAGAGCAGAGAATTACAGTTAGAGAGGAGACAGTGAGGAAGTGGCTCCTGATGTAAAGGGCTGCTGTTGGCTGAGATGGAGCCAACCACTGGGCAAGTGAAGGTTCCAGTTCAAGTGGTGCTGCAAAAATTTGGCAGAGAGGACTTTTGAATGAGTGTCATTTGAGGAGGATTTCCATCCATGCCCTGAAGGCAGAGAGGCTTCTCAGCATAGGGATGGCAAAAGAGACAGTAACATAAAGCATCTCCTCCTTGATGTCTGGAAGGAAAGTGGTGGAGAGCAAGTGTAAACACAGTGGAGTTGGACAAAACAAGGTGGAAAGGAGTGAGGAGTAACCTGGCCAAAGTGGCAGGAAGGGCTGATGATCTCCCTTGATGTTGATACAGTCTGGAGGGGTGAGATGAGAAAACTTCTCTTGAATGGGTTCATGCCCTCATTACTTTTGTTCTGGCCTGAGCTGGTAATGTTCTTTGTTGTATCCATGGGGGGATGAGGAAGGATAGAGTGAATCAGGGGAGTTTGCAGAGATGAGGCCAGTGAGTTTAGGAATGCCTTTATAAGAACTCGCTCCTTTAAATTACAGTCTAAATGTGTCATTTAACCACAAGCCCATATTTAATTTGTACAAATAAAATGATGGATGTTACTAGTGGAAGCTGCTCACAGAACAACAGCTGAACTTGGGGAAGGACATAAAGGTTTGGGTGGTATTTAAATGTGTTGCACCAGCCTTGCTGAGCTGCAGCTCTTGTAAGGATGAGCTAATTCACTGACCTTCGCAGGGAGAAAAGTCCTCCAGCAGTGCACATTATGTGCTTTTCACTCCAAGCATTGACTGCTTGCTTTGTATTTGTAGAACTGGTTGTAAGGGAAAGGAGCTTCACTGTGGCACATGAGACCTTAATTGCTGATCATGAGCTTTTCCCTTTGAAAAAATATTTCTGCAAATCAATTTCTCCAGCAGAAATCCCATAATTAACTGTTGGTTTAAACTGTTTGTGCAGGAGATACTGTGTGTCCTGCTGGCAGCAAAGCCTGTCTGTCTTATGCAGGTGGTGTGATAGAATAGCTGGAATGGCAGAAAAACTGCAATATTAGATCCCTTCTTTACTTAAAAACACATTTAGGGTGTCTTGGGCACCAGATCTTGTAGTTGGACACAGTGTTAGAAGCAGCCTGCTCTGGTGCTGAGCGTGGTGCACTCCTCAGGAGCTGGAGACCACTTTGTGTCTGCATCCCTATCAGGGCTGGGAATACCCAAAGGACAGGGATTTTCTGAGTGTTTTTGTCAAGGAAAGTGGAGATCAACATACGAAATGAAGATTTACTGACAACAATGTATTTATTGAGGAAGGGTTTTCTTGTCTCTTGACTTTGTTGTTATGCTCATAGATCTCATCCTAAGAGTGTTCCCTGTAACAAGTTGCATTTCTGTTGCTGCATTGGTTTATGTTGGTACCTCAGATTAAAGTTTGGGAGCCAAACTTTAATGGGATGTGCTGGCAGTCAGTCTCAGGAGATTTTGAAAGGAGGAAGGTGGCAAATGTTTTTTAAACTGCGTTACAAAAATCTTCTCTACCCTTCAGGATGGATTCCCCATTCGAATAAAGGCTGTTAACATAATAAATGAGCCTCGTATATTCAAAGGCATTTTTGCAATCATCAAGCCTTTTCTGAAGGAAAAGATAGCAAACCGGGTAAGGATTTATGTTAATATTAATGTGTTAATATTAATGTTTGTAAGTTCCTTGCTTGGCCATTTTAAAAAAAAAGTTGTAAAACTTGACAGCTAGAAAAATGTTTGTGCCATTTTACTTGTTCTAACGGGTCCTTTCTGCTTTAATTTTTAAAAATATGCTGTTGGGAAAATTCTCTGTGAGAGAGAAACTTTGAGGAACTTAACATTGGCATAATATTATTATGGAACTTTAGTACATATGCTCTGTGTTCAGGACATGAATTCAGTCCCTGCAGTTGGATTATTTGGGCCAGTAGCACTTCATTTATGAGGTGATGTCACAGGAAACCTGTGTTGCCCCTTCCTTGCTCTTTTCCCTTACTCAAGTGTCCTGTGTGGCTCAAGTATCCTCTCCACAGGTCTGGATGTGGTTCCCAATGATTAAGGGTTTTTTCCATAGGGATAAGTACTTTCAATCCCACGGACGAACTTGATGATGAGTTGAATTTGGAACCTCAGCACAGACAAATGTCAAGTCTCTGTTGCTGGCAGTTAATCTGCACTAGATGTGAGTTGTCTCGAGGCTTCTCTCACTGGTGTATCTGCACCTGCCCACTGTCGTGTGCTGCCACTGGCCCATGAGGACATCACCCCTAAAATTTGCTCTTTAACTCAAAATAAGCTGGTTAGCTGCCTGCTTGAGCAATTTTCTGCAGAGTGTTCCATGGGCACTTTTCAAGCTCTTTCGCTTTCTTCTTCAGTTTTTCCTTCATGGCTGTGATCTGAATTCCCTCCACCAAAACATCCCTCCGGTGATCCTTCCCGAAGAGTACGGTGGCACTGCGGGCAGGCTGGACATCTCGGCGTGGAACGAGCTGCTGCTGGCCTCTGAAGAGGACTTTCTGCACGACTTCTCCCAGCTGGTTGTGCCCTGTGACAGCTCCCCCCACGACATGCTCGTGAGTGGGGACGCCGAGGAAAAGCAGTGTGATGATTCTCTGCGAGGCATGAAACCTCAGCTCTATTACTGCTACTGACACACCGGGGCACGGGGGGCTTCCAGCACTTAAGGTCTGCTCTCAGAGGTGATGTTGGGAACTCTGCCTTACTCCTAAACCTGCAGTTTAGGGGCAGACTGCTGAGGCACTTTACACTGTAGAACCAAAGGAAGCTGGGGAGGGCACACTGGGGGCAGGGCAGAGTTCGGGGAGAATGGAAGCGAAGAGCACAAGTTATGTAGAAGACTTGAGGCTCATCAACCTCTGTGTGAGCGATGCAAATGGCCTATTCTTTCTAATGATAAAGGGAAAAAAAAATAGTGCAGGATCATAAGCTTGATATTTTCTTATCCCCTTCCCACACAAGTGAAAAGTGGCAACGATGATTTACTAACTTTGTGATCATCTGTTCCCTTCCCCTTCTGCAAAGACCAGTAATCCAAGAAAAGGGCTTGTGAACCCTGCAAAATACTTGTAGTGAAGATTGCATAAACCCATAAAAGTCTTAACTTGGCCTGTCCTCTGTCACATGGTTCAGATTGTGAGTTGGCACTTCTGAAATATCTCAGTGAATATTTGGCTCAAATTAATACAGAACAAAACTTATTCACGAATACCCATATGGAGAACATCTCCAAAACTTCCTCACAGTAGGAAGAACTGTGACTGATGGATTAACTACTGCAACATCTATACCATGTTTACACAAGAGGTGCAATCTTCATTTTCAGACTAGACAACAGCTTCAAATAATGAGGTTCAGGACCAAATTAAAAAAAGCTGTGTCAGGCACCTTCCCACATTGTCAATTCTTTTCTGGTTGTGATGAGGAATTGGGTAAGTACCTCATACCCAGAATTCACGAGGAGGCTTTGTAGCAGTTGGCATGTGATGTATAGAAGGCAATACTTCACTGTAAGACAGCAAGGTGCTGCTTTAGCTTGTTACTTTGGGCTGAATTTGAGTTAAAGTCTGTGAAACCAAATGCAGACGGGCTTTTTAAAAGCACATTCCCAAATTTCCTGATATTGTAGCATTTTGTTCACTGTGCTTGTTGGCTCTTTTGTGAAATGTTACAAGTTTGTTTTTTTTTTTTAAACTGTGTTAACTTCTTTTGTCTTTGGTTGTCATGTTCCTGTATGAAGTTAGACTTGAATCATCTCTGTGATATTTACTCATAGCTTGTATGCCTGTGCTTCTAGGTCTTTGTCTAGAGACAGAACTAGGACTCCAGTGTCAAACCAGGGTAAGATACTGATGTCCAGATAAGCTGTTCCCAACCCCCCAAGCTCTTTTTGTTTAATTGTCTTGAATTAGAACTTAACTCTCAGCACACTCTTTGCACATGTTTTTCTGCACTATAATGGTGTGGAGATGGGAACCTCACTAGGACCAGGAAAGCACACCCTATCACTTCAAGGTGAAATATCTCACTATTTGGTGGAAAAGAATATCCCTTCTAATTGGGGGCTTACCCCTGGAGCACTTTCTCTCGATGAAATCTTGATTTAGTGCCAAATGGGATTATAGGCACCAGTTATGTTTCTGTAAATATAAACCTAAAGCATCTTGAGGATCTCAAGACATTCATTTTTCGAAGTGCCAAACTCTGTTTTGGATGTCTTTCTTCCTCTCAGTCCCCTTAGAGCATGACTGCATTGCCAAAAAGAGGCAACTCTCCCGCTGTAAGGACCTGATCTCATCCCTGAACGAGGGGGCAGCAAGTGCCATTCCTGTCATCCAGGTGTTATAAAAAGAGACTGGGTCTTGAAAA
Source organism: Cephalopterus ornatus (assembly GCA_013396775.1). NCBI lineage: Eukaryota > Metazoa > Chordata > Aves > Passeriformes > Cotingidae > Cephalopterus > Cephalopterus ornatus. The sequence goes on along the minus strand of VZRE01015521.1, from coordinate 10,062 downwards.
GGGGTAAAACCATGAAGCTTTTTTTTTCCTGGGTGGCAGTTCAGAATTTGTGGAAGCAGAGGACTCGTCACTGGTACAGTTTTAGATTAAAGGTGAGAAGAGATTAATTTTCCTCGGTGAAAGCATCCGATTTTTCTTACCTTTATAAGTCAATTGTAACTCCTCTTTGACAGCTGTTACCTTTAGTGTGGAGATAAAAGAACAAACTACCATTTTCATCTACTTGAAATAAGGTGAGGAAGTACTGCTGGCCACCTCCTCCTTTGTGACCACAATGTGCTGTGTGTTTTGCAGAGATTAATTCAGATTTTTGCCTCATGGCAGGGCAGTAACACACAGGACTTGGGGCAGGTCAGTGGCTGCCCACGCTGCTGCACTGCCAGAACAGAGAGGGGGGTGGTTTTTTGTTGTTCTAGTGCCTCTTAACTCCAGTCACAATGTACAACTAAAAAAATTAAATAGGATGGACCATTCTTCCAGGAGGTGAAGGCCTGAGTGATAGTCTTTCCTTGATGGTGCTGCAGCGTTGGAAGTGGTGGTATTTTGGCAGTTAACTGTAGGAACAGCTGCTTTGATCCCCTTAGGTAACTACTAGAGAGGGAGTTGGAATACTCAACATTCAGTGTCCTTCAAAAAGAAGCAAATCCACTGGTGTTCAGCAGAAGGCTGAGGAACCTCTACAAAACCCACCCCTTTTCCAGGCTTTTGTATTCTCCTGCATGCCTTAAATAGCAGGCAGCCTAGATCCACCTCACCCTCTTCTTTCCTCTGCTCACAGAGAAACTAGGAATAAATGACATGATTTAACCATAATAGATAAGGCTGTGTGGTTGTGCTGGGTTTGGCTGGGGTAGAGTTACTTTCCTCACAGGAGCCAGTCTGGTGCTGTGAGAGCCAGCAGCTGCGTGGTCGTTGGTTGCTGCCTGGAGTTAAACCCCCACAATTACCAGTGCTGAAAAGTGCCAGTCTTGTGCCTCCAGGAATTATTTCTCTTAAAGCTGCCTGCTGGGCAGTTATGTCAGGATGCTTGAGCTCACCTTGATAAAGGCTCACCTTTATCGAGCATCTGCTATTTCTGGTTTGCTCTTTCTTGGCTTGAGAACTCAGACAAGAGCTGCAGCCTCACCGAGCTGTGTTTCTAACCCCGAACTGTCTCGAAAACCAGGCTTACAGAAAGCACAGCTCCGTGTTGTGTGCACCTGCCTAAGGAGCTGAGAATGTTCTTTCAGCTTTAGCACTTACTAGCGAAGAAAGCAAGTTTGTTCCCAGAATTTCTCATGTCAGCATTTGGAAAAATAAGCATTTGTGTTATGAGTATAAACGCAACTCTCCTTATATGCAAGGTAAGAGAATAGCTAGGAAAAGCTTACAGGCTGGGGGTGTTTTGTTTGCTTGGGGTTTGCTGGGTTTTTCTCCTTACAGCACAACCAATCTGTTCTTTTTTCCCACCTGAAATAACTTCGTTTCCAGAGGTTATATGCCTTGCCCAGTACCTAAGCCATCCCTGCTAAATCCAACACATAATAATAAGGGAAGATACTTGAACTGCATTGGCATTAGGTGGGACAAAAAGGTAGCTGCAAACTGTACATTAAAGTACTTGAATTTATACTCTTGCAAACGGGTGTTATGAGCCCTGAGGTATTTTCAGGAACTGGCTTAAGTATTGTTTTTGTTAAATCTCATTTTGGCATGAGTTAAATCATAGTGTTACTCAAACTAGTAATTTTGCCTTCTGTTGTACGTGGGCCTAGAGGTGTTGGGTGGTTAAGTGTACATCTTATTTTGACAAAATTTATTTTTATATTGCATTTTATAAAATGAAGTCGTCAAAAATGTGTAATTTTATGATGCATGACTGGGTAATTAAACACGTTGTAACAGCTGCTAATTTGATATTTTCAATGTGTTTGCCTCGTGTCACTTTGGGATATTTTACTGTAAAAAGTCAACAGCAACACACAAGTTTCACACTAACCACAGAGTTGCAACTGAGTATAATCACCACAGCACTGAGTTAGCAAAAGGTGCTGCTTTCTGCTGCAGAACTAAAGTTTACCTGAACAACTGTACCTGAGCAATTTAAGGGATGGGATTTGACATTCAGAGGATCACAGGGAAGGTGCTGTTTGTTCCAAAAGAAGTATGTTATGACTTACTCTTTGCTGCATGGAGAAAACACCCAGTGACATCCCACTGGACACTGCAGCAGCTGATCGCTGGGTATGGTGTTTTCCATCGGAGAATTATCTGCTGCTTAACAATTAACAACTGGGCCAGTTTCAGTAGTTAGTCTGCTTTATTCGAATGAGTTTACAGTGCAAATGCCCTAGTGCCAATAATAATAATTTCACATACAATATTTTTATAGGCCTGTCAGACAAGTGAAATTAGCCCATCAACAAGCTCTGTTTTTCCAACATAATCATAAAGTTGCTTAAGCTACTGATACACTTACCACTCTAACTGACAAACATACTAAAAAAGAAGTTACCATAGAAGTTGCCCCTTAGAAAGGGCAAGTCTGTTCTTAAAAAGAATTAACCAGTTTTTCAACCTCAGAGTTCTGTTCTTTCAGTGAGGAACAAAGGGTGCTTTTTTTTTTTTTTGCCACAACAAAAAGTAATTTAAATAAAGTTTTCCTTTAAATAAGCTTTTGCAGTGGAATGTAGAAATCAAGCAGCATGGCTTACACTTCCAAGAAACTGAAGCATTAGCATACTAGTGCATTATGCTGAATATAAGTGTTCTTTAAAATATATTACTTCATATTTAGCTAAATGTTACTTCTATTCAACAGAAGGTTGTGGCTATTGGACAGAACAGATAGTTTCTTTTGTGCTTTAACAGCACAGCTGTAGTGATTTTTAAAAATGCAGTAATACGATAACCCTGATGAAGGTTAAAATAGATAACTGATGATAATTTTGATGCTGCATCAAGCTTTATGCAATATATACCTTTCCATCCCACTGTGTGTTAACATCAACGTAAGAAACAGTAACTAAAGCAATAAATGAACATTTTGGCTTTCAGCAGAAGAGTTCCTCACTTTTGCTAGCTCAGACAGGTGCAGCAAGTTAACTGAAGTCTCTATTAGTAAGGACAAGAGGAGCCACCAAGGTCCAGAGATAGAGAAGCAGACAAACCCAGCTGGAGGTTATCTTCACCCACACGGCCGGCCACTTACTTGTCATTGTCTTGAAATCTGCATCAGGGCTAAAAAAGTAAAGAAGTCAATTAGCAGACACAGAAAGCACCTTCCACTGTTCCTTGCTACCTCTGATATGAATCTGCAGTTAGGGCAATCCTTTGGGACACTCCAATGCAAAAGCCTTTGTGGGAACACAGTGAGACAACTAAACCAGCAGTTTCCTGTGGCTCCTTCACAGGCCTGTTGTTCCTGGGACCCAGTTATCCAACCCGCTTGGCCATGCTGATGTGCTGCTCTTCAAGGAAATACCGGCATGAGCTGAGCAACAGACCCCGATGGCTGCTGCTCTCGAAGTGTATTTGCTGATCTATACAATGTGCCAGCCCTGGGGAAAGTGGCTATGAGCTGCAGCAGCAGAGGGCACATCCAAGTGTCTCCAACACACGTAGGAAATCACATCCCTGAAGCACAGCACAGATGGCTGTCCCTGCACACCTTTCCCAGGGTGAAGAGCCAGCAACATCAGGCTGGCCTCTGACAAACTTCCCAAGAGGCCACCTGGAACCAGTTTCATGTTTCCCTCCTGCTACTTGCTCACCTGAAGGATGGCAGCCCCACTTTGTGCCCTTGCAGTCCCCCAGGACCACAGCTGCCGGTTGTACCTTTTTACATCTTCATTCAGTTACACAAAACTGCGAAGGCACAACTCTAATGCAGCTGGCACGGCGACAGCACTTTAACGAGCTTGTGGCAGGATCAGCCCATAGGGCAGGAGGCTCCTACCCACCTGGGAACACTGGCGGGCACACACCATCATCTCCCACCTTGCTCCTACCTGTACCAGTTTGTGAGCGTCATCATGATGTAAAGAGAGGCAAGGAAGAGCATGAAGTGGAAGAAGGTGTAGCTGTACTGAACACCCTCCTTCTCGTTATCCGTGACACGGCGCACTTCTCCCTCCTCTGCAGCCCCACTCCCTGTTCCCAGGGTCTCCTCCAGGATGGCAGTGTCACTCCCAGACAGCATCAGCTTGTTCACCTGGCTGTTACTGGAGGAGCGGATGCTGCAGTGGAACAAGAGAAGGGTGCTGAGAAACCCCTCTGCCAGCTGGCTGTTTGCTAATACAGCAGCAGAGCACACGCAATGTCTGCGACTCCCAAGCAGTATTTTTTTAAATCCATCTGGAAAAATAAGGGAACTCCTCACCGAGAACTGTTCCCATCCAAGCTTTTGTTAACCTAGGTGAAGAGCATTCCTATCCAGATCACAGAATGGCCTGGGCTGGAAGGGACCTTAAAGATCTAATTCCAATGGCCCTGCCACCCTTCACTAGCCCAGGTTGCTCAGAGCACTCTGGCCTTGAACACTTCCAGGGATGGGGCATCCATAACTTCTCTGGAAAACCTGTTCCAGGGCCTCACCACCCTCAGAGAAAAATTTCTTCCTAATACATAATCCAAACCTACTCTCAGTTTATGCCGTTCCCCCTTGTCCTGTCCTGTCCTTGCAAATAGTCTCTCTCCATCTTGCAGCTCCCCTCAGCTACTGGAAGGCCGCAATTAGGCCACCCCTAAGCTGCCTCTTTTTCCTGGCTGAACGCTCCCAATTCTCCCAGCCTTTTCATGTAGGAGAGGTGCTCCATCCCTCTAACCATCTTGTAACACGTGTTCTGTTGTCTGGATTGGGGCTGAGAAAGCCCACCCTCACCCACAAAGCTGAACACAGGTTTATGAGCCTGAGACAGCAGCTGGATGAGAATAAATGCAGGTACATTTTGCACTAGACCCAGGCTCAAACAAAAGAGGCAGACAAATGCCAGCTGTTGATCGTTGGACAGCAGTGCAGACCCTACCTGGAATACAAGAGGCAAAGGACAAAGATAACCAGTCCAACAACACTCTGGGCATCCCACCACTGCAGGGACTTGGGCGGAGCGGGAGTGGCAGGAGGGACGGTGGCATTGGCTGGAACAGCTGTGGGTGCAGCTATCTGGGTGATGATGTTCAGCAAACTTGGGTTACAGTTTCTTTCTGAAAGGGATTTCAAGGCACATTAGAGAAATGAGCTTCGGCAGCATTTAACTAAGAAAAGATGACTTGCAACTTTTCATTCTCTTTAACTGCTGATCTCTTCGATTCTCCAGAGGCAGAAATGGCCTGGAGTATTTTTCCTTCCTACGAGCTAGGCAAGGGTGTAATAAAGAAAGAAAGAAAGAAAGAAAGAAAACCAGAATGCCCTAACACTGACTTATTTTCCTCACAAATACCCCAGTTTAGTTCTGCAAAAAGGCAGCCTGATGGTTTCAGTAAAGTCAGCTTCCCAGCCTTGGTGAGTTTTATCTGGACAGGTCAGCGATCCCCACAGTGACCTGTCACAACCATCAGCAGCTTCTGCTTTCACACATGACTTGAGACAGAGTGTTGCTTACCAGGCTCGTTGGACATGGCTGCCCAGGTGAGGTACATGGTGTAGAGTGTGATGACAGAGGACTGCAGCAGCCCAGAGCGAGGCTGATGTTCCTGTTCCAAGACAGAAGAGCAAGCCAAGGTCAAAAGGGCAAGTTTTACCTGGGGCTGGATAGTTTTACACTGCTGCCACAGAATCAGCAGTTCCTAGCATGAAAAACTTTGTTTTAGAAACACACTGGGGCTTTGTTCTATGTTCAAAAGACTGGGAGAAACTCCTTAGTCATGTAACTCATGCAGCAAGCAACTCAAGCATGGAAGGAATAAGCAAAGCAAATTGTTTTTCTGTGGCCAAGACTCTGTTATGGATTCTTACTGAGCTAATCCCAGCTTTTTAAACAATTTTGAAAGGTGTCAATTTAGCACGTGACTTGAGCAATACCAGTTCAGAATCAAGAAACGTGCAAGTGTCCTCTTGTATTAAACAAGCTTGCCCATAATTTCAAAGCCACAGTACTAAGCCAATAAATCTCCAGCTTATTTTGCTGCTCCCTAACAGGTTTTTCTGTTCTGCCAGAACCTTCACCAATACAACCGTGTCAGCAGTCCTCCACATGGAAACAAAGTCCAAAACTATGTTGGCTAAAAAAAAAAAAAAGCCTCTCTTCAGAAAATATGTCACTACATAGTGCATCAGTTTCAGAGAAAGGTGTTTTTTTTAAATAGTTGCTAGCTAGCACAGCTATGATAGCCACATTTTAAAGTTCTCATGCCTGACTGAATTGGTACTACGTCCTTCCCACTTCCGTGCTTCGTATGTCAGAAGAAAATACCAGAGAAAAATAATACCTGAACTTTTGGAAGGATAGAAACAACGGAGACAGCGATGCACAGGATCATGTTAAAGCTTATGAAGAACTTGTTCTCGGTGCAGTCATCAGGCTTCGTGTAGAAAACGTAGAAGAGAACAACAAAAACCAGGGACAAGGCGTAGAACAAGCTCGTACAGGACAGCAGAGCTGCAATTGTTACAACACACGTGTAGCTTTAACAGTACATCTGAAGTGATTCCATGCCCAGCTCCCACTGCAATCACAGTCCTCACTTGGCAGGCCGGGTCAGAAAACTAAACTAGCAGAACGCATTTTTATTAGGTATGGCTGAATTTCTGCTTGGGCTCACTAAGTAGCGTGGCTCAGAGGGAAGCCAGTGCTGTCATCAGGGGAGTAAGACTTGCCTTTCAGCATCAGTTGAATTAGTTTGACTGATGTCAAGCCACAGTGACAAAATGAGAGTGCTTTTTGCACCCTTCCAATGGGCATTTATCAGCCCTGAATTCCTCCTCCTATGCCAGAGGCCACCCATTTTCCTTTCCGCTTTGTCATGTTCTTTCTAAGAAGCTACAAAATGCTGTTGTGGCATTCTTAGCTGTATGCAAAGAACCACAACAATTAGCACTTTGTAATTAGTGGCCAGCTGGGGAGCACGTGCCAAGGCACACTTGGTGTGGCTCTGCAGCCGCTGCCAGACACGACTGAGCTCCTGGAAACCACAGCAGGGGCGGGTGGCAAAGTCTAGATTTGAAGAGAACCAGGCTCTGGGCTCTGCACTCGCCCTGCAAACCCAGCAGGGGTGTTCATTTGCACTGTCACACCTGCTGATCACAAGGCTAAAATATTTTGCATTTTATTGAACGGGAAAAACGCAATTCTGCAGCTATTAATTCCACGTGTTTACAGCAGTGACTCGAGGACACTGTGGAGTGTAGGTAGGCCTACAAACTAGTAAGTGACGTTCTGCTGAGCAATGGCCAGCAGGAAAAAATCCTTCCCAGGTTCAGATTCCTACCTGCATACCAACATTTAGCATTTCCCTCATCCATTCTATCAACCCAGCTCTCATTCCAGGAGTGAGCAAAGTCCACAAGAAGCACCAACTGGATAAGAATGAAGAAGAAGGCTCCAGAAACACCAATCCAAAACCAAGCTGCAAAAGGGAGCAAGGAAAATAGGGTTAGCTTCCATCATTTGCATGTTACCTCAGTTTAAAAAATTAAAAGCCCCTCATGGATTACACTGCAGACAAATAATGAAAAACTCCGAAACTGTATTTAGAAATGCAGACGCTGTTCATCACTCTGGCCCCCATCCTGCACAAGTGTGCAAGGAGCCCCAGCTATTCAAGGCTGCAGCTGATCCTGGTCAAGCTGAGCATGGGAAAGCCTAGCCCAACATGTTTTCAGAACAAATGCAACATCTAACACACCATGAATTTGTGTACATACGTGCCATCATGCCACATTTCTTTAAGGGTCAACAACCCATTAAAGTTGCTGTGATGTGAAGAGACAGTAGAAGTTTCTCACACAGATTTTTTCAGACTCTAGGGAAGTATTGAGCACTCAGCAGCGTTCTGAGCTGCCTTCAGTCTAAGTAGTGTCAGAAGACTCAGCCCAGTAGTGGCTGTCTCATGGAGGACAAAATTATTAATACTCAAAACCTATGCAGGTGAAAAGAGACTGCTGATTGCCATAACTTCAGCTGGTCACCAAAATACTGGATGAACCAAGATACTCGAAAGAACTTGGGCAGAAAACTGCATCTTCTGCAAGAGAACTTCCACTATTCCAACTACAGCCCGGCAAGTCTGTGAAAAGGTCTGGGTTTACTCCTCACAACCCATGGTGAGTATTAACTGTACCTCTTGTGAAAGGCCCTTCGGGGATGTAAAATGCTCCAACCATGATGGCCACAATGGCAGCTATTTTGAAGAACCAGAACCTTCAAAAGAAGACAGAAGTCATAAATACCAGTCTTAAATCTGTACACAGTAGTCATGTGCTACATGATCTGCAAGCAGCTTGGTCCTGCTCCAGCCAGGGATTTGGATCACATGATCCTGCTGACCAGAGAGGTTGAGGTTGTGGAATCCCCACCCCGGAGGTGTTCAAGGCCAGGCTGGACGGGGCTCTGAGAAACTCAGTCTAGTGCTAAGTGGCCCTGGCCATGGCAGGGGGTTGGAATGAGATGAGCTTTAAGGTCCCTTCCAACCCGATGCATTCTGTGCTCTCCAAATTAAATGACTCTTTCCAATTAAATGACTCTGTGATGATTAAGTCATCTAGCCCAGAACTAACCCACTTAAATCAGGCAATCAGGAATTGGAAATCAGGAAGCAGTTTCTGCTGGCTGAGTCAGACTGTGAGTGACCCAGTGTCAAAGGCAATCTCACATCTCTGTGGAAACATGGAGGGGTGCCCAGAGCACTGCCCCTTTTGGTTACCCCACCTCAGAGCAGGACACTCAACCAGTACATCGAACATCTGACATTAACAGGAGGCTTTTTGGGAGAGCAAAGCACTGCCCTGAGCTCAGCCCCGAAGAAACTCGAGACTGTCAAAAACCAACTTGCCACCGTGTTCAGAAAAGAACCAGGAGCTGGGAGCCGGCTGGAAGCCCAGCGGGCTGGCTCACACACGTACCCGTTGTGTATCGAGGCCCGGGGGTCGTTACTTGTTTTCACCTCTATCATGAGCAGGGAGAGGAGGAAGAAGAACACAGCCATGGCGAAGCTGACACGATAGACAGCTCTGTACCCCACAAACACGTCGCAGCTGACAAACCCCTCCAAGTGCGGCAGCCGGCTGTGAAGCCCCTCATCACAAAACCCGGGGATCTGGGGGAAGACACATTTGGTTGTGAGTTCACAGCGGCATTTGCAACGGCCTTCTTGAAGCCCTGTAACAGGCAAGGCCTTCAGTCAACTGCCTGCTGGGAGATCTGGGAACAAAAGGCCTTGTGCTCAGACCTCATTAGTGTCTGGCTTTCCCCATGTCAGCACTTTTCACCCAGAAAGATTAAGATACCACAGCAGCAGGCCCCTCGTAACAACTGACCAGCTCCAGACCTGCTCAGGTTTCAGAGACCAGGCATGCACTAAAAAAGGCACATTCACTGAATCTGCTGTTTCAGCTAGAAGCCTCTTAACTCGGGGAACAAGGGCACTTGGGTGTTTGGGCCTCTCCTGTAACCCACTCCAAGTAAAGAAAATCAATAGCCGCTGGCACAAGTAATGGCTTCTCAAACAGTCAGGAAGAGGTTTGCCCCTCCCTACCTTTTTCAGCTGCTCTTCCATGCCTGGTGCCAGCATGATGCAGGCAAGCACAGTGCTGAGGAGGAGGAGGAAGGCATAGATAAGACGTGTCACTGTCGAATTCTTGCTGTTGGGACAACATCGGCACAGCAAACACGAGGCACCGCTGCACAGACAGGGAATCTGAAGGGCAGAGACAGGAACAGTAAGGGCATTCCCCTGGCAGCTGACACCGGGGCGTCCGGCCACGCCGAGGCGAGAACACGAGCTCCATTTGGAGACACCCCACTCCCGGAGCGCACCGATAAGCCGCTAACCGGCGCACAGCGTGTTCGCGAACCCCCGCAGGTGACCCCGCTTATCGCCCTGGGCCACCCCTGGCCGCGCTCGGCCCGGCCGGGGGAAGGAGCG
>VZRE01015518.1:213039-236387 GCA_013396775.1 Cephalopterus ornatus | reverse complement strand
AGGAAGACTCTGGGAACCACTGACCTGTCAGTTCTCTCTGCCTGGGAAGACCACGGAACAGATCCTCCTAGAAACTATGCTAAGGTACATGGAGAATGGGGAGGTGATTCATGACAGCCATCACGGTGTCACCAAGGGGAAGTCCTGCCTGACCAACCCAGTGGCCTTCTACGAGGGAGTGACTCCATCAGTGGACAAAAGAAGGGCTACAGGTGTAATTAATCTGGACTTCCATAAAGCCTTTGACAGGGTCTCCCACAACATCCTTCTCTCTAAATTCCAGAGAGTTGGATTTGATGGGTAGACCTTTAGATGGATAAGAAATTGCCAGGACAGTCACATCCAGATGGTAGTGGTCAATGGCTCAGAGTCCCAATGGACATCAGTGACAAATGCTGTCCCTCAGGGGACTGTACTCAGACCAGTGTTATTTAATATCTTCCTTTATGACACAGACAGTGGGATCGAGTGCACCCTCAGCAAATTTGTAGATGACACCAAGCTCAGTGGTGTGGTTGCCACACCTGAAGAATGGGATGCCATCCAGAGGGACCTGGACAAACCAGAGAAGTGGGCCCATAGGAATGTCATGAGGTTTAGCAAGGCCAAGTGCAAGCTGCTGCACCTGGATTGGGGCAACCCCCAGTATCAATACAGGCTGAGGGATAAACAGATTGAGAGCAGCCCTGCTGAGAAGGACTTGGGGTGCTGGTGGATGAAAAGCTGGACATGACCCAACAATGTGCACTTGCAGTGCAGAAAGCTAATCATATTCTGGGCTGCATCAAAAGCAGCATGGCCAGCAGGTCAAGGGAGGTAATTCTCCCCTCTACTCCGCTCTGGTGAGACCCCACCTGCAGTGCTGCATCCAGCTCTGGGGTCCTCAGCACAGGAAAGACATTGACCTGTTGGAGCAAGTCCAGAGGAGGCACACCAAGACGATTAGAGGTATGGAGCACCTCTTCTATGAGGAAAGGCTGATGGAATTGGGACTATTTAGCCTGGAAGAGAAGGCTTAGGGGTGACCTAACTGTGACCTTCCAATAGCTGAAAGGAGCCCACAAGAAAGATGGAGAGGGACTTTTTACAAGAGCATGTAATGACAGGACAAGGGGGAATGGCTTCAAACTGAAAGGGCATTGCTTCTTTCCTTAGTAAAGCTCCAATTGCCAAGACTTGGTCCCATATCTGTTTGTCACTCAATGATATCCTTCCCCAAACCAAAATTGAGTCAAGTCTCTAGGTGCTTTCTCACACAGTGGAGAAGTAAGCCAAATACAGTGGGAGCTTCACATGCCAGCTCCAACTCTGTCTTCTGGGAGAGTCCCAGGACAGGCACTCACTGAGTTTGGTGTGGAAAAAGCAGAGTCCCAACTCTGGCATTTTGAAGAAAACACAGTTCCTCAAAGATTCAGTTGGTCCTTCACACATGAAAATCCCATGGAAGTGAAGTGTGGGCAGAGAGAGCTCTCTGTTCTTTTCAACACTTGACTAAAATCTGCACTTCTTTCAGCCCTGATGGTGACATGAACCATTCATTCTGGGACAGGCACAGCAATTCATGGGGCTCAGGCACACTTCAGAATCCTTGGAGTAATCACAGGCTCTGTTCAGCTGTTTCAGAAGTAGTATCAAGCGACAAGATTACAAGCAAAACAAAAGCCATACAGCAACTACATAATTTGAAAATTGATTCTCAGAAAATAGCATTAGTAGCACTAACTGTTTAAATGAAAATCACAATATCCTAGCAGAGAGAATAATCTCAGGGGAGTTTTAACATTTGGCAAGGGCCTGACCCAAGTATGGTGGAGATACAGAAAAAAATTAACAAACCACAAAAAAAATTTAACAATAAAATTCCTTCTGGCTGGGCATATAAATTGTATTTCTAAACATTCAGTAAGTATAAGACTGAGTCTAAGCATCATCTTATAAAACAGCTCCCACAACAGGGTTCCCTAGGGCAGCAGATATATGATGAGGTTCAGGATCATGCTTCACCTCTTAAAGCCCTCTCCTCCTGAAAGCGTTATGGATTTTCACTCCTCACATTTCCTATGTTTTATGCTCTCCTTTGCTGCTTGTCATGTGAAAATATGGAAAAATTGGGACCAGTAGTCCTAATGCAGAACAATTTAATGGAGACAAGAGTGCCCCAAACTCATCTAACATACTTTTTATAGCACTGATATGTTAGCACATGTTACCTTAAACTCTGGGACTATTGGTGGAACCTAGAATTTCTGGTTTATATATTATTTGCAGTTTGTAAAATTGAAGGGATGGTGGGAGCCAGGGTGGAGGGGACCCTTCTCCCATTCCTTCTCCATTAATTCCTTATAGGGGCTGGCATGGCAGACAGGGGGGACCCAGGAAGAAGTGGTTGCAGCTACATGATGCCTCCAGACAGGAAAAGCTGAGGAAGAATAATTCAGTGGAAAGAGATTATAGCAGTGGCTGGGCACACAGCAAACAGTGGATTTCAGTACCTCTGTATAAAACACAGGAGATGAGCACGCTGCGTGCAGCACACCCCAACTTCACATCAAGGTAAGCAGTATTCCCTTCCCTTGCTCTGATCCCTTTTCCCTTGGAAGCAAACATGGGTCCCCAGCTGGGCAGCTGAGGTTCAAGATGCAGAGCTGCCCTGTTTCCTGGGCAGGGATCAGCACCACCAGGCTTGGCAGCCCTTTGACTGACAGCTTGCATCAGCCAAGCCAGGACACCACGTACAGCCCTAAGAGACACCCAAACACAACCTTCCTAACAGTTCGATTGTGCATGAATAAACAGATTCCTGGAAAGGATCTCACTTACTTGTAGCATATACAAGCAACAAGTGCTGCTCCATGGCATTTATAGCAATTACTCTCTCCTGGAAAAACAGACCTCTGTCATTATTAAAGAGCATGATTGCTTGGAGAGTGTAGAGAAGAGGTTTCAGGCTAAAAGAGTAACTTGTGCAGATATGTTATTTCTAAATGTGTTTCTTGCTTTTCCAACTCCTTCTTGTCGATAAAACTTCAATGTAATAATTTCTGCTTGAGTACTCACTGACAGGATGCCACATAAGACTGCTGTGTACACTGAGAGCATGTAAGTAGTATCAGACGCACTGGAAAGAAAACCACAAGGAACAGAAACTCATATAACTACATCTGTCTTTCAAATCACTACTTTCTCCTCCTGCTAAACTCAGACTTAAAGAAAAAGCAAAATCCTAAGCATTTTTTGTCTTAACCAGCTCTGAGGTTTGTGACATGATTTTACTCAAACTTGACATAAAAAAATACTTACAACTGTTTCCCTAAGTTATGTCTTTTCTATTGATATTTTGTAGAACTCTAGCTTTTGAATTCATGTCTGTCATATCCTACTCTGTCGTCAAAGACCGCCATTACTTTAATGGAAATGATTAATAATTTACTGGTGTTTTCTTTTATGGTATAGGAAGGCTTGCGACAGTTATGAATAACATTCAGGTTTGTTTGCTAAGGACTTTTTCCTTATTTTCCCCTATCTCTGTTATCTTACAACCTAATCGTCTACCTACCTGCCCTGGGTGCTTTTACACTCCCTCATTGTTTACAAAATGAATAATTAATGGTCGATAACCTGCAGCCAAATCCCTCCCTCCCTATTTCTCCTGCTTAGTCTATGCCATTTTCTAGTTCATTCTAGCAGCTTGGTTTACAGGACTTGATATCACTTACATGCTTGAAAGAGAGAAATGGGAGCAAATAAAATTGTAACAAGATGAAAGTTCATGTTAACCTGAGCTATAATACTTTCGTATGCCTTTTTGGTAGCTTTTGTTATTTAGCAAAATTAAATATATCTAGACTTATCTTTATAAATTGATATTAAAATGCACAGCCCTTCTAGAGCACCAAGAAAATCACTGCAAATGCCTTGTCCAGTTTCTGAAGCACTTTTCCCATTTTCCAACACCCTCCTATGTCATTCCTGCCCCTCAGGGCATCTTCCCAGCATCCACAAATGCCGCTTGAATTCTCCAGCTCTCATGGCTCAGCAAAACACTCACGTCCACTTATCACTTGTATTATCATATTTTGTCAGTCAATGCACAAACGTCAAAAAATGATCTTTGCCCCAGCCAGCAAGGGACAACTTACAAAGTCTATGAAGCAGAGCCATCTCATGGGCACGCACAGCCCTCCACGCAGGGACGAGCTTCCGCTTCCCTGCACAGCGACAAAAGCTGGGTCAGGGGATGCTCATTTTGACTTTCCTGTGATGGCCCTGACTTCTGAAGACTCATTTTTAATTTGATTTTCCAGCTCAGCATCTAAACTAAGACCTCACTGCCTTCTTGCTTCCATTAATTTGCTCTAGCAGTAATTTTGTTCAAGTCACTCGTGGGTGTGAGGGTGCAAGTGCTCAGCTTGTCCTAGATGTGTTCCTCAACACCTGCACAAGGAAGCTGAAGCTACCCAAACTGCAGGTGAACAATAAAATAAAATACATAATTAAAAAAAAAGTTCATGTGATCCAGACTAGACATGCCATGAAATTCAAACATTTGGCACCTGTTTTTCAAGCTGAGGTTGCATATATTTGTTTTGCCATCAGAGGCACCAAAACTTTGTAATCAGGAGCATTTGGATACCTGTGCTAGCAATGAGTGCACACCAGTCTAGTTTAAACCAAGTGAAGTGGGCTTTCGCATATGGAGCAGTGCTGATTAACTTCATGTTGTTCACACACAATACCCATTCAGCTGGGATTTTATGAATCAGAACAGTAAAGCATGTGCCCTTTGTTTTGCTGATGGTTCAAAAAGTTAAGACAACACACTTTTACTGTTCTCTCACTCACACATTTCATGAGAACAACTACAAAGCCTGTTGGAACTGATAACATGTATATAATTAAATGCATCATATACTATAAACTTGTCAACAGAACATGATGATAAAATGAATTCATGAAATGCAAAAAACCCAAAACTATTAAAATACATGTAAATTGTAATAAATGGTAATTTACAGCTTCCTTCTTTCATGGAAAAGTCAAATTCATGCCTGCTAACAAATAATAAAGGACAACTCTCTCACAATTAATTTGGGGCCTGATCCTCTGCAATGCCCTTAGCAGAGGGCAGAATCAGATTTCTGGATATTAGCAGCCCTTTCACCAATAAAATTAGTTGCTGATAAATCCTCTGCTTTTTGAGAGAAAGAAATTAGTCAAGCTGGCTGGAAGATAAATGCTTTGAGACTTGATTTTGTTCCAGTGCCCATTCTCTGGAAATTCAGAGAGGGACATGATTTTCAACATGCCCCCTTCAAGTTTCTGAAACAAAATTTATTTTTCACAATGCCTGTGCAATCAGAGAAAAGAGTTTCTGACAGCCTCTGCCCTGCAGAGTCCCAGGCTCTGGGCAGATTCATGCTTGGTCCAGACACTGCCACTGCTACAAACCACTTTTCTTTCAGGCTCCCTCAAGATAACCCAAGACTCACAAACCATCCCCTAGGGGATTTCAGGGACTTTCCCTGCCCCGGGTTAATGATGGTGCTGACATTGAAGCATTCCCTGGAGCCCTTCACACTGGAAGGTCTGAGTTTCTGTTTGTCACAGCTGAATTCTGAAGGGCAGAAGACCTTCAAACCTCAGTGCCATTGACAGAGTGACATCCTACCTACATCTCAAGAAATGTCACTTGACCCTGAGAGGTTTTCTGCAGAACACTTTGCAAAACACAACACTATCTTTTCACAAAGTTATTTAATTAGGAAATCCTGAGAAGTTTAATTGTTTAAAATTAGAAATTAAACAGAGGGGCACTTGAAGAGGTTACCAGGGCAAGAAGGTAGAAGATATGAGAGTAGCCAGTAGGACATGAACACTGTGTTTGGGATTTCACCAGCCAAAACAACTTTGCTGGTGTCTGACTAGGAGTGACATCCAACTTCTGATCATTTCTGCTTTCAGAAACTAGCATGCAGTGGTAGGATGTTCAACTGTCTGCCAGGAGGTGTTGGCTTATTCCTGACTGTATCACAGAGCTTAGACAAACAGCTCTGAATCAGGTCCTCCACACCTAAAGTGGAGATGTTAATTCCAAATATAGCTAAGAAGGATGCTCAGGCTTGCTTCATCCAAGCACATTGTAGAACTTGTAGTTTTCAGATGACAAGTGCTATGAAATACAAGAAAGGTTTAAAGCAAATTGGGTGGGACTGTTGAAAGGAACAGAATAGGAAGGAGGTAGAAAGCTTCCTGCAGTCACAGGTAAAGCAAAGAGGTCAATAAAAAATGTCATAGGTATATAGCAGATAAGAAGAGCCTGAACATCTTTGTAAGGAAGTTAGCAGGAAACGCATAAAAATTTAGGTTAGATGTGAGGAATTAACAAATAGTTAGAATGAGGTAACTATGAAATGAGTACATGAAATGCAGGGTAGGGAAAGAAGCTCTTAGAAGGATTTCAGAACAAGCAACACTAGTCTAGTCTAGTTCAAGCACTATCTGTCTAGTCCAAATCTCAGATGCTAAAGAAAAAAACTGGAGAAGAGGGAGATAGATACACACTGGGAGGCGAAAAAAAGAGAATGGTATTATCATAACAATAAAATAAATCAAAGAATAATGTATTATTTAACGTCGTAAAGAATCAAAGTATTTTTGTTGGAAAATCTCATACTAAGAATACGCATAACTGCTTAATTTTCTGTTAAATCCAAGAGCTAAACCTTTAGATTCTTTGCATTAAAAAATTAAATACTGACAAAACAACTTCTAAGAAATTTAATACTCTAATCCTCTCAGGAGACTTTTATAAAAGGATTTTTAGACTCATCAGTTAAATAATTTCCACCAATGAGACCAAAAAGATAAAGACATTTTGAAAAATTATATCCACCTGTGTGTTGCATGCAGGGGTTGGGGGTATTTTTTTGTATTCACACTATTGCAAAGTATCTGAGAAATAAAAAGAACCTATTAAGAAACAAAGTAATTTTTTCCTTTTCTTTCTCTGACGCGAGTTTTACACAAAAGGTTCAAGAGGAAATTCTTTCTGCGTGTTTTATTCCAGCCATAAAATACATGTTATAGTAGTGCTGAAATGCTACAAGACACGCTTATGCTGTGCTCACATGGCTTTATGCCACCTGGCCAAGCCAAGAGACATTGGTAAGGCAGTCAAGCACACACCCTGTCGTGTGTACTCGGTTTTTATTGCCCATTCAGAACGCACTGTTTGCATCATTTTGAAATGGAACCGAACTCACTCCAAGGAATTTTATCACTGGATAAAATTAAAGCCAAAATGCAAAGAAATCTGAACACCAACCTACTATGCTGGTTCGTTGACTTTTCCGTTGTCACACTTTACCTCTCTGTTAAGAGCAGGACTAAACCTTTCAGAGCTATTGGTATCACATGAAGCTGCTTCACATAACATCCTTTTCTTAGGAACTACTTACCCCCTCTTTTCAGACTGGAAATCAGCGCGCACACACACACACACACACACACACACGTGCAGCTACCTGAATTTTCAAATAGCCACATTTTCAGTTTTCAAACAGTACCACATGCTGGGCTCTGCTTGCCCTCCCAAAGCCCCAGCTGCTAACTGAATAGGGGTCATTCATCTAGGGGGCTTTTGAAACACCCCTTATGGCTGCATAGGAAAGGGAAGACACCCACTACAAACACTATTGTTTGGGGGCCCTCTAGTAGAAGATTCACACAGAATTGTAGTAGCAGCCCTCTCAATGGGCAGTTCCTGTGACAGAAGAAATTGCTGACCTGGCAATTTAACAGTTGTGTCTGCTACAGAAATGGAAATGAAATAAATTTCTAAGTCAAAGAGTTGAACATTCCTATTTTGCAGTCTTTTTTCCCTTTTTTTTTTTTTTTTAAGCGGCGATCTGTCCCACATGACTCAACCAACAGAAATGCTCCTGGGAATAAGTACTATGCAGTATGAAAGAGAACCTCAAGGCACTGATCACATCAGTTCACCTGCTATAATTGCCTTTGCATACATTCATACATTGAGTACATAAATGATCGCCAGATATTCAAAGCCAGGGCTTACCACCCTTATCTGAGTGATCACATTAGAGTCCCAAGTGAGACATCCATATGACTCCAGCTATGTTTACGTGAGCAGATTTCGAGGACCTAAAAATGCCCATGTGAAACCACCAAAACTAGAAAATATGTGGCAAAATATCAAGCACCAATATGTAACAAGCCAAGACTGTTTTAATAATGTTTTATAACATCAACAAGGGCTTTCCCTTCATGCACAGGATCCTTGTTTTAATTATGTTGGATAGCTTGTTTTAGTTTGGTTTATGGGCACATCCTGTGCACTCTCGCACAGTTGAGCAATCCCATTCAATTCCAAAGGCTTCTTTATGAGCATAAAGATGACTTACAGTAATAAAGAGCTCCACCTTTGTCGTTCCAGCGCTCACCTGCTTACCGATAATCTTATCATAATACAAACAATGAAAAAAAAATATATTCAGATTCCATTTTCAGCCATGCCTGAGCAAAGCACAACTACCCAGAGAAGGATAAACAAGGATCCTCTGACAGTTTCCAATTCCTGTACTGGTTCAAGCTCAGAGAATGAAATTCAAACTGCATTTTTTAGAAGGATGAAATGTTCTTGTTTCAAAGACACACACTTCTGCCATTTTTTCTTTCATAGGAACAAAATACCTACTTTCAAATGCCATACTTCTGGGGGTTTTGTGTGTTGTTTTGTTTGTGGGTTTGGTATTTTGGTTTTTTTCATGCTTTGACTATTTGTTTCTTTCTGATATTATAAACCAAACTCTTTTGCAAGACAAGCCAATTTTATTAACATGCTGTTTTGGAATATAATTGTAAATTCAAATGCATTATAGTTTTGCAGGAACTGGTTTTTTAAAATCCTTGCTTTTGTTATATGTTGCCAGTGGTTTTATTTCCACCAGTGACAAGCCTCCACATCTGTCTCACTTTTTTCCCCACACAGAAAATACTCCTGGCCTATGCAGATTTTCCTGTTTGCTTCTTGTCTCCCTCAGATGGAGGCCATGCTGCAGCAGAAGACAGATTAACATCCTGTGGGTAGAGCCAACTCAGAATGAAACACGTCTTTCCCTGCCCATCACAAACTATTGGGAATTCTCCCCACACAGAGGTAATTCAGGGAGAGACTCCTGCCAATATAAATCCAATTGGGCTGTGTAAACGGAGAGAAGGACCAGAGAGTATAAGGTCCAGAGAGAGATTGCTTCCTTGTGATAAACTAAGCTAATAAATAAGTTTTTAAAAGACCAAGATCTCAAGTGTTGAAAGCTTCAAAGAAGGATCAGGTTATGCAAAAATTCTGGGTGACATTTTGGGCACAAATATTACTTCGCATTGGCCAATTGCATCCTTGATTTAGGCTTCAAAGACTGACAAGAAGGAAATCCTTTTAAAGAAAGGAAGAAGAGAGCAAAGGCCTTGCCTATAACGCCACAGCTTATCCCTGCCAGTGCAACAGACTACACTGGCATGCCAGAGCCAGATACAGAGACACGGGAAACGTATCTCCCAGTTTACACCACCTGCTGAGTGTCCTAACTGATGTGAGCTTACAGCAGAAAGCTGCCATTTCATATCAGCCAGCACAGTGAGGCACTGCATAGATCAACTGGAGACTTCAGTGATTTCAAACACTCACACTCTTTTTTTTCCTCTGGATAGGGTATGCTGAATTTTATATTGATGCTTTGGGCCTATAAGCTCTGTACTCTGAAAATATGATCCATGACACACATAAATAATTAATCACTAGTTACCAGTCCTGTCCGCTCACTGTGTATCTCTCTCATGTGTGAAAAATCAGCCACTCAACAGCCCAATGATATGGTACTTTTTTTTTGGATGAACAATGTTGTAAATTAAATCACCAATCCAAAGAGCTCTCAATGAACAGCATTCCTGAAGAGTCAACAGTCCTCGTACACCTCAAATTCTGTGTTAAATTTTGGGCTTTTCACCACAAGAAAGACATTGAGGTGCTGGAATGTGTCCAGAGAAGGGCAACAAAGCTGGTGAAAGGCTTAGAGTAAGTCGTATGAGAAGCAGCTGAGGGAGCTGGGGTTGTTTAACCTGAAGAAAAGGAGGCTTAAGGTGGAGACCTCATCACTCTCTGCAAGGAGGAGGCTGCAGCAAGATTGAGGTCAGTAAAAAGTGGTGAGAGGAGGTGACATCATGTTACACCAGGGAGGTTTAGAGTAGATATTCAGTAAAAAATTTTTACAGGAAGTGTTGTCAAGCATAGACTGCCCAGGGAAGTGGTGGACATACCATCCCTGGAGGTGTTAAAAAAAAGTGTATATGTCACCCAGGAACATGGTTTAATGGTGAACATGGGGGTGGTGCTGTTGGGTTCTGTGTTCCAACCTTAACGTTTCTGTGGCTGTGTGATTTTTAGATTGATTCTTAGCACAGTTATTGCAAGAACTTTTTATATTTCATTCTGAGCATTTTTTCAATATTTTGTTTCATATTATAGCTCATAAGTTGAAATAGAGATTGGAACAATATTGTCTGTGTTCAGTTATATCAAGGAAAAATCACCTTGCACAGTTTATACAAGTGAAAAAATTGGTAGACCCAAGAAGAAATTACCACTGTGTCACCTGTGTAACAAGCCAAGATTCTATGCTTCATATATTACTCCAGTTTTATAGCTAAGAATGATATATACATTAAAAATACACACTGCATTAAACAGGGCAGAGTGAAAAGATTTTCACTGAGGTTTTTGGGGGGTTATTTTTTTGTAAAGTCAGTATTAGCAGGAAGGGACTAAACTAAGGGGAGGGAGGAGAAAGGGAAAAAGGGGGGAAATTTTTTAAAGAGAAAAAACCTCTAAAAAAGAAAAAATCAAAAAGAAAAAAGGAAAAAAAGAGATATATTTTAAAAGTAGAGAGAAAACTGAAGGAAAAAGGGAAAATAAAAGGAATAGCGACCACAAGCCCCTGAAGGTCTCTGCCCGGGAGGCCGCAGCTACCATGGACAGAGCCCGCCGTCGGTCCGGCTCCGCCCGAAGCGCAGGTGGCGGCGGGACCCGACGGGAGCCGTCCCCGCATCCCATCGCGGTCCGGAGGTACCGGGCCGAGCCGGACCACAGGACAACACCGCTCCAGGCAAAGGTTCCAGCCAGGCCGCCGGTGCCGGGAGCGGCGTCACACGCGGCGCGTTTATGAGCTCCGCCTAATGCGGTTTTATGGCGATGTCTGGCTTAGGTCGGACTTGCCTCTGTTGATTCAGGGCATCCTTCGGAACACCTGCCTCCGAGCAGTTAGCGCGGCACTGTTAGGCGAGCGCAAGAGCCATGAAGTTCAGTTGCAATAAAATGTTAATAAAAAAGAGTTTATTGCAGGGTGTGTAAACCTAAAATTTTAAATTAATCAAGAGAGCAGCTCACAGGCAACTTCAAAGCCTATTTTTTAAGGCATAACAGTGTCCTATCATTTACAACACAAAAGCTTTGTTAAATACATTTTGTTGGACAAACTGCTCTTCCTGCAGAAGGGGAAATCATGACCCCGATGGATTTTTGTTTTGGGTATAGAGTATACTCAACACAGGAATTTTCTATTACCTATTTTGCAGCCCATGACCTCTGAAGAATGGTTGCCAATAATGCCTATTTTTCCTGGACAATGTGATGCTAAAGGGAAGCCTGAATTTGGACACACTGCAGTAGATACAAGGGAAAGGTATGCAATGCCATATCAGCATGGGATTAAATGGACGAGAAGAGAGAAAGAAACATCACAAAAAACTGCGGACAGCTAATAGAAAATATCCCAATACTCAATTCGGTTTAAAAGCCCAGCTTTAGCAAAAATATGAATTTATTTCAAAAGAAAAGCTGTTACACTCTGTTGTCATCAACGTGAGCTTAGTAAGGTATTTGAAAGCAAGACTATTGCTGAGGATGTAATTTCATGACACTACCTACATGCTCCCGAGAGAGCGAAAAATTCTGAACATATTTAGCTGGATAATGGGATATTAGCATGTTTCTATTTAACATAGACAGGGTTTCAAAAGATATTTTTGACATTTCCTGGGAATTCCCCTAATTAATTAATGATGTGAAAACATCTACTGGTGTTTGAATATCAAGAATACATTATTAATGCTACCAGAACTTTTAATAATGTTACTCTCTTTTTTTCCACTATAGATTGGAGATGGTAATGGTTATGAGATGCCCTGAGAGTACAACTGGACAAACATTATATTGAGACTAAATGAAAGTTTTATAGAAACACTGAAAATTAAAAGCAACCTTCTAGATCAGCATGGTGGTCTGGCTGATAGTATTGCAGAATGGTCAATTAAAGCAGTGTTTTCCTAAGTGCTCTGGAAAACCAGAGGCTAAGGAGATACCAGTATGTGTCTTGAGAATGGAGTTAAATACTTTTGAAACAAACTCCAGGGCAGATATGTCCATGCAGCTCAGAAAGGGTTCAACAATTCCTCTGTTCTTGAGTACTTGTACCCACATTTGTGAACGGCATGCTAATCCAAAAGTTTAAAGAGAAACAGCTGAATCTCACCAATTCAGCTCAGAATCTGATTCAAGGACTGGAATCTGCTGTGTCACTTGCCTGCTCATTACTAATGCGCAAGATGTCGAAATTATTATTGCTCAGCTGGCAGAGCCATTCTCCAACTTTGCCTGAAGTACCAGGACTTGAAAGGCATGGAGATGAGATTGCCTGATCCCTTTACTGCCAGACTCTAGCAATAAGTTTGTGATCACTGTAAGAAGTTGAAGCCCTATAAGCAATTCCTGAGCTGACACTGCTGCTTTTGTACTAGTGTCAAGGGTTGAATATCAACACTCATAATTTTGTGGTCCTCTAAGTCGTACTCAGGGCTGACTTCCTAATGCAGACATCCTGAGAGGACTTCAAAACTGCTGTGCCACTTCCATTTGCCTTGAAAAAGTTTAAGCATATCTATGCTCTAGAATGAAATATCTTACTCAATGTCCACTATTTCTTAAGGCAAAACTATGTATGGTGGCACAGTTGTACATAAATGCAACATTGTGCCGTGACAACTGAGATGTGCAACTGCTTCTGTGGTATAGCCAGGAACAATTCTTGATCATGGCTGCTAAAAAAAGCTATCCAGCATAATGGAAAGTAGGGGGTGAGGAAGGTAAATATAGGCTTTGGATATACCTTTTAATAATTATTTGCACTTCTATTTCACTTTTCATCCAAGATCAAACACTTTACAATTGAACTATTAAACACTATTTTAGAAGTGAGGAAGTGAAAGCACTGAACAATGAAATATTTGGTGTTACCATACAAAATTAAATCAAAAACAAAGGTGTGAACATGTACAGAATGGTTTGGGGGTTTTCTTGTTCTAAATCAGATCCACTAATATCAATGATGATTTACATTTGAAATAATTATTTTTAAGCAAAGGAGGAATAAGTAGATAATCGTAATCATCTTCATATTTAAAGCAAGAAATAAGAGAAATTTGGGGGAAAATTATTTCTCTAGTGATGTCACTGTGCAGTGGAAGATAAAGGAAAAAGGGTAGGGGTTTTTTTCTGTTCAAAAAAGGAAGAAGTTGAGAAGTTATAGTCTTCTTAATGATCTCAAGAAGATCATGCAAATGGGCATAACTGTCTTGGGTTAGGGCAGGAAAGACTTTAAGCAGGTAAGTTAAGTTTATTTTTAATGTGTTAGTCTGATACACTTTTTATCACCTGTTTGTTTTAGGTGTTCGGACTGTGACAGATACCATGTTGTTTTCTCCCTATACCACCTTCTATTACATCCAAGCCAGCAACATTCATGGTTTTATGGTAAGTGCCTCAGTGACATACAGATCAACATCTGGGATGCCTATAGGAAGTTTGAATTTAAATCCCATCTTTCCTGCAAGTCACTGCTCTGTTCTACTTTACTGGACAAACATCTCCAAGGACTCTGAGCTCATAGAGAAATACATTTTGACACTTACTAGCTCAGTTGATCTTGGGCCTTGTGGTCAAGATGAAGACTTAAAACGTCAACAATTATTTGGAATCTCATTCCATTTACAAAGTATGTTTTTTTCTGTGCTAGCTCATACTAGTGAAGGCTGCTTAAAGAGACTGCCAGTAACAGTAATGACTGTGCAAGCTCCTCCAGAAGAGTTACATCTATTGATGATAGAAACCACTAGCTCTACAGAACTGGCTGTGGAATGGTCATCACTCAAGAAACCAAATGGTAAGACATTATATTTACTTTTGTAAGTAAAAGATACAACAGCATTTTCTCAAATCTGGTTAGAATATCCTTTTCCATGTGACATAAACCAAGGATGAAAAAACCCACAATCTTGATTTGCCAGTCTGCCATTAAATGAATGGCCAAAAAGAACAATAGCACTCTGGCCTGTATCAAAAATAGCACAACCAGCAGGACCAGGGAAGTCATTGTCCCTCTGTACCTGGCACTGGTGAGGCTACACCTTGAGCACTGTGTCCTCTTCTGGGCCCCTCACTTCAAGCAGGACATTGAGGTGCTGGAGTGTGTCCAGAGAAGGGCAAGGGAGCTGGGGAAGAGCCTAGAGAGTAAGACTGAAGTGATTGCCAAGAGTTGCTGATTTAACATAGATAATAATACTTTAGGATTTTTGGAACTGAGAAGGCAGCTGTTGTAGGATACTTTTGTGATGCCAACAGATTTTACAGGTAAACACTATCTTTTACTACATGTGCAGTGAAATTCAGTGAACTTACACTTATACGGACAAGCATCTGTGCACGTGGAAACAAGCATTTTGATCTATTCACAAAACGGGCACTGGTGTCCCAGGCCATGACAGAGGAGTTGGAACTAGATGATCTTTTAAAATCCCCTCCAACCCAAGAATGCCTATATGTGTTTAGAGGGACAGCTCCGGCTATGCAGGTCATGATCTTTGCTGTTAGCACACACACTCTTCATCTCTTACTCCATAGCCATGACATGTGCGTAGTGGCCAGCCAGGCAGATTTAAGCAATGCTCTCATATTTCTTTTGATTTCAGGTCAGATTTCCAGGCCTTTCCAAAGACAAAAGCTGTTTTTCCCAAGCAACCTCTCCAGTTCTGTGCATGAATACAGCCCCAAAACAAATACATTATGGTAATTAACTATCTCCTGGCTTTACTGTGTCTCTCATCTTTTCAATTTGGGAAATCTCTGGTCAACTTTATTAGTCTATTCTTCTAGCTAAACTGCCTCCATGATACAACCTAGATCATGTCTCACTTCATACCACAATATTGAAGATGGTATTTTTTCCCAAAGTGGTGAGACCTTCTTGATTACATAATAGGTTTACATTGACAGAAAATTGACACACACCCCCTCCTCTCCTATCCAGTAGTGTATTCTAAAAGGTTAGCATTAAACTCAAAATTTCCCTACCTATTGTGTAAAAAAATTTAAATATCCCTTTGAAAAAATCAGAAGCCTGAAGTAATTTCCAGTAACATTTGATCAGAACTTTAAGATATTGTCTTCCAGTGAGGGTATTAGAATTCAGACAGTAATTCAGCCATTCATTTTCAAATCCCAAAAATTCACAGAGGGGAAAATAAAAAGTGTAATGAAAGTATTGTTAGAGTGATCATCTGGATGAAAATAGCATTAGAATTTTACTAATTTCTGCTATGTTTTCTATGATGCTGGTTAATTAATCCTTAGCTCATTAAATACAGTGATGTTGGTATTTTAGTAGTATTCTAAAAATCCTTTAGATACACTGATTTCTCTGGCTTCCTTTTTTCTGTAGGTATAATTGTAAGATATGAAATTTACATGAAAAAAATTAAAACCAGCTATGAATATGCTTCCCCATGAAATTCATATCCTCCAATGGCTGATGGCTCAGTCCTCAAACAGTTGCAGAGTCTCCTGACGAAAATGCCCTGGCATCACCACAGACCAGTACTACAGTCAAGCTAGAGCCATTCACAGAACATGAATTTTATATGATAGCAGTACACAAGTGTCATACCTTCAGACAAGATATCAGGACAAACAGGAGAGGCTGGTAAGTAGTGGTTTGAATTTGTTTGATAAAAACGAAAAGAAAAATAAATTAAAGTATATTCTTAATTTTTTTTCAGGCAAAAGAAAAGCTTAAATGGATCTTCTGACACTGCACTTCCAATAACTTTTCAAAAAAAGCTTCAAAAGCAAATAACTTCAAACATCTCAGTAAGGACCAGATGCTGACAATGTTAATCTAATCAATGAAGAATCCTCAAAGTCAGAAACTGAACTCAGAGATAGAAAGAAAAATATGTAAAAATATGTGATGCTGCCCTTTAGAAAAATGTTTCTTGCCCTAACTGAAGTTTTTTCTAAGAGTATCAATTTTCCTTCCAAAACATTAACACTCAAGTAATCTCATCAAAAAGCCAGTGTTCTTAAAAACAAATTAACCAAAATGTGAAAATGCATTTAATTATCAAATGCAGTTTGCTTCATCTTACCATTAAGATTTGCAGGAAATGCAAAACTGAGATTAAGGGCTAAGTGGACCACACCATTGAACAGAATTGTCTCTAATTTTTCCTTCCAGCCAAATAGAAACCTTGACTTGATGGTTTGCATTTACATTTCTCAAATCTGAGTTTTTGAAAATCAAGAAGAGCCATCAAAATTGATATATTCATGAAGAAATAAAAAGAGTTGTCATTTTTTATAATCTGTTGGGTTTTTATTTGAATAAACAAACTAAAGGTCTGCCAAAGGAAGACATCAAGCTATTTGTTCCTAATGTTTCCTGCAGTCTTTGGAGATCCTTATTCAGTGTTGCTTGACAACCCTCTGTGTCATCCATGATCCTGCAACACCATCTATTTCAGGAATCTCCAGGTCAGATCCCTACAACAGCTCCAGCAATGTTATCAAGGTGTGTAAGTGTAATAAGTATGACTCTAAAATGCACCAACAGATACCACTCCAGTATTTCAGTAAGAGGCCAAGTTTTCCTCTGCTGCTAAGCATCCCATTGCCACAGAAACAACTGAAACCCTCTGAACACTCAGCAGCTTTTGAAAACCTAAAGTCTTACATTAGGTGCTCATCCTTCATTTTTCTTATTTCTATTTTGGGGAAAAACTTTTTCTTGTTCCTGGTTTTAAGAACACTTGAAATAATGACCACAGAGTCTCTACAGTAAGTTTTGATCCACTGTTTTCAGCTGGGCCAGGACGATGCTCTTCCATTTACACTTCTTGATTAGTTAGAAAAACAAAAGGAAAACAAAGATAGAAGTATTCTTCCCAGATGTCACTTCCTCCGGCGGTAAGAATACTAGCAGAAAAACTATGAATTACTTTTTAAACTCCTGTTTAGCCTGAGATACACAGAGGTTAGTGTCCTTTACACACATCTCTAGTTGAACAGCCACACGAAGGCACAGACGGGGACCCTTCAGCATTGGAGTGTATAAGGCAGGCTGTGCTCTGGGGCTGCCACCAAAAGATCTGGTTGTCGAAGAGCTGCAGGTGCAGGCCTAGGAATACCTCTCAAGGGAGCGTCACCCAAGCATCACAGCAGCCCCAGGCAGGTGCA
Source organism: Cephalopterus ornatus (assembly GCA_013396775.1). Lineage (NCBI taxonomy): Eukaryota > Metazoa > Chordata > Aves > Passeriformes > Cotingidae > Cephalopterus > Cephalopterus ornatus. Next base: position 218,749 of record VZRE01015518.1, on the reverse strand, counting down.
TGGCAGTACTAGGAACTTCCTAGCACACTGCCAGTCCCTCACGGCTGCCGCAGTTACACTTGACCATGCCCCAGCCCCTGGAGCAGCCCAACCTGCGGGCCAAGGCTACAAAATTGCCATTAAAACAGCACAGAGACTTCACACCCCTAAAGGCGCCCAGCTGAGAAGCGGCTCCTTTGCAAAGATACCTAATTAGTTTATTTGATCAAATAAACTTCTTTTCCTCTAAAAGTGCATTACTCCTTCACCCTCACCTTCGAATACTGTTCACCACAGTTCCCCCGAAGGTGCCAAGGGTGGAGTCAGTAGTCACAAGCAACAACAGCATCCAAGTGAAGTAACACCATTACTTGCTAATCACAAAGTTACAGCCAGCAAGGCTCCTGAGTTTTTACAATCTTTCCCAACAGGCAAACCCTGGGAACCTAATGGCAGTTCATAGCCTTCCTTTCCCAGCTTCTATCCCCACAGCACCACACTTCCAGTTTTCAAGCCTTTTTAAACAAAAGTCTCTCTGGATATTCTGCAATGCCAAAAGGAAGCAACCAAATTGTAGGGCAGGGAAGAGGGTTGATTGGATGCTTTGCTAGCCAAGAAATAGAAGCACAATTGATTTAATCCAGAAGTCCTTCCATAACCAGAGATGAACCACACAAAAATTTGCTATGAGAGTTTTTTTGCAAGACATTCTGGTAAGCAGCGAAACATAACAATACAACTCAGGCTATATTTATCACAGCTTCACTACAAACATTAAAGTAGAGCTAATTTCAGAAAAATAATAGATATTCTTCCTACCTGAGAGGTGATCGAGGATGGTACTGCATGTTCTGCGCATCAAACTGTGCCTTACAGTCTCACATGCCCTGGAGAACTACCCCAGGTCCATATTCTCACCCACAGCAGAAAGAAAGTTCCAACAGGAACAATTTATGCAGCTTCAAACTTAAGGAGAGAACAACCTATGAGCCAGGAGAATTATTTTCCTTGCAGAAACCTGCATCCAGTTGCCACCCTTCCCAAGATGCTGCTCAGCTTTATCCTGCAGCAGAAAACCCCACCTCTCCCTCCCTGTCAGCCCACCCAAAATAAAAGGCTACACCTGGGGCAAGGTAACAGCTCTACATCCTGCTTCCTTGGGCATTGGCAAAGGATAACCCTACCAATAGCCATGGTGAACCATCTGCAGGTGAAAAGCCAGTCACTGATGAATATCCTTTGCTTCAAGCAAAGTCTTGCAACTGGAAATGTTTTTGAGGTGAATGGAAGAAAGAATATGGTGCAAGAAGGTTTTGGCACGCATCCTGCACTCACATCTTGCCTTTGACCTTAAGTTTCTGTTGTCTACAGCTAATCACTTCACATTGCTGGGCCTCAGGTGTGTCTCCACAGAAGGGTAATATGTCCCCAGGATACTGAGGAGTACCGTAGGGACTGAGAACTATATAAGTAGTCCCCTTTATGAGCTTTAGTTAAGCTCTCAGCTGTACTGTTTCTGGAGGATCGAGTTATAGTTATGACAGTCATACTACAAATCACAACAGTTGGAATTCTGGGGGACGTTCATATAACACTGGCCCTCAGTTCAGCATTAGTACCCTCATGAGAAAAATACAATAATACCATCTAATATGTGGCTAATATAAAATAATACTAAAGTGATATTTTTCTCACAGCAACTGAAATCCAAAGCACACCAGCTGTATGGAAGTGCTTAGCCCGCTTTCCATTGCTTTCCAAAAGGGAGCACAAAAGAGCCCAGTGTGCACTATGACAGAGGTCCCTGCTCCGCCTGTGTCCCGGGCTCTGCTCTGACTCTGTGGACAGTCTTTTCCTGCTCCAATGGAAACCACCAGCAAGACTTCTTCCAGCCTCTCCGCCAGCAGTAACTCTCCCTGCAAAATACTTAGGCAAAAGAGTTAGTTCTTATATGTAATAAATAAACAAATAAATGCCCTCCCTCCTTTTTTGAAGGGGACTTCGATGAAAAGATGTTGCATGAGACGTTATCGTGCACGGTCTTTCAGAAGCTGGGCTGGTGGACTTAACAAATGAATAAATAAATAAAAAACCGGCCTCCTCGCACTGGTCCCAGTGAGAAGCGGGGGCAGTGAGGGGGGCCGGTGCTCGCTGCCGCTGGCTGCCGGGGGAGTGGCGAAAGGCCGGGGTGTAGCTGCTGATCGCGGATGCCGCCCCAGAGCCGCGAGCGAGCAGGATAAAAATGTTGACTGTAGATAAGCGAGGTGCAGGTGGAGACTGAGGGCACGGCGGCGACTCCGGCCGGTCCCCGAGGTTTGCTTTTGGGGTTTATAGGAAGCAGGTGCTGCCGCTCAACGGTCTCGGGCTTATTTCAATGTGTCCCCTGAACCAGAGTTCAGTCAGTGCACGTCGGCGATGCAGCCATCTCCCGGCTCGGCAGAGCCTTGGGGGGAGGAAAGGAGCAGAAGAAACAAATAAAAGCTCAAAAACTTGCAGAGTCAAACGCTTTCCCCCTGCCCGGGGCCGGAGCTCCGACAGCTCCGTTGGGTCGATGTCGGGACGCAACCCAGAGGTGCCAGGGGGACTCAGTGCAGGCTCGGCATCATCCCTGGGCTGCCCGGCCCCGGACGGGGTAGGGGGACCGGCCATCCCCCGGCGTGTCCCGCCCCGGTGCGCCGCCAGCACAGCGATCACCGGCAGCAGCGACGGGTCCTGCGCTACCCACGTGTGCCGGAGTCCTGCAGGCCGCGGGGCGACACGGTGTCCGTCCCGTCCCGTCCCGACTCCCGCACCTGCCGGGCTCCGTTACTCTCTGAGTCAGAGGGATTTTGCAGCGCAGCGCAGTGTTGCGCTAGAGCCCGTACGTGATGCGCTGTTCGCTTCCCATTCTAGGTACCTCTTGCTCCTGACTGAATAAAACTGTGTTTCTGAACAGCGAATAGGAACAAAAAAAACCCAACAAAAAACAACCCAAAAATCTTGAAACATAAAAATATCAGTGGGTGATTGGAGATGAAATTATACGAGCTGACCCCATAGGACTGAGGAATTTGCTTGTCCCAAACAGTTCTTTTAAACACCAATCTGACAAGCCGAAGAGGAGTCTACCGTGCTGGTGGCTGGGTGTCCTGTTTCAGCGAGTCACGTACCATTAAAGAGGCACTTTTAGAAGTTTGCGGCGAGGCGCCAAGGCATTCAAAGCTGCTCGCTCGTGAGGAAAGCCCGCGGCGGTAGCTTGGGGAAAGGGTTAACCCGCTGGCCGCCCTGCCTGGGAAATGATGGTAAATTACCCGGCGCGTTCTCCCGGGGAAGAAATTAGACTTCAAAAGGGCTGGAGCCCTTCTGAATATATATCAAGCAGATGGGCTGATGCGCTGTCTCGCTGATGTGCAGTTGATTAACCGGCCCATAAAAGTACTGCAGCTCCGCTCGCCCGCGGCGGGTGCGCGCCGCCGTCCGCCTCTCTGCCGGGCACCCCGGCGGCGGCAGCGCGCCTCTTCGGGGCTGCTGCCTCGATGTAGAGAGGGGAAAAGCGAGTGGCCGCCGCAAGACACCGGGAAAGGAAGATAAGAAGAGATCAGAGCGGGGGGAGAGCCGGGACAAGAGGAAAAAAAAAAAAAAACCAAAAGGAAAATATAAAAACGGGTGTGGAAATGGGATGAAACACAAAAAGAAATTTCTTCAGAAACGGAGGAGATTTGATCTCCCACCCCCAAACCTCACTTTCCCTGTCAGCACTATAGAGAACCCATCCCGGCCTCGGCACAAGCTCCCAGCTCACGTCCCAGCGACCCGCCGCGCTGCAGGGGTCGGCACCCCCCCAGCCCGAGCAGCCTCGGTGAAACCGAGCTGGGGGCTGAAAGCTGCGGGGAGCAGCAGGGGAGCTGAGCTTTCTCCGCTCTCGGCTGCAGGACGGGGCAGAGGCGGCCGCTCTGCCGCTGGCGCCCCGCGGGAAAGCGCCCGGCTGCGGCACCGGGCTGGGGCGTCTGGGGGGACCGGGGGGTGTCGCACCCACCCCTGGAACAGCTCAATAAAAACGACTTCTCCCTCCTCCCGGTCCTAAGCGGGGAGAAAGAAAAGCACACGCCAGAAAGCCACCCATTGTAGCGTTTAAATGCTTCGCCGCTCAAACCGCCTTTGACACGCCTTGGCTGGGCTCCCGAAGGCATCCTGAGCCATTCGATAGCACTTCAGAAGAGGCCTTTCCGTCTGCCCCACTCTGGGCAGCCTGGAAATGGCCAGCGCCGGCAGCAGCAGCACACCCACCGCACATGGGCAGCGCACCCACCGCACAAGGGCAGCGCAGCCAGCGGAGCCATGCTTCCTCCCACCCATTCCCGGCGGTGCAGCAGCTCTGGAAAACGTACTTAGAGAGAGTCCGCCTAAAGTTAACGGGGGATGGCGGCAGTGCAGCATATGGCTTTCCGAGGCCCGAACCCAGACCCGGGTGCGCCCCGGTGTATACGCAGCCCTGACCAAAGCCCTCTTTCAGCATTGCAGGGACTTGGCCGGAGTCAGACAACTTGCCCCCTTGTCCCCCGGGGTTCACCGGCGGCTCCTCGCCCCAGCATGGGCGCTGCGGGACTGGGTTGCCCGTGGAGAGGTTGCTCCCCACGCCGGGCCGGCAGAGTTCCCGCCCCACGCACGCACAAGCCGACCCCTTGCCACTTGCCCCCGCACTTTTCTCTCCCGGACAGGCACGTCACGGGCAGATGCGACTGGGGGAGACCGGACGCAAGGACGACTCCTGCTGGCTACCGGGGTCGGTGCCCGTGGATGGCAGTGTCAGAGCTGGGGCCACCGCTGTCGGGGGCGCACAGCGGCACACCAGCCGGGAGGTGCCCGACGCGGGGACGGGGCTGTGGGGCGGAAAGCTGCCTGAGCGTTCCCCTCTGCTCCTGCAGTGGGTAGGAAACGGGAGGTGTCTCCATCCCTGTGGCAGCGGCTGGGACCCCTGTGAGCGTGTGCAGGGATGTGCACGCGTGTGCACGCCCGGCCTTCGCGTGGGCTCGCCCGTCCCTCTGTGGGCGCCTGCCTCTCCGCACTGTCGGAGCAGACACGCTGGGCCGTTCCTGCGTATCCTTTTCTCCTCTTTTGTCTCCCTTTCTTTGGCTTTGACTCTTTCAGGTGCCCCGGCGGTGCCCTCGCGTGCTGCTGGTTGCTGGGAGGTGGCGTGGCTGCCACTGCGCTGCTGTTGTGCGAAGGGAGGGAGGGAAGGGGGCTTGAATGCTGGCTGTTGTGTTCGGCTGGGGTGGGGGCCGCCGAGGAGGAGGAGGCCGATGATGATGATGATGGAGGGGAGGGGGTGACGATGGAGCTCACTGCGGGCGCGCAGCTCCCTGGGGAGCAGCCTGAAAGGCCGCTGCGCTCACCAGCTGACAACGCGTGCTCTGCTCCAGACACGGCGCACCGCGGCCGGGAGCGAGGCCAGACCCCCTCCTCCGCCCTCCAGCCCCCCTGTCCCCCGCATTGTCCGCCCCAAAGCATTGTCCGCCCCGCTCTAATTAAGAAACACTGGCCCCACGGCCAGCTCCCTCACAACCCCCCCCCTCCGCGGTCCCTGCGCTTTTCTGGTCTCCCCTGGCCCGGTTTAACCCTTCCTCATCCTTCCCTTCCTCCTCCCTCTCCGAGGCCAGAGGTTGAGCAAACAGCAGCCGCAGAGCTGCAAGGCAGCGGTGCGCACCGGCCGTCGCGCCCCCCCACGCCCGTCACCGCCGCGCCTCGGCCCCCC
>VZRE01015518.1:0-201463 GCA_013396775.1 Cephalopterus ornatus | reverse complement strand
CGGCGCCGGGAACGGCAGCGCCGCCAGGGCAGGGCAGGGCCGGGCCGGGCCGCCGCCGCCGCCAGAGCTGTCCCGTGTCGCCGCGCCTTCACCGCGGCGCTTCCCGCCGGCTTCCCGCCTTTCCCCGCCCCTGCATCCCGGCTCCCTCCGCACAGATGCCCCGTGCGAGGCCGCCGGCAGCGGTGAGGAGCCGGGTAGCGCCCTCGATGAGCAAACGCGGTGGATATCTGAGGCAGAAAGTGTGCGCGAGATGATGGATGGCTGTAAAATCAAGCCGGGCTAAGACACAAGGAGAAATTTGGCCCCTTCGGTCTGTCATTGCCTGAACCAAGCGGTGTTTGAAAATTGACCAGATTAAAGCCAAAACTCGCCATAAAGGAAAAATCCAGCTAGGTTTTACACAACTATAATAGAAATAGTACACTATGTTCGGGGGCTTCCAACTCCAGCTGCAGAGTAACTAGTGCTAACAGTGAGTTTTTTTCTTATCTTTTCCACTTGTTTGTTTGGTGATTTTTTTTGTTTGATTAGTTTTGTTTGTTTGGTTGGTTTTTTAAAATTTAATTTTTATATTTGGCTGTGCAAGTGACCACCATTTACTCAGGAATATGAAGCGAGGGGTAAAGGATGGAGATGTGCATGCAAATGCACCATGCCTGCTAGTTCCTCATATGGCTTCAACCCATGAAGGAAGTTAACTTCTATTTATATTCCAGCAAATTACCATATACCATGGATAATAACCCTCTGGCTGTAATGCGATGGATAATAATCCACTGGCTGTAAGTTTTGCAAGGAAAGCCACTTGCATGTGTCAATACTTACAGAATAAATACTTAGGAATATTTATGGATATGTTTTCCCTTTTCAAACAACTCATACAAGACACAACAGACGATATACGTATGAATAGGTCTACATTTGTCAGATGATGTAGCATGTCTTTAAAAGTGAAGATGACAGTGATATTTACTGAAAACAATAAATGTGTTTGTGAAAAGTCAGTTTTCCAGGTGTACTCCCTCTAGTTCTACCTATCTTTTATCTTGATGTAGGAAAAACAAAGCTCCCTGTGTCCCGTATCAGCTATACCTTCTGTTTTGTAAAGACAGACTGAGAGGATAAATTTTAGTTATATAAAGGGGTTTAGGGAATTCTGTTTTGCTGGAGGGGGAGAAGTAAGAAAACTTCATCTGCAGTCTCCTAAACCTGGGGAGATATAAAACCAATCCAAGCAACAGCAGATATTATTCAGAAACGTCTGTAAAAGTTAGAGCAAGACAAACCAGTCCAGTGTTGCCTGAGCACTATTTCATAAAGTAACCTGCTTTTCTGTTACACTACATCAATTTCTTACTGTGTTAGTTGTCATGCCACAGAGACTATTCCTTAAAAATGTGTCAGATAGCAGGAGTAGCAAGTAACCACATTATTTGCATTGTTCACAGTATTTGCTTTCTTTCCTCCGTTCCCCCGTGTGTAAGGAAAAGAATTAATTAGTAACAACATGGGTCAGCTGTGATTACTCTTACTGTGGTCCACAGTGAATATTCATATACCGGAAATATTCAAAACCAAACAAGACCTCCCCACTGTGTGTGTGAAGAAGCATGTCCCTGGCCAGTGGGGGAGAAAGGCAAGCTTACCAGCAGTGGCAGGGCTACAATGCACTCACAGAGCTGCCCGCTCCTCCTTTTTTTTTCCCCTGGCATTTGACAGTGACATGAGCTAGACTTAAGAGTGAGGCAAATATAACACAAATGACCCACAAGAAGGTGTTGGGTTTTTTTTGTTTGTTTGTTTGTTTTTTCCTTTTCCAACTGTGCTTTTTAATTTCTGACAGTTGTATAATATTAAGCACCTTCACACCAGGCTCCCAGGAAAAATGCTTGCATTGGAATCTCCTGGCTGCTTCTGATTGTGCTGAGTAGGAAAAGAGGGTCTCTCTGCAATCAAGTAAGGGGAATAAGTGACACGTCTGAGTCTTTCTTTAAGTGTCAACAAAGTTAGATTCAGGTGGGGCATTTTCCTAAATGTAGAAGGAGGATATGATATTTCCGTCACGAGGCTGATTCTTGTGGATATTTGCAGATGAGGCTTTGATACAGCTGATGATACATCCCACACATAAAGAGTGAGAGAGCTAACAGGAGAGCTGTGGAGTTAGAATGGGCAGCTTAGAAGGGAGAGCTGAGAAGGGCTGCTTTTCACCTCCTTACTACACTTTTCCAGTGATGTCCCATCTATACCTGTATACCAGTGTGGGGAACTGGGATACTGCATGCTGTGCAGCAATGCTGCTGCTGCAGCCCTGTATAAAGGAGAAAGGCAGGCAAAGCTTGGCTGTCCTATTGGGCAAGCAGGTATGAATCCTCAAATTAAATGGGTATGTGTGTCTTTGAGCATCTTTGCCCTGAAATAAATGCCCGTTTCCTTTCTCTTTGTGTTCTCTATAGCCTACCTGGGCTCTGGTGCTGGGGTCCAAGTGGAGGTGGAGAGAGAGAGCAAGTGAACAGCTGAAACAGAGCTGTGTCAGGGAGCTGAGCTGCTGAGTGCTCACCTGCTGGGCTGTAGCACTAGGCACTTCTGGTGCTGTGAAAGTAAACCTTGGCAGAAGCTGTACCTGAGCTGCTGTGGTGGGCTGACCCTTGCTGGGTCAGCTGCTGTGACAAGCAAGGCTGACATCTTGCCAGGTGCCCACCAAAGCTGCTCCATCACTCCCCTTTGTCAGCTGGACAGATGAGAGAAGATATAATGAAAGGCTCACGGGTTGGGATAAGGACAAGGAAATATCAGTCACCCGTTACCATCATGGGCAAAACAGACTTGACTCAGAGATAATAAATCTGTTGGCAATCAGATCGAAGTATGGTAATTAGAAATAAACGCAAATCTTAAAATGTCTTCCCCCCACCTTCTCTTATTCCTGGGCTTTATTCCGGATTTTCTCTGCCTCCCTTCTCCTCAGCATCACAGAGGGACAGGGAATGGGGTCTGTGGTCAGTTTGCATAATCTCTGCTGCTCCTTCCTCTTTGTGAAGGAGCCACTCCTTTCTCCACAGACTCCTCACACTCTTCCCCTGCTTCAGCGTAGGGTCCCTCCCACAAGGGACAGTTCTTCACTAACTGCTCCAGCATGTGTCCCTTCCATAAGGTGCAGTCTCTCAGGAACAAACTGCTTCAGTGTGGGTCCTCCACAGCGTTAAAAGTCCTGCCAGCAAACCCGCTCCATGGGCTCTTCTCTCCACGGGTCCCCAGGTCCTGCCAGAAACTTGCTGCAACATTTGCTTCCCACAGGGTCACAGCCTCCTTTGGACATTCATTTGCTCCAGCATGGCCTCCTCCATGGGCTGCAGGTGGACCTCTGCTCCACTGTGGACCTCTATGGGCTGCAGGGGCACAGCTGTCCCACCATGGTCTGCACCACGGGCCTGCAGGGGAATCTCTGCTCCAGCAGCTGGAGCACGTCCTCCTGCTTCTTCTTCACTGACTTGGGGGTCTGCAGGGCTGCTTCTCTCATGTATTCTCACCCTCTCTCCCAGTGGCAATTGCTCCCGGGCAATAACTTCTTCCCCTTATTAACTCTGTTATCCCTGAGGCACTAACACTGTTAACATAGGCCAGCGAGAGGTCCCCTTGGAGCAGGCTGTCACGGGCTCTCTTGGACATAGAGGAAACTTCTGGCAGCTTCTCAAAGCAGCCACCCCTGTAGCCCACCCCACTACCAAACCCTTGTCAACAAACTCGATACAGCTGCCAGTTTTCATGCCCTGTGAGGCCAAGTTTACTATGCTGCCACATCATCTGCTGCAGGGACCAGGAAAGCAACCTAGGGAAGCACCTGCAGCTAGGTGGTTGCTTCAGGGGCATGACGGCTGTCTCATGCAGACATAAATGTGCACCCCCCAGACCTTTTATTAATGGGTTTGCCTTTAAGCTCTTCATTTTGATTTGGTGGGTCAGTCTTACAATGGATGATAGCTAGATTTGCAAATGAAGAAAAAAGTATCTTGCATTGAAAGGAATGTTGGCCTTCCTAGTGCTGATAGGAATAATTAGCTGCAGAAGCACTGAGCTGTCATGTCATGGTGGACGGGTGTCCTGGGCTTGCTGGCCTTGCAGGTAGCTTTCTTCTTCCATTGGTATGGCAGTTATTGATCCCAGGCATTTGTACCAGGGCTCATACGGTCACCGCACCTGTTCATATATGCTCTACTTTGGGCAGCATGACCAGCACCCCCAGGGAAAGCTTTCTGTGGAAGAATAATCTGGGGCACAAAGACCTCCTGCCCTGACATGTGGCATTCTCCAGCTGCTGGTGGCACCACAAGCCTGTCTGATAGGAGCTAGAGAAAAATGCACAACCTACGTCTCTGTTTCTATAGACCTGCTTATGAGGCTCAGGTGTTCGTAACAGCCCCTGCTCTTCTTAAGGGGCCAAAACTGGTCTGAAACACTGCTGGGGCAGAAAGAACAGTGGTGAAAGTGTTTCTCTGGCCTGTGAGCAGGATAACCAGCTGTCAGCTGTCAGCCCACCTGGGTGGTGTAACCCTCTCCTTGGCTCCCTGCTTGCATCTCAGCTAAAACCCTATCTCAGCATGTGGGGGAGGAAAGATTTATTTTCTCCTGACATGAATGAACTGGCTCTGAGATGCTGTGTGACATGGAGTACAGTAGTTAATGACTTGAGAGTTCAGTTTTCCAGCTCTAATGTTTTCCTTTCTTCTGACAAATGCTACAGAAATAGATTCTGTAGTACACACAAAGCATCACACCACTGCAATGAACGGGAGTGGGGGGAGGGGGCAGATTTTGTAAGCCCTGAGAGCTAACAAATTTAATTTTATAGCTACACCTCTTGAAAAGTTTGGTTTTTTGTTTTTTTTTTGTTTTAAATTACATTTTTGGCTCTTGTAATTTTTGGTCACTGGTAAAATTTTTTTTGGGTTAGCAATTTGTTCAGCTGTGAATCATTTTGCCTGTTCTGACCTTCCTTTGGAGGTTTCTATTTCTGACCTCATGAACAATGCCTTGGGTGAGACATGAGAAGCTGATAGATTGTGATGATGTCTTCACAGTTGCCCACTGCACTTGATGTGACATGCAGATGCATGTGTTCATGTAACAGTGTTTATCAAAACCTTTGTCTATGACTCAAATTAAGGGGTAGATACTTGTTTTTGTCTTTTATTTCAAAATAGCTCTGCAGAGTGAAAATGAAGCATGGATATTGGGACTGAGAGAAAAATGGTTAAAGCAGGGCTGTGTATGTATGATGCCTTTGTTGTTTTGAAGACTATTTTTTCATTAACTACAGCATGAGCCTGCACGTGGGAAGCTGGTTTCCTTTTTGTGTCATCACCTTCATGCAGAGTTGAGAAATTAAACTTATCAGGGGCATTAACCTCCAGTAAACTGTACTGACCCAGCTACTGTGACTGTTTGAAGAAAGGCAGCTTTATGCTCTCATCACTTCATAACATCCTATGGAAGTGAGAAATAAAAAGGTGCTTCAAAAATATCTGATTTTGTTGGGGAAACGATATGAGCACTTTGTTTTGTGAAGACAAGACAGAAACACAGGAGACTTTGACCTGGTTATGCTATGCTGTGTAGCTATAATCATTCACTTGATTGGCTCAGCAGGACTATTTATCTCCAGATATTTCACCGTTGGTCAATAGAAATATCTTAAGTGATTTTTTGAAATCAGATAGAAATGTTTTCTCCCACTGCTCACTTTTTGTTTGCAGCTGGTATCTCAGAATGGTCGTTATGACTGCAATCACCATGCAAACAACTCACCTTTATACAGCTGGCTTGTATCTCCACTGGAGCTACTGCAGCAGGCACACTTGACAGTCTTTAACACCATCACTTCACTGGATTTTTATTTAAAGAAAGGGAAGTGTCACATAGGGTTTGCCTTGATGTAGCTTATTATAGAGAGTCCGTATGTAGTATCTGTAAAACCACATAGCTCTAGAGAGGTGTGTCTGTGAGCATAAATGACATGGACAATGCCTCTGTTTAAGTGAATGACTTATGATACCAGCAAGACAGCACTTTCCAATGGGTTATGATTACTTTACAGATCAGCAATAGTCTAAAACTAGGGCCCTAGTAATTAGGGCTTATCTCTTGGCTGATTTTTATGAAATAATAAAAGTAGCCTGATTTTAAAAGCTTCTAGCATCCTGTGGCTAGGTTTTTAGTGCCCACTGACTTAGGAGCCTATTGGCATTATTAGTAGGCGCCTTTAAATTGTAACCTCAGGTCACTTTCAATAATCTAACTTCCTTTAGATTTTTAAGTTATCTGTATTCAGATTTTTTTAATGCAGCAACAAATTGAGGACTCTTTCCAGTATACTTTTGAAACTATAAAATGAAATCCCCTGAATGCCTGCTAAGCTTAATAGCGTAAATAAAACACACTGAATGTAAAAAGCCAGCAGACAAACTTTGGATGCTGCAAGTTAAATAGTCATGGCTGATGTTATTGCAGTGATTCTGCATGGCTTGCTCATGACTAGGTCATTAAGGTAACATGTTAATGAAACTTAAAAATTGAGAAAGCCATCATGAATGAAATATGGGCTACATTCTCTCATGCTAAAACTTTTGTTTTAGGCAGTGTATGTCCAGCTCCAGAGCAAACTAACCTCTGTGCAAATAAAGATGGCAGAATATGATTCTATAAAAATAAAGGCCGTATTCCAGGAAAATTCCTACATTACACTAAAACAGATGAAAGTGGGATGCGGTATTTCTACAAATCATGTCCCATACATGTCAGTGCTGATGAAGTCCAAAATCATTCTCCAAAATGCTGTTTGTAAATGTTTTCTGAAATCTAAGCCTGCCATTGATAAATGTGGTAAACCTTGGTGATTTCCACAGATACTCTTCACTGACCTGACTCACAGCAACCTGGCAAGCTCATCCCATCTCCATGGGCTAAATCGCCTTCAGTAACAGCGCAGGAAAAACATTTATGAGTGGACACTTTCTCCTAGGATGAAAACCCTGCAGCACTCAGCAATTAAACAGGAATAAACGCCAGTTTAGAAAACAATTTTATTAGACAAATTATTTAGACAAATTATACACAGAAAGCTCTGCCACTTGTAACTGAGGCCTCCAAAAAGTGTTTTGTGTATCTGTATAATAGGCAACACATCAAAATAGGCCTATTTTAAATATCGTACATGGTTAACAGGTTTTTTAATAGCTAAAATCACTGCAACATCTGGTATGTCCCTACGTAGCTTGTTGGAAAGAAATTTTTTTTTATTTTTTTTTTTTTTTATTTTTTTACTCAGAAGTGTGGATGAGTTCATGAATGTTACAAGGAGGAAGCAAGTTGTGCATGCTTTTAGACACTTGCTACCCTGGAAACAAAATGGCCTTTTGCACGATAAGAATTCGTTCTGCCTGACACAGTAGACAATATTTGAAGATTTAGTACAAAAAAACAGTGACAGTACAAGATGCTCCCCCAGAACAGAATTAGCATCAAAATAGAATAGATCTGAAGAATATACCTTTTAATTTATCCTAAAGCAAATCACATAGGCTGATTCCTATTAATCCTAGCCAAAGAATGAGTTAGATTAAAATAAGTGTATGGTTGCATTTAAAAGAAAACCAAACCAAAAACCTCACAGGATAAACTGCTTGCTTTCTACTTAACCGCATTTTTAGTTTTAAGGATTACAAATTGAAAGCTCTTCCTACGTTTCTAACAGGTAACAGTGTTACTTAAAAAAGCTGGTGCCAAAGTGGGCACTGGTTTTGCTCTCACTGCTGTTCTTTTTCTTACTCTATACAGTTGGCACTAATGTAAAAAATACATAGCTCCTCTAAACCTAACTTAACATAGAAAGGGTTAAAATGAGTGCCTGTTCATATTTTTTTTCCTTAGAACAATACATGATTATAATTAAGGCCACATCTGTATATCTCAAGGGCTTAATTTTTTTTTTCTCTACTAACACCATTATTGTATTGATCAACTGTACTGACTTGGAAAAGGATTTATTAACCTTTGATCTATATTTAACTTCTCTAGAGCTATATTAGTTGTTCATGAACATGGTATATCTAAGAGAGAGTTCCATTTGTCTAATTAATTAAAAGGAAAATTATCAAGATTAGCCTTATAGAATGCTCAATAGCCAATGCAAAACCTAACCAAAGGAGTTACATCTAGGTACAAACGTTAAATTGCCCCGGATGTTCTAATAAAAAAGTACAAAATATGCTCTGTTGGCAAACGATGCAAGTCAGAATAACATTAAAGCAACCCGTCTTTTCTAAATGAAAAGACACCCTGCACTGTACATCTCTCCTGTATACAACACATTTTTACTAAAGCTTTATTAAATGAATTGCAATAGCAACGGCTGCCATTTTATAACTATATATACATGTATATATATATACACATACCTTTGTGTATATATGTATATATATATATGTATGAGATACTAATTTATTTAACACAACAGAGGCTTCTGCCATATGATACAGTTTACTGTACATAAGAAAAACTTTTAACACTGTACAATCACATAAAGGTCATATGCACTGTTGCAGTGCAAAAGTAGATTTAACTGTAGTCTTTACTGGCATAGTAATGGCTTTTTGTAATCCTACAAAATTGCATTCTTATATTATGGGGCCTGAATGATCTTTTAACTTCATTTGTTTTCCATTCTTTTTTTTTTTCTTTTTTTTTTGTCTTTTTGCCTTTTTTTTTTTTTAAATTTTTCCATTTTTTGAACTGCAGGGTTTGCCTTTGGTCCACAGTTAAAAGGACACACAGCAGTGGAGCGCTGACCGGATGCAGCAGAGTATATGAAAAATACTTAAGTTATTGCAATTATAGTAAAAAAAGGCGGTGGGGGAGGAGGAGCAAATGCCCTTCTGTAAAGTAATCCTCAGGGTTTTTCTATGCATGAATTGCTGCACATTTCCTATATTTAAAGTATATGAAAAGCCTGAAGTAACCAAAACCTAACGTGGTGATAAACCAAAGAATAAGTGATTCAAGTAGTAAAGAGAATAAGGGGAGACAGAAGAGACCAGACTGAGAAAGCAGAGAACAGGAGGAGGAAGAGTTGCTACTAATAATTCTGATTCTTAAATAAAATAAAGGAAAAAGCCCCAAAACAACCCAAACAGAAAATAACCCCCAAACAAATAAAAAAAATCCCAAACCACAACCCTCAAAACCAAAAAATAAGGAAAAGAAGAAAGGTTACATCCATGTTAGTCCCACAATATTACAGCTGCTCCTTGCAAAGGGAGTCCTAAATAAGAAACAGTGAAGAAACTTGTTCTGATGCTCAGATGGAGGTGCCTCGGTCTGGGTCACTACCAATATTCAGGCCCAGAGTCGGAGTTGGTTGGTAAGGGATAGATGACATTGTTTTGATGGGGCTTCTGAAAAAGCCGCCGTTGGGTGCCCTGTGCCTGAAAGGGCCAGTTCGGTGCTCGGGCACGCTGCCGAAGGAGAAACCCGAAGCGGCTTTAGCAGACAGAGTGCGGCTCAGAGTCTGGATCTGCTCTGGTATGAAGGTGGTTGTGGTGATGTGAGTGTTTCTGAAGTCACTGATTTGCTCCAGTGCCTGACGTGTGGGTAAAGTGTCAATGTCCAGCGGGGTCAAGTCAATCGATGAGGTGGAGAACTGTTTATGGGGACTGTCGTCGTCTGTGCAGAGGCTGTTCACGCGCCTGTGGAGGTGCTCCAGGTCAATCTCCTTGTCGTCCTGGGGAATGAGAAAAACAAGAGGCACCACTCACCACCGCCGTTTGTGCTGGGTTGAAGTTTCACAGGGTGATCAGAACGGCTCGGGAAGCACAACGCACAATTAACTAGAGCTGGCTGTTGGCTCACGGTGTCTCTGAATGTCACCAGCAAACATCCCACCACCTCAAGCCAGGGGGGTGAAGCCAAACCGAGGCAGACCCTTACACCACAGCTACCTTCAAACCCTGTATCCAAACAAAAAAACTCAAAGCACCACTGGTAGATTTTCAGGAAAAGCCAGGCTCGGAGCTAGGTGGGTTAGACTAGCAAGAGCTGAATAACAGTAAACTGCATAATCTCAAATGCCTGGAATGATGCCAGTTCTTCAACTCCACAAGGAGAACTAAATTTGGATGTCAACATGGGAGGCTCTGAGGGATCAGGTTGCCATCTTTGTCATCCTCTCAGGGTTCAAGGAAGGGCTAGAAACATCTCAGGTTCCTTATTGCCTTTATAATGTAAATTGCGGTATAGAAAAGCTGAATATACAGAGAAAAAAACTAAGCACTGGTGACTCATTGACATCACACAGAAAGGAGTACACCAGCCGATTTTGAATTACAATGCCAACAGAGGGATTAATTATCTTCTTACCTACACAGAAGCAGTTCCATCTACTCTGATGGAATTATACTTTCGTGGATGAGAAGGCGGCCTGATGTGTTTATTATAATATATCATTGCTCCTCTTACCTCTGTCCCTTTTCCTTCTTAAATCTCTCCTCCCAGAGAACTCAATTAAACAGGTTTGTTTGTTATAATTGAGAATTTAAATGCACAGGAGTTAAAAAAGAGGAGGAAATCCCAGGTGACCCAATAAATCACCTGTATTGTACATACATACTTCTACTTAACTGCAAAGCTTAATTCAAAGCAGCATTAACTATACATGTACAGGGGTATTCCCTCAGTCTAGGTAGCAGAGCTCATTCAGAACAAAAATCAATTTTAACTAACCTTAAAATTTACCTTAATCTCTGTGAAATTTACTGGCTCTTCCAGGCCACTAGAAATATCTTACACTCTAAGACCTCACAGAGGATAATTAGGCAGCCGATAGATGTGCACTGATGACTTCCAGCCTTGATTACTGAAATTCAATGACTGGCTTGATCCAGAGCTCCCTGAATCAATGGCAAAACTCCTAGCATACCGAATGGGCTTGAGATCCCTCCTTTGTCTAGGAATGAAGTCAAGCACTCTGAAAAAGTCCACACCTAGAACAAACTGCAGGAGTTCCTCTACTTAGCAAAATGGATCACTGAACATTTGCACTGGTACCATGCCAAACACAGAGCTCAACTGGAAGGAGACTGAGAGGCCAGGTCCTCTCTAGGATTTTACCCTCCGAGGGCAGGGACGGGGAGGCAAACTAGGGGAAACGGGGCAGGCAACAGGGCATCAGGGATCTCCCAGGGACTGGATGATCACTGATAACAGAGGCTTTGGTTTGAGCTCATCACGGAAAGGAAAAAATGCAGTGCTCACTTCTCAGACTTAGCTTTCTGTCTATAGTTTATTCACATGTGACATAGACATGGATGCACATAACAACCACACAGGTGACATCAAATCCAAACGCATTCACCAAACGCTCTCTCCTAAAAAATTTGGAGCTGCATATGGATGCAGGAGAACTGGGGCCACATCAGAAGCTAAAGGAATATACAGAGGCTCCATTAGCACGTGCAAGTCATGACTATGTCTCTGAGGGACAGTCCTAAATATTTTCTTCTTTTTTTTTTTCTGTTTTGCTTGGGTTTTGTTTGTTTGTTTTTAATTTTGAAAAAAAACATACAAACACTTTGTAATTTAAAATGCCAATTGGGAAAAGATTGGAATTTCATGATTTCTGAGCCTCTACAAGTTACTCAAAATAGTTCTCTTTCTTTTACAGAGATGCATTTGGGGCTAGGGTCAGACCAGTGAAAATATATAAGCGGTGATATTCTCCCATGCTTAGCCCACAACCCAATCTCCACCCAACTGATACACCAAAATGAGACCCACTCACAGTAAGATTGTGCATATCTCCATAATATGATCTTTCCTCTTCTCTCTTGTGTGATCAGTAGTGAAATATTCAGCAGTTTTCACATTTAAATTATCATCAGGCTTCAGAGTCAACATCCCATTGAGATTACTGGGGCGGTTCATACTTCTCTCAGAGCTACTGTTTAAGGCTGTCTGCAGACTCAGGCAGACATCATTGAATGGGTTACTTCTGGCACGCGACCGAAATGTTATCTTCGCAACCATAAGACAATTTTTTTCAGTATAAATGCTTGCATTCTGGAGCACAAGATGGCAGCCACCAGGAAAAAGGGTTGGCTTGCTGACCACAAAGTGGCCCAATCTGACCCCCGATTCTGGACTAGTGGCCTGGAAGAGCCAATGGATTTCATGGAAGCTAAAATGAATTTTAAGAAAGTTAGTTAAGATGTATTTCTTGCTGAATGACCCCCACATCCAGGATAACGGGGACATTCAGCACATTCGTCCACGTTAAACTCAGTTTTGAGCCAAGCTTTTCAATTTAGTGTTGAGATGCAACTTTAAATGCTAAGCTAATGACCATATAGCAAAGATCAGGGAGGCCAAATTATACCATTTGTGGAAAGTATACACTTGAATTTCTCAGCATTTGAAAATTGAAATAGAAAATTTTTTACTTGTACAAAATATCTGTGTGGGTTTTTTTGTTTTCCTTTGTTATTGATTTTCATGTTTTGCACCAGATAAATATGAAGTATGAAGTTCTGAAAGTTTGGATGAACAACAATCAAGTAAATTTTAGGTTTTCAAAATAATTTACCAGTTGAAACTATATGGTTTCCATTCCTGAGAAACCCAATTTAAAGACTAGAGATTCCTTTTTTTTTTCCTTTTAATAATGGTCCGGTCCAGATCTTGAACAAAAAAAAAAAAAAAAAAAAAAAAAAGCTTGGGAATTAAAACAGGCAAGAAAAGATTAAACGTATTTTAACATCAGTGCCAATGCTGTCTAATTAGGTAGGGTAATTAATCCTTCCCTATTACACAGCATTAGATTAGCAGGAATAAACACAATGGAGAAACTGCAGAGAAGGCAAGACCACTGCACACAAATTAACAGCAATACCCCACAAGCTACACAGATGTGCCTAAGCTACACAGACAGAAAAGCTATATTTGACAGTGTTGCATTAAAGCTCATATTTAACTTCAGCTTTGGGTGTTGCTGCCAGGTTTATTTTAATAAATTGTTTTGTCCCTGATTTTTTTTTTAGTATTTTGTAGATGTAAATACTTAATTATAAAGGTAAGAAATTTGGTGTAGAGTTGCATAAGGCTCAGATGGCTGGTAAAGGGACAGGTAGATTACCACAGGAAGGAAAGCATTACACATGCAGGTGTAGAAGCAAACTCATCTCAGGTGTAAAATAACATCTCCCTGTGGCCTCTGTCCAAGATTTTCTGAAACAAGTCTGTAGTAGATTTCAGAAATAAGTCTGTCCTGGACCTGAAAAATCTAATGTAGCCTTACTTCCCTGGACTTCAGATGCAATAACGAGAACTGAAATTCATGGAAGTCTCCGGAGGTCAGTATTTCTGAAAATGGGGACAAGACTCAGCCACTGAGCTTAGGGGATATATTTTTCAAGAACAAACCAAGAAACCTGGTGAGAATTAGCTGTCACCAATGGGAATAATGAACCAAATATTGATGTATTAATAATGTACTATTCTACAAGTAACAGTTGTGTTTTACTCAGAATAGTTGCATATTTATACATCATCGACATACATTTATTTCCATTCAAAGAATTTATTTTCTAGAAAGAATAGCTAAAAAGGTTTTGAGGAACATAATTTATCTTAAAAAATCAGGAAGCTAAGTATCTCAAAATTTGATTCCCCACCCTCTCTAGTGCTATAAAGTCAAGGCAGCAATATTTAGGGTGCATGAAAATTCCCCAGGAGAAATGGAGGGTCTAATACCTCTTTTGATGGAACCCGGGAGCCTTTCCTTTTATTCCACCACGTTTCCAACATTGCAATGAAACAGGATAGGACAATCCCTGCAGCGAGGATGCAGAAAACACCTGCAAAACTTTTTATGTCCAGGGCACCTCCTTTCTGTTTGGTATCCACAGATGAGTAAAGATCACACTGACCGTTCTTCGGCCACCACTTATGCTTCAGTATGTCCATGTCGCCATTCTGCTGCAGCTCCAAAATCCTGGAGGGGAAAGCACAGAAGTCAGTGGTTACAGTGGGGCAGTGTACAGCGGCAGCTGAGAGTGTGAGGATGTAATCTGACTACTTGCAACCTTCCCGTATGTCTTGGAAAGCCAAGAAGCTGACGAACCCAGACAAACTGATTTAGCCAGAAAAGAAAGCTTGAATAGGGGGTTGCCTGTTAGACTGAGCATACAGATATCCATGTTCTACTCCAGATACAGGAAAGCACGCACAACTCTCTCTTGTCTTCTTTCACAACCTTAATGAAAAGGCTTTACTTCATATACTCATATTTCTTAACTGGCTTTCACTACAGACTATGTCAATAGACTTTTGTAGTGCATTAGATATTTGACAATATTTTGCATTTTAATCACTGGAGAAGAGACATTTAAATTAAAAAAAACTCTGAACCAGAAGGAAAATACAGTCCAGATGGACCACAGGTTACACTTTATTGTAAATTGATCTTTATCAGGTTACCTACTTGCTGCTTTGGAGAGAGAGAGAGAACAGAGCCATCTTACTGCAGTCAGTGGTGACCTAAACTAATCTTGCTTAATGTGAGAATGTGACCTGATGATAAGTGATTCCAGAGGAAGGTTCCTTGCTGTGGAATTCACTTGTCCTTGGACCTAACCACAAAGATTTACTGGGCAGCTTGCAAGTACAATGCATCTAACTAGACTTCCTGTGGGATGAGCAGTTTGAGAAATGAGAATTTTGTTTATAAGAAGATTTTCATATTTAGTTCATTTATTCCTGAGGAGAGTGTTTTTTTAAAAACATCCAGAAATGACTAGAGTAACAGCTGGGTGCCTCTGGTTATCCAAAATAAAAAATTCAATGATTACACCCAAAAAGAATAAAACAGAGGAAATGTTTTCCTTCATATAATAAATTTGTTTTTCATTTCAGTGTTGGAAGACAAACAATTACTTGTGCAATCATTTGACACAGCATGCAATGAAATCCAAGTGCACACAAACCAGCAGAGGTCTGGGATGTTGCTGCCAGAGACTGCAGTGCACCAGTGGGGGAAGAAAAGGTGTCCTACTGTCTCAGGGCTACCACAACAGCTCAATGCAGTGGTCTACATCAACCTCGAAAGGGAGTTTGAATGCACCTTGGAAGCACAGGGCAACCGCTCTATACAGAAGTTAATCTCTGATGCTGCTTTGACAGGCAGTCATGTCAATGAAGTCACTTAATTTTCTATGGCACATCCAAATGACCATATATTTATGCTGTGGTCCTACCTGAAATGGGAGACTTGACACAGCCACCAGTGGCTGAAATCTCAGCACAGCTCTGGAGTGAGCTTCCACTTCCTACCTAGTAGTACGTCTGGTGGCTGAGATCATGACCTGTTCAGAGGTGAACTGCTTGTTCACCTCTGTGCTGTACCGAAGGGAACAGTGCCCTCGAGGAACAGATCACAGGCAACACATATGTCCTTGAAGATGCCAGAATCACCTTGTTCATATAGCTTTGTGTTTATAAGAAGTGGGACAAATTCTGTGCAGTGCCTGCTAGCACTACATCACTGAAAGTCCAGCCCTGAAGAAGGTCAAACAAGGTCACAGTTGCCTAGGCTATATTTTGAATTCTCCCAGACTCAGTGCCAACTTAGGGAAGCCTCATCCTAAAGGTTCCTGAGGCAGCAAGGATGTGTCAAGGGTGGGAGAATTCTCAGTTCTGTTGCAAGAGACGGAGTAGCTGTTATGAGACATCCATGTTCAGAGGAGCTTTGGAGGCATGTGGACCATACACGGAGTGCTGTCATTGCTGCCTACAACTGCCTATTGGGAGTGTGTAGAGAAGCTGAAGCTAGACTCAGTGATAGGAAGAGATGCAACTGGGATAAACTAGGAGATAAGAAATTTCAACTAGATAAGAGAAGAATAGGAGAGGTCAAACACTGGAAGAGAGAATTTATGGCACCACCACCCTTGGTGATATTCAAAGACCCACTGGGAAGGACCCAGAGCAAACTAACCTAACTGGACCTGCTCTGAGCAGAGGGCTGGACTGGAGATCAGATTACTGCTCTGCAACTGCAAACACAGTCCATACACTACCCTCTATCATGGCATACAGTCCTTACAGAAAGAACTCACCATAATCCTGGTTCTTGCTGCCCTAGAATCCTGTAATAGGACTTAGGTGAGTATTTTGCCCAAATATGCCAGTCTGGCAGGTTAGCAGGAGCAGATAGTAAGCACAAAGAGAACCCTCTTGCATAAGTTCTTGTGGAATAACAGTAGATTAATTTTCAATGCCTAATCCAAATATACGTGGTTTTATATTTAGGAATTACTGTACTATCTACACAAGGCAGTAACAGAACAACATCCATGGGGCTTATTTCTTCCAGCAGTGGCTCTAATCCCTGAGCAGGACTATTTTCTCTCTTTTATTCAGGAATAGAATGAACCATCCAAATGATTGCTCTATTCTCATTAATTAAATGATTCTTCACTTGTCAGTATAATTCCTGATTACACAAGACATCTTTTTAACAAAATACATTTGCATAAAAACACTGAGCTTTGGCTTGTTCCTTAACGGAGATTTATTCCTAATTGTACTCCTGGTAATTATTGGCAATTTTCTTTATGGATGTAACATATAAGTTCAATTATTTAAAGGAAAACATAAAAAAAAGCAGCAGAAACCAGGGACAGTAATGGTATCATTACATGGAAAAGCTTAAGAAGTGGAAAGCTTATAATGAAGCCTTGTAAAACTGCAGCTTAAAACAGATGTTGAAGGATAAAATACATATCACCAGAAATGATAAGAGCACCAATATCTAACTCTATTAATGTGATGCAGAGAACAAGGGAGATCATGCTTCTCTTAGACTTCGCAAACACTTTGTTTTGGAATTCAGCCATCTGCAGAACTAAAATAATAGTTAACATATTAAGAAGATTTAACACTTCCAACCTGTTCCTACTTATGAAACTTCCTATTTTTGTAGCTCATTTTCATAAACGAAAATTGTACTTTAATGAAAATTCCAGGAAAAACACAGGAGAATGGGAGGATAGCACACGAGTACTGCTATGCCTGCGTGCTGCAGGAGCCTCCCACACGATGGCACTCTTTCCATAAAAATATGTGGTTTTGCCGCAGCTCCTGGTGGGTGCCCTGACACACTCTAATCAGATGTACCTGTTGGGTGGCAGACACTACAATCACTTTGATATTTGATTTGCAAATTTAATAAATGACTAAAGTAATAACACATTAACTAAATGCTCTGAATGATAATGATGTCCTAATGCTATAATTCCAGCAAGTGCCTCTCCTGCCAAGTCCCAGATTTTTACAACTGAACTTTTTCCTGGAGAGCCTTGGCTCCTTTGAGCCTGCTGTATTGGTGCAGAGTAGTATTGCAACACGTAAGCCAGTAGAAAGAGTGGTGGAAAGTATTAAGTAGAGTGCACGAGTTCCTGCTGTTTTGAAATACCATAGTCTCAAAAAGCTTACAAAAGAAGCCTATATATTGAAATAACCCGATTTGTCCAAAAAAGCCATGACCTTTAAAACTTGTTTATGGATAGAGTGCAGATATTAATATATTTTTCTTTAGCAGGCTAATGTTAGAGTAACATTTATCAAGGCAATGACGTAAATTTATTGAGCTGCACAAAAGAAAATGTCTGCATACAGTTTAATGGATTTGGCTCTGAATTCAGTGCCAAGTAATATCTAGTGGATATAAACACAGAAAACTAAACTGCCTGTGGTTTCTAAACCTAACAGGGATGTGAACAAGTCCTAATGAATCAATGGGAATAGGGCTGGATTCCACTCAGTAACTACATACTTCACTTCAGGAGAAATGTAATTACTCCTCCAAAATACCAACAGATAAAAACCCCCCAACTTAATATGATAGCAATGTGTCACAAATGCTACACATTTGAGACTTCTGTGACAACACTTTTTTTGATGTAATTTTATTCTGAGCTATCAGTAGTGAGCAAGAGATATGACAGGACATTTACCATGATACCAGAAATGCCAGTGTATGTTCTGGGATGTCAGAGGTTACTGAATATCAGCTTCCTGCACCAGGGGCATGTTATCCAGAGGGATAACTTCACCATTGGCACTGATGAGGAAGAGGAGATGATGTATATTCTGTCTCTAGTCAGCAGATCAGGGTGCTGCAGAGAGCAGATGTGCAGAGTGGTGTGATGAATGCCCACCACTAAAAGCGGAAGAAAAAAAAAATTAAAAAAAAAAAAAAAAGAAAAAAAGAAGCAGCTATACTGGTGTACCTTAGTGGGCTGTGCCTTGGGGGTCTAAGCCAAGGTCCCAGGCCTTGTGTTTGCTCCCAGGGGACTCCTGGGAATCTCTCATGGATTGCATTTGGGAGCACTTGGTGCTTGCAGGTGGGGCCAGGCAGTTACAAGACCTCTAGTAACTTCTGCAGTGGTTAGTCAAGAGTCAAATTCCCCAGGCAAAACCTCTTTACTGGAGCTTTTCTAACAAAAATTTGGTATAAAGTTTTTGCAGAATTTGCTTCTCTTCTTCAAATAAGATCAAGTAAGCATCCTTCAGTTATCAAAGTAGACAGGTAGGAACCCATAAGGAGAATTTGGTGTTTTGTTTTGTTTTTTTTTTTAATTTCAGTGAAGCACCTGCCTAAATCTTTCTTGTTCACTGCAATAACTGGAGTGATGCCAACTCCTATTGCATCTCCCAGAGGAAGCTTTAGGTTTTGGCAAAGCAGCTTTGACCAGTGCCACCTGGAAGGCTGGCTCAGGGCTTTGGTGCCAGAGAGAGATGGCTGCTGCCCAGCCTGGCTTGCTGCCTCCTGACAGGGAAAGAGACAGTCTCAGACAAGGGGAAGGAAACAGGAAATAAGAATGGAGACAGGCAAGTAGTAGACTCTTGGGGTCCTTTCCATCTCCTCCACCAGTGGCACCTCATTGTCTCATTGAGACCTGATGAGTTTTCATATTTTGCCCTTACTTGAGGCCTTGAGGGAGACACATGCTGATGATCAAAGCCTTGACTTTTATGCTATAAATCATGTTTGCATCATATTTCAGCCAAGAAAAGGATGTGTGGAAAGGTGTAGGGCAGAAGTCATTGTTCCAAGCTGAAAGAAAGAGGGGAGCAGTGCCAGTGCCTGCTCCCGGGTGGACTGAGGTGATGCTAGGAGAGCTTGCAAGACGAGCCAAACATCCAGAGGCAAGAGAGATTATTTCTATTCCAGTCCTTCCTTCAACTACAGATCTTGATATCTGTGAGAATTTTTGGGTTTGAAGAGACTGTTTTCTGGTTTTCTGTGTGGATTTTTTTAAAAGACAGCTTTTTAATGAGCTGCCAATCATGGGCTCCATGAGAGGAAATTTTTTGTGCCAGCTAAATGCTGCCAGATTAGACGAAGCAGTTCTCCCTCTCCACCCATTCCCACCACTTAACCCAGCAAAAGAGTGCCCTTGGGTCCAGCTGCAAAGCCAGTTTTATGGCAGGAACTCCAAGCAGATTTAAACCCAACTAGCTTGTGGCCCATGAAGGGAGGCAGGTGGTCGCCTTTTGATCTGCCCGGCATCACAGTGCTGTCACTAGGAAGTCAGTGCACAGAAACAAGGATAAGCATCTCACCTTCTAGAGATAGAAGAAACAGCAGTAAACCAGAAGCTGCTTTTCAGCATTAGGGATTTGCATATCAAACAATATTAAAAGAGAGAAAGCAGCTGACCTTCTGTTTTGCTCAGCAACAAACCATTAGCTTCTAAAGATGCAGCACTCATAACTTGGATCCCATAAATCAGTATCACTTTGTTCAATTTAGTAAATTTCTTTTTACTTAAATCTTTTTGAACTTACATGGACACTCTCTCAAATACAGAGGGCTAACCTTAAATGAAACGGCATCCGCAGTAATAAGAAATGAGATATTAACTCTACTATATGACTGGTGGAATTTTATGAGGACAGCTCTACAATAGTTTTGTTCAAGCTGCACAGCTTTGCTGACTACATACTAACAATTCAGAAACCTAGGTAAAGATAAAAATAAAGTTATTAAAGATCTTCTGCTTACTTTTTATATGGAAAAATAGAGGTGAGCTTTACTGGCCTTTCATTGTGAAGAACTTTTCTGCTCAGGAGAAAGCAGCAATAAAAGTATTAGTATCTATTTATAAATCCCAAATGACAAGAGAACATCTACAGACAGCTGCATAAATATCATGAGTTCATTAAGCTCAGTGCTGTTATGGTAAACACCAAATTAATTCATTATGGTGAGTCACGGTACACCGCCAACCTTATTAAAACAAAGAAATGTACTTTCAAGGTACATTGGTTCCCGTGCACTACCCATATTCCAGTCTTCTTTTAGAAAATTACTTGAGAAATGATACTTACTAAGCTTTATAAAAAATTCAGTACTTCATGGCCATACGAACAGCTGGGACCTAATTTCCCTCTTGCTTTCATTACCATAAGCCAGAAGCAAGTGCAGGGACAGCTCATGGAGTCCACAAAAGAGCAAAGCAGATTTTGATGCTCTCCCCTCAACTGGGACAGCTCTGTACTTGCTCTCCCTGATCTGCACCAGGAAAAGTGTCTTTCTAACTGCCCATGCTTCCAACATTGTTTCCAAGATCCAAAGATCAGGTGCGATGTGTGTGACTGCCATAGAATGGAGACAGTGCTCACTCCTAAAATGACACTTTCTTCAAACTGTCCCCTACAATAGTTCTGACATCGGAGGCAGTCAGAAATGATACTGTGGCTATATGTGAGTAGATTGAATGATTACACATATACAACTTAAGGACTTGAGTTGCAGGTTGCAAGCAGTGTCTAAGTAAATCTGTAACTTACAGACAGCAGAACCCAACATAGAGCACACCTTGGAACCCCAACTCTTTTCGATAGGCTGTGAAAAAACTAGCATTTTTCTGAGTCAGGATACTGAGATTAGCCCAAGATGGAAAGCTTGAAAAGTGCCTTTTCAGTCACCAAATATTTCTTAGATGTCTTCTCCCCAAAATCTCACCTCACTGAACATTTCCTCCCGTGTCACTTGTCAGCTGACCCCTGCCTGAGCAGTCCTGTGGTTAACAAGCCATGTAAATAACCGCTCTCCTGCTTAGCAGCAGAAAGCAAACAACTGAAAAAAGCACTTTAGTTTGACTTTGTTATTGGTTTTTTTTCCATGAGTGAGAAACAAACAAACAGTTATTAGGCTCAATTACTATTTCACCTCGTGCATTCTCAGATTTTTTTGGACACAAAGCAATAAATCAAACATTGAAAGTTTTCATTAAGAAAACTTCAAAATGAAATACTAAAATATTTGTCTTTTAAGGAATTATTATTTAGTTAGATCATAGGGAATAACTTTAACTAATCTGTTTAGACCATCTGCTGATGTCCTGTCAGAAGGATAAATAAACCAGTTCACTGAACGTAATGCAGCACTGAACGAACCCACAAGTCTTGTCTTCAGCTGAGAAGGAACTGCCTTAGAAATCAAATTATTAACATGATTAGTCTTAAGAGTTGCAGTGACTAGTGAACTTCAGTTTTTATATACTGTATGTGTTTATGCTACCTTTAAAAGTCAAGCACTTATTACAGCTATGACAATATGGTATTTGCTAATATCAAAATTGGACTCCAGTGAATCGACAACAGGCAGAATGAAAGCAAGCTGAAGAGACGCAAGAGAGCCGAAAAGGAAAAGACAGCAAGGCCCACAGAGACCCAGAGCGTATCTGCAGTCAGAAAGGCAACACCTTGGGTGGTCTTTGAAAATGTCAGCATCATCCTTAAGCACACTGTGATATTTGGGTTTTTGGGTGCAGGAAAAGATCTTTCATTTTAGTGTAAGAACATGGAAATTATCATCTTTGCTTGGAGTCATGCTTTGGGCAGTGCAAAGCCTCATGCTATACCTACGTCCTACATTTTGAGAAACAGAAGACACATTAGTTACATTAAGTCCTGTTAACTGACAGTCTATCACATCTCTTTTATTAAAGTAAGAGATCTAGGTGGCACTTGCATATTTGACATTTATTTGCTATGTACCTAAGCAAAAATCACAAAAGATATTTTGTTATGATGGCTCTCTCAAAATATATAGCCAATGATTCTCTCATGTTTTAAACTGTTTGTACAGTGCTTTTAAGACCACAAAAATTAAAACCAAAACCTTCAAAATTTTCTTTTTGACAGTGATTTACATAGCTTGCTTTAAATATCATAATTTGGATTAGAAAGACCTCAAATCAATAGCTTAAAGCTATCTCCAAGGTGAACAGAGTTGTTGATAGAATAGGAGAAGCTAGACAGATAAACACACAGTCTGAAGATCAAATCACAGTAATACGCTTTGTGTCTGAAATTTGACATTTAAAAATATCTCAAATGCTTTTGTCTTTTTGGTCCTTGGTTACAGCAATGAAAGCTTCCCAGATTCATTCCGATCCAGGGTTTTAAACACATTGAGGTTTGAAACCAGTAATTCTGTACATGAACACTGCAATATGTTTATTATTATAGATTAATATTATGCTGAGGAGAGGCCTCTCCAGACAATCCTTTGAACAATGAAAGTGAAAATGTTTAAGATTATTATATTATATAATATTATTATAATATATTATTGCATCAAAATTTAATTCATTACTTCTATTTGTTCTCCCAAGCAAATCCATTTCATAGAGGAACCGTTTCTAGAGACACCCTTAAAATATTTCTTTCTTTAAAGCCTATCTCAAATCGTACTAATAAATACTCTTCAAATACGTACAGCAGTAGAGTGGCTATCTGGGGAAGCCTAAGGAATAGCCACAATTCTGCCTTAGAAAATTATGAGTCCCTGCCAAATTTACTGGAGGCACTGAAGAGTGGATTGGACCACACTCAATAAAAACAAATTCCTTATTTCTCACCTTGAGGTTTGAGGAATTCTACTCCTGCTCTTCAGGCTATACTTGTGTCAAACCACACTTCTGACACAAGCCTGGCCCAGGTTACAAACAGATCTGCCTGAGATGGGTGCCCTGGATATATTGCCTAGGGCACCTCAGCTGGTCTGGCGCTCGCTCTGCCTACCTTCCCTTCCAATATGCATCAGGTAAGCCTTCCTCAAAGACACGAGATCATAGATTTCTCTGCTTTGATGAGCATTCACATCTTTAAACATCCCCCCAAGGAGGGCTTTAACCTGTCTTAAAAGAAAATTACGAAAGACAAGGTAGTACGACTTGGCGAGCAAGAAGCTGCCTGACTGCTGCGCTATGGTCAATCTGTGCGCAGCACTAACTGATGCGCCGTGTTGCTGCTGCCTTTGTAACCATGTTGCTCTTATGTATGGGGAGAAAAGTTAGGAATCGGTTTGGTTTCTCTTCTTCACCAGACTTAGTAATCACTTTCAATAATGCATCAGAGTGTCAGACTGACACCTCTGTTTATGCAGGTTTTGTGCCAACGGGAGAACGTACTGGCAATCAAAGTACCTCTCTGTGCTCTTGCAGGGCTACCAGCAATGCAGAGAGATGAAGAAGCCTGGCAGAGAAACCCTGCTAGCTACTGGTGATTATAAAAGCCAATAATTGATGGTTTATTGCCCACCTTTCACTGCAGTGTGTGTCCTGGGGGGTCGCAGTCTACTTTGCATGATAGGAATCAGGGCTTTAAGCAGCATGGTGTTTACTTGAAAGATTCAAGCTACCTGAGATTTCCATGTTATGAAGAAGTGTCTGGATAAGAACGAAGTGCCATTCAAACCAGATAACAATCTTCAGGAGGACTGAGTGTTTATTCTGTTAATAAAGGCATCTCCCTGGTAATGCTGCAGTTTTTCAAGAGTCTGTGTTCTTGTCTCACAAACTTTGCCTAATCAGGTCCTCTGGTCCCTTCTGCATTGCAATAAGCAAGGGCTGTCTGCACCTGTTTGGGGGTGCAATGTTAATTTTTTAAATTTATTTTATTTCCTCAGGATTTTAGTGCTTTGGAACAAGGCAGAACAATCCAAACCTACCATTACTTTTGCTGCTGAAGGAAGCAGAGCAGAAAGGAACCGGCAAGAGGATCTGAAGTTTTGCGTTTCACCTCATACCTTTTTTCCCCTCAAATCTAGACCCATATTATTCACACAGACTTGAGGGATGTCTGTTCTGTGCAAAACAAGCTTGTTAGACAAAACATGCAAGCCTGTAAAGCCACCAGCATACCTAAGTCTTCCGTCAGAAATTTCAGCCCAAACAGAAGCAGGAGGAAATAACTGCTTTTCTTTCCAACTCATCTATCCAGATAAAAACCTGAGACTTTTCCATAAAGTAGAATAATATTAAATTCTTGCCACCTGCGAGGACATACCCCTCTAATGGCCTTTATTTCTAATATTTCATATTGGAGCATCCAATGATTAGATTCAAGAACAAACATACAGAAGCATGTTAGAAATTACGTAACCATGGGAAGTTTTAAAGGGTAATCTTAAAATTAATTCTTAAATGGAACATTAAAAAAAAATCAGCTTCCTGACAGAGAAATATGCAATCTAAATATTTTTTAAAACTCAGAATGATTTTAAAACATTTGATATTGTGATAAAATTTAGTGATTTTCATTATGAACTCTGTCTTTGTTCACTGCCTATCTTGATTATCAAAGTCCACATGGTTAAACCAAGAAATTTTTCTTACATTCTATTCTTAAAAGTAAGCAAAATTTCTGTATATAGTTTTTCAGTTTTGGAAACCCTAATTGTTTCTCAGTGTTTGGGGGGTTTCCATGTCTTTAGAGGTGTGGGTTCCCCGCCTGGCCCCTAATCTATTGGTAACTGACTTGAACATTATCTTCTATTCAGCTCAGGGGAATAGGAGAAAGGAAACATAAGCTTGCATAGCAATGACAGCACACATCACTTGTATCCTAAAAGTGTTTTACAGCTTGACCAAGCAAATCTTCAATTACAGTAGATGCCTTGGAGCAAAAATATTTCATAGTCAGCCAGACCAGATAATGGGCTCATTTGCCCTCTGTTATTGTACCTACTGTCATGTCTTTCATAAAATTATTAATCCTACTTGCAGTTTTGCAATTTCTACCATGGAAACCTCAGAGGAGGAACCTTGGGAGCAAATAAATGAACCTTTCCCTCCTTCTCCCTTTCCTCCCTCTCCAGTAGACACAGCTCATGAAGCAGCTTTCCACAGGGACCACTGAGCTGGGTTTGCTCATTGTCTCATGACACTGTGCCACAGCTGACTGGCATGGTTCACTACTACTGACAGAGGGCAATGCCAGGATTTGCTGTGTAGCATTAAAAAGCACATCCCATCATTTTCCTGTGCATTGTGCCAGATAAACTGTGGTTGAAAGAAATAACTGCAGAAATAAAATGCAAGGAACTCCCAGGTGCTTTCTATCATCTTCCCTCTGCAGAATTCCAATGGCTTTATAGGAAATTTAACAATTTTATAGCATAGGTCAAAACCAAGCGACTTGGCACTGAGATTCAATTTGGATAAGCCCATGAGTCTGCTCAGTTGATCTGTGCATATCTTTTTCAAGACCAAGGACATGAGGGCAAATTCTGCAGCTCTTTTTCATGCAATAGGGAAGTGAGCTCCTTTCTTCTGGCAGAGGCAGATCTGAGAGCTGGGTGAGAGCTCCTGTTGCTGCTGCACTGCATGTTGCACAGCTCAAAGCATGGGGCAAGTTGCATAACAATCATGTTCCATTAGAGACTCTCCCTAGGCAAAGAGAGTCAGATATAGAGTAGATGCAGTCAGATGTAGAGTTTAGAGGAGAGACAAGAAAAGGGGAGACATATTAAAAAAAAGTCACCCAAGTTTAGAGGAAGAATCAAGACCATCCCAACTTCTCTTGAAAAAGTTGTCTGGCAGGAGAGGTGGGAGCATGAATGGCAGGGTATTCTCAACTCTGATTTCCCAATTCCAGAGAGTAAAAGTTTATTTGTGGGAGGGCAAAGGAGGATATTAACAGGTTTTTATTTTTACCCTGTCAGTTCACCTTTCTCTACCTCTGTGTCAGACTGAAAATTAGGACTCCACCGAATGGCCCTGTCGCCATGCTGTAAATTCACAGCTGCAGAAGATGACACACAGTAAATCATTGTCCTCTCACTGAGAGCTGCCATAAATAATGCCACAGGAGTTTCCCCCCTGCAACCAGCAGCTGCCTGCAACTGCTGGGCACAAAGCTGTAATGCAGCCCCCAGGTAGGGAACACAGAGAAGATAGAACAGTCTGGAAAATAAGATCCTGGCATTTATCATCACATTAACTTGTAAGCTTTAAAAATATTTGTCTCTTCCACAGAATTTCTATACAAGTTGTCATAACTTCAGACAAATTTCAGGAATGCCCTATGTCAATTTTTTAAATGTACCTTACCTTAAAAGATTTTCATTAACAACAAGTTTTACCACTGTGCCTGTACAGAGAAGAAAGCTGAGTCAGAGACCGTGAAGCAAGCATGGCAAGATCAAACCTCAGGTGTGGGGTGAAAGCAGTGGCTGAACCCAGTCCCTGCTTTCTCTCTTCCTTTTTGCAGTTGGTATATTTATTTGTTTTCCTAAGAGAAGTTTAGGGCAAAAGAGAAGGCAAGGAAAAGAGCAGTTTGGAAGGCTACATTGCCAGGTAGAAAAGGCTGAAGACGTGAGAGTGCATTAGCCGTGACTTCCCCAGCGAGCAGCTGGCTGACTCTATTGCTCAGTCTCTACATCAGTGACAGCTTTGAAGGCTTGTGCTGCAGCACAGCCTCTCTCTTGCTGGTCACAGGCATTTCCCAAACACAGGAACAACGTTAGCATTACCAGCAGGGCCAAGCTCTGGGCAGGACTGGCCCACAGGGGAACTCCAAAGCACTGATCTGTAAGCAACTGGAAGGGACATGAACCTCATGGCAGCTGGGCAATACCACAGCCCCTCTCCAGCTCTGGAGGGATTAGAGCAGCACCAAAGACATATGGGGATGATGGAAGAAGGGATGAGATCCTCATTTACATTGCCAGCAAAGCTGTAACATTTCCCTGCCCTTTACAGCACCACTTGGCACCTTGAAGCTCTGCACCATTCACACCTTGGATAACACGCTGTCCATAACTACCATTTCTTCACCTAATTTGGGTCAGACAAGCTCCAGGGGATACTTCTCTCCCTGGGAGCACTTCATTGAAGAGAGAGATCAAGGATATGTATTGCAGTACATCTAATGGATGCTGCCTGCAGATGGGGGTAAATAGTTAAAATTCTATGGTAATGTCAGATTCATTCCTGTCCTGTTTGGCAAAAAGTAGGAGCAGGGGCTTCTTCCAGTTCTGTAAATATATTTTATATAAATACATAAATAAAGATGTATTCAAACACTGACAATTGGTTAAAAAAAAAAAGACTAGGAACATTCAGATATGAAGATAAGGCTGTGATTGACTGTGGAGATTATGATGATAGAGGGAGCTTTACATGGAGATTGTTGTATGGATATTTGGGGTTGAGCAGATTCCAATGAGGTTTCATGTTGCTGTTTTTTTTGTTTGTTTGTTTTAAAATTTTTTTTTTAGACTAGTTTCTAATTCTGATTTAAATTATAACATAAGAAGACTAGTGTTATTTTCTCTTCCAGTCCTCCCTTTTTGGTTGGGTTTCAGATCAAACTGGATATTCCGATCCAGTTTTTCAGAGAGCAAGATGCATACTCAGGATGTAGGCAAACTGGGCTTCTATCCTGCTTATCCAATTCAAAGCAAGGACTGGAAGTGAGATCACCTTTATAACAGGGATTATAAGGTAGAGAATTCATGCTAGAGACAGCAATAAGAGTCTCTTGGCCCTGCAAGTAAATCTCTAGCTGAGGAAGGTACTACAGGGAGCAGGAAAATCAGATATAGGAACCTGCCTGCATTAAGGAAAAAACAGATACTGAAGCTTAGGTTTCTTCTTTCCCCCCTGCCCTTTGAAACAGAATGTTGTTTTCCATCCAGCTCTCACAAAAACTGGAATTAAATATCCAGCACAGCATTTCTCTGCTGGAGAGGGGCACCTTCAGCTGTATTGCTTTTGGACCAGAGCCTGCAGCAGCCACTCATCACCCTCTCTGGCAGATGCAGGACATGGATGCAAAAAGTCAAAGCTCACCCACACTGCCTGTTTAAGAAAAGCTCTTTGTACCAGTTAGAAAGATTAGGGAAAGGGAGCAGCAGCACTGCTGCTTTTGAGCAATCAGAGCAAACCCTCTGACACTTACCTTCCCTCCATTCCCATCCCTTCAAGATGAGCACAGTGCTGCAGCCACAGAGATGCCAACCAGCAACGTGTTGAGCACAAGGCCCTGCCCCAACTGTGGGAATGAACCAACACCTGTTGGCCAAGGAGCCTGTAATCATGGCCTGTGACTTCTGATTGTGTAATTCCAATTACAGATGACTGGGATCAAAGAAAATGGAACCACCTGCAGAATAGGGCAGCAGAAATTCCCCTTGCTGGAAACAGAAGGCAGTGGGTATGAGGCATATTTTGTTTTATTGCTACTGCTGGCAGTGAGGAAAGCCAGGCCAGGCAGCCCAGCACAGAAAGCCCTTGCAGGCAAAAAGATGCTTATACTAGATAATTTTCTTCTTACACCCATTTTGCTTTAGAGCAGTAGTGCTGACAAAACAGCTGGTTCTTGTTCACATCTACCAGAGAAGTCAGGTTTTACTTCTTTTCCTGATGGATAAGCTCCTTAAGACTGTGCACATATTTGCAAATTGAATTAATATTTAACATTGTATACCTGATTTTTTTAAACTCATTTTTAGTGAAAGCTTTGAGTTTAACCAGGTTTTAAGTGAAACCTTTTAGAGTTTAGAATGAAGTTCAAAGTTACTGCTTGTTTTATAATTATTTTTCTTAAATAAACAAAGCAAAGAACAAATGCCATGTGAAGACTCACCAGCTGGTAGGGAGGTTCAGTAGAAGTAGAGATTCACATTTAATTTTAAAATAATTTTTAGGACACACTATGTTTTCAGATTTTTCTTTCGTGATTTTTGTTCAGAGGACACAAACCTGTATTGCATTTGCGACTATTACCTGTCTTCCCAGTCCTATGCGTGGCCGTGGGACTAGGAAAAGACTCTACTGGAAAAGTGGCCACTGTAACAGTGGGTTCTGGAATACTTGAGCTTTGTTTATCTGCTTAGATTTTTAAGTCGGGAGAAGAGCTCTGCTTTCAAGGGAGAGATTAAGATCACAGGGTTGCCTGAAGTCTAAACACATGGAGAAATCTCCACGACTCCTTGGACACACTGATCCTTTGCATTGGCAGCATTTCCAAGTCTCCTAATGAAGCCTTTTCACTAAAGTGCATGCTGAGAAAGGCCAAATTAAATTTCAGGTTTGCATTTTGTTAGCTGTTCACTACTTGCAGTCTGCCTTGCTGTGGGGTAGAACTGCCACAGTATTACTCTTAGGATGCTTCAACACCAGAGAGGAAAATGACAGATGAACTTCCTTTTCCTTAAATGCATCCATTTTGAAAAGCCAGTATCTGTTTTTGGGTCTCCAATTCACAGCTTTGGCGTGTGCAGTGTTTTAGACCATCACTATTTCTCTTCAGCTTGCAAACAAGGGGATGTAATACACTCCTGTTTACCTCATAGTATTAGTTGCCTTCTGTTTTATAGATCACAGATGAAAAAAGAGGCAAAATAGGTCATACACAAAGCCAAGAAAGCTTAGAAGACAAATGAGCTGAGGCTGAGACAAGCAATTCTATATGTAGGAAAGAGATGCAGAGATGGGACACGAGTGGAGACTGCAAATACCTGACAGATAGCAGAGCAGCCATCAGGAGGTGATTGGGCTGGTAGAGACAACTGGGTGGCTGAGCTGAGACAGGATGTTTAATAAAGGCCACCCGCAACAGGGGAAGGAAATCCTGGTAGGGGACAGGAACCTTTGGCAGAAATCCTGAAAAAGTCTCCTTTACCTGAGTGAGAGGTTGCGAGGGTAGGCACACTAAGGAGGCATGGTGCTTGCAGAGTCAACAGCAAATGTTTCCCGTACCAGGGTCCATGGCCCCATGGACATTTAGTGCTTAATTTACTGTCATGGAGACTTTGACCTCCTGTGCCTTGTTGGAGCTGCTCCTCTCCACAATTAAAGGTTTAGTGGAGTAGATGGGGCTGTCAAGCTGATTGACCTCATTCAGCTGGAGAGGGACTGGTGACAACATGGGTAAGTAGCCAAGGAAGGTAAATGGGCTAATTTTAGTCTCCCTGCCTTCTATCACAGTAAATTATGTATGAGGGCTTTTACGGCAGTCTGATAAAAACCAGAGTTACCTGGTAAGTGGCACTGGAGAGACAGGTGCTCATGAGCTCCACAGAGACACGTAAAAATGGCACAAAGCTTGTTAGTCACTGGGCCTTAAAATGTAATGAATTTAATTTCTTTTCATACTGACACATATAACATATGTGTCATAGAGCATATAACATATATGTCATAGAGCATATAACATCAGTACATTATCTCCCAAGATGAGAATTTCAGGCAATATTTTCCAAAGTAGCTAAATAACAGGAGCATCTCAGGATTTTGCAGAAGTACACCATAGGTTTGGGCAATTTTACCTTTCTTGGCACATCATAAACAGGACTCAGTCTATCTCTAACTACTAGAACAAGCTCTGACTGTCTCCAAATCCCTGACTATTTTGTATGTCACTACCTTGCAGCAATATCCCAGTGGAGTGGCCGCAGATTTGGAGAACACAAGCGCCTCAAAGGGGGTGCAACGAGATCACAGGGAGCAGATGTTATAACATTTCCTCATGTGCAGATGCTGTTTAAAGAGAGATGAACATTTCTTGCGCAGGAGTTTTTTGCTTTGGTATAATACCAGATCTCAGTACTGAGACCACCAGACACATGAACATGGATGGCCCTGTTAGAGCAGAGTAGCAGGCAAATTCCATCATCTTTATGGAGCATGCAATACCACACATGGCAGTCAAGCAGCAAAGCTATTTTCCCCCTTGTAATTAGTTACAACAGCACTTCTTAACCTGTACAGCACAGTCCCCTCTCCATCCTACCCCACTGAAATGCTAAGAACAGCAAATGAGGTGTAAAGCTCTTACCTCAGGAGCCATCAAATATGATAAGGTATAAAAAGCTCTTAATTAGGCTGCCATGGGTTATAGGAACAATTTAACACGCAAATCTTTTGAGAGGCTCTGAGAGGTCAGTCCCTGTCTCCTTAGTGCTCATACAACATGAGGTCCAGGTCACTACTGACCTTGGCAGAAAACACAGAATCCCTCCCTCCTGGTTACAAGGGGCAGGTGGGAAGAGCAGCCATACGAACCTGTACTGACAACACCCGATTTTCCTCCAACATACAGTAGCCACTGTGCAGAGACAAGTAGCGCAGCCATAGCTATGGTGCTTAGCTCGTTGCCTTTATGGTTTGCATCTGGCAAGACACTGGTTCAGAAAAGGTCCCCTGCACAGATACTTCATTAAGAATGGAGACCATGGCCTTTCAAACATGGAGTCTTTCTTATTCACTAGATTATTATCTGTTTCCACTGGGATAAGTTAAGCAAAAGCACCCCTCAGCTGACTCATTTCAGCAGCCAACAATTGCTCAGTTTTCCTTATTAGCACCTTCTGAAAGATTTTCTAATGTGTTTAATTTCAAAAACTTAATAGTAAAAAAACCACCAAACCTAGCTAGAAAAATAAGATAAAAGGCAACTATAGAAAAAATAATTATCTTAATTACACAGCAGCTTTGTCCTAGAAAGATATTAATTCCAAAAAATCACATCGGCTGAAGTCACATAGAACAAAGCTGTTGCTTTGCATGTTCAGAAATTCATTAAGGGCATCTTAACATGCTGGATGCCTGAGTGGCTCTGTCCAAGGAGACCTGTAGCAGATTCTGTAGATACTGCACTGTTTTACACAGCTCATAGCCTAACAGAAACCGCACTAAAAGCATTCATCTGCTACATATTTTCCTGCAGTATTGTAAATACTCAAATTCTCTATTAGGGTTATTGTTTTAGAAGAAGAACCTGTCCTTTTCAGATTTTGCATAAAACTGTGTATCTCCTGGGTGGGAGTCCAGCCTTGGAGAGCATTAGATTAACTCTGAGACTTGAGGCCATCTCATAAAGCTTAAAGAGGATGTACAGGCTGGAAGATTAATGCAAGCCTTAAGCTGAAATCTTTACATGGGAGGTGTTTCTGATCAACAGTTGCTCTTGAAAGGTACAAGTGCAGTTTATAAAAGAGATATTCTTTTATAAAGATTGAAATGCACAACAATAGCTTTGAGGAACTCATTGTCATGTATATGATTAGAATGAGAAGGTGTAACAGCTATGAAGATTCCTAAAGAACACTGAAGTGACTTAAAAATAGGAAGCTATTTGAAGATTCAGAGCACTTCACAGGTTGGAAAAGGCATTTTGTTGCCACCAGTTTAGTCTGGTAATCAACATCACCAGAAGGTTCTTGGCTTCCAGCAGACTTTAGCTGGCAGAGAACACTTGCTTGGATGTAGATGGGACAGAAAGGAACATCAGTGCTGAAGGGCAGAGCCACAACTCCACAGGATTATCTGTGATATCCTACACAGGAAGTTGGAGGTATTGTCTGATGTCACTACTTCTTGCAGCTGAAAAGTGTTTCTTGTTTGCCCCAATAGCTCACAAAGACTTTCTGTCAAAATGAAGAGAGAGCTGAAGCATAGATCTGATGTTCTGGGGGTATGCCCACGAGAGGATGGTCCCAATATTGGTGCCAAAAGTGCTCATGAAGCTTTCCAAAGTGTCAGTGTAGAGTGCCACAGAAGCAACTGAAGAAGGACTAAAGTATATTTGCCACCAGGCTTGTAGTCAGGTTTAGTAATCCACACTACTACATTTTTATTAAATATCCAAGGAGCTAGGCAGAAGTATATCCCCTGTTGCACCATGAGAAGAAGAAAGGATCATTGCATTTGGTCACAAAGGTGACTAGAGCTATCATTAAAAAGGCTGCCCAAAGAACAGCGAGCCTCATGGAAACACACTGGCAAGCTTTCAGACTTGTGGAAGATCTGATGTCGAGTCACATCGCTCAGAAAAGTCTTTCCGAACCAGCACACATGAAAGGCATGACTGTGGCACTGTCTCGGGCAGAGATCCCACACCAGAATCTCAAGCCACTCATCTCTGGCAGACCCTTATAGATAACAGAAACAGGATTTCCACCTTCATGAGGGGCAGAGACAGAATTTCAGGTGTGGCACCATGTTGAAAAAGTACACCTTCTGAACCTAACAAGAAAAGTTAGGCCCAAAGGTGCTTTTCCACCCAATTTTCATTAAGTAGGTTTTTCTCTCAGTGGCCCACTTCGAGTTCACAAGACCACTTACGACAAAGACATTTCCTTTTCTCTCAAGAATGCATCACCCACCTCAGACCCATTATTGATATGGACAAAGCATAATAAGATTTATCTCTGATCTTAAGCACTGCTTGGTGAAGTAGTTGCAATTCTCTTATTTATCTATGTAAAAAAAAATATAAATTAATTAACCTGCCTAACATCTGTTCAGGATTCTTTTTGATAAAAGCTATCTGTAGTGTAACATAAATAGGAAATCTAACTATTCCATGCAAATGTCAAGGCACACTCTAAATACTGTGATCCTACACAATGCACAGTGTCAAATGTGACAATGAAGGTAGGATTTACTGCTCCTGGTAAAAATACATAAGCCACCATTAATTCAAGTGCTGCCAGAAGCTGATATAATTTATGTAGAAAAATTACACTCAAATGTGAATCCAAATTTGAGTGATGCAAGCTGAGCTTTCAAAAAATACTGGAAAATAGAGTGCTACAATGTTAAAATAATAACTACAAATTGTATTTTCAGCACCCAGCTTGGCATATATAATTGCCCATGTCTGAGAAGAGGGTTTGGGTCAATTTTTGATAGTTTTAATGCAATACCTTGGTCATATGATGGCTTGTGGAACATCAATTAAATGAGAATGCTCACACTCGCAATTCCTCTTTTTGTTCAAATAGAGCTGCTCGTACTTGCAATTCTCATTTTTGTTCATGCACTTGCAGTCATGGCTTTCTTGCAACATTTTTTTCTTTGGGATAGGTGTAATATTTTTGAATATTACCATCTGTAGAAAAGCTAGCTCCTTGTTAAAGATTCAGAAGTAAAAACCAAGCAATACA
Source organism: Cephalopterus ornatus (assembly GCA_013396775.1). Classification (NCBI taxonomy): domain Eukaryota; kingdom Metazoa; phylum Chordata; class Aves; order Passeriformes; family Cotingidae; genus Cephalopterus; species Cephalopterus ornatus. The sequence goes on along the minus strand of VZRE01015518.1, from coordinate 167,166 downwards.
GGTTCAGTTCTTTACCAGGGAACAGCCATTCTGTGCTCTCATACAGGAGAGCCTGATTTGCAACCTTGTTGAAGAGGAGACAATGCAAAGTACAGATCGATCTTCTATTCTGTGCTGCCAGGGAAAAATACATTTCCACTACAAAAACCTCATTCCCTTCAGAGTTTCTGTGTCCTCATTCAAACATAATGAACAACCAATAGGCTGTATCTACTCTCCTCTCTTGATCCATAAATATCATTATGGAAAGTGTTTCTGCAAAAAAACTTTGTCTTCAGGATACTGCAAAGCCTGACTCTCAACTCTAGAAAATTGGGTTCAAATTTTGGAAATGAAAATTAAAATTAATATTAGTATAATGTTGACATAAATTAATTACTTTCTGTTCTAGAAAAACTTAAAAAAAAAAAATCTCCAAAATTGAGAAGATAGTCTCTTAAATCATTAATCAAGTCTGGTCATTCTTCCTTCAGTCAAAAATTTAAGTTTTAGCAATAAGCATGTTTATTTTGAAAAATAAAACATGCCAACAAACTTTAAGGCTATTAAGGCTAGACAGGATCATTATGACATCAAGGTCTCCTGCAGAAGAGAGAGAAGGAGAGAGAGACAACTCTGCCCACAGCTCCCACTGCAAACCCAGCTGATTCTAGTGTGAAGGCACATCTTTCTGAAAGAGAAGATTTAAAAATCTCTCATGCCTCCCTTTCCTGTCCATGGAATTATTCCAAAACTTAATTTACAGAATCATAGAACCATTTAGGTTGGAAAAGACCATTTCGGTCATCAAGTCTAACCATTAATCCAGCACTGCCAAGTCGACCACTAAACCGTGACCCTAAGTACCACATCTATACATTTTCTAAATCCCTCCAGGGGTGGTGGATCACTTCCCTAGGCAGCCTGTTCCAGTGCTGGAGAGCCCTTGCGGGGAAGAATTTTTTCCTAATATCCAATCTAAATGTACCCTGGTACAACTTGACGCCATGTGCTCTTGTCTTATTCCTTTTTACTTGGGACAAGTGATCAACCCCCACCTGCCTATAACCTCCCTTAAGGTGGTTGTAGAGAGCAATAAGGTCTCCCCTCAGCCTCTTTCCTGCAGGCAAAACAACAGCTCCCTCAGCTGCCTCTCATAATACTTGTGCTCCAGACCCTTCACCAGCTCCGTTGCCTTTCTTTGAACACACTCCAGCACCTCAATATCTTTGTTGTAGTGAGGAGCCCAGAACTGAGGACAGGATTTGAGGTGTGGCCTCACCAGCACCGAGTACAGAGGGACAATCACTGCCCTGGTCCTGTTGGCCACACTATTCCTGATACAGACCAGGATGACATTGGCCTTCTTGGCCACCTGGGCACACTGCTGGCTCATGTTCAGCAGGCTGCTGACCAGCACCCCCAGGTCCTTTTCCACTGGGCAGCTTTCCAGCCACTCTGCCCTTAGACTGGAGTGCTGCATGGGGTTGTTGTGACCCAAGTGCAGGACCCTGCACTTGACCTTGTTGAATCTCATGCTATCGGCCTTGGCACACATGTTCCAGCCTGTTCAGATCCCTCTGCAGAGCCTGCCTGCCCTCCAGCAGATCCACATTCCCACTCAACTTGGTGTTGTCTGCGAACTGACCGAGGGTGCACTCGATCCCCTCATCCAAATCATCAATTAAGATATTAAACAGGACTGGCCCCAACACAGCCCTGGGGAACACCACTTGTGACTGGCTGCCAGCTGGATGTAACTCCATTCACCACCGCCCTGGGCCTCGCCATCCAGCCAGGTTTCTACCCAGTGAAGGGTATGCCCATCCAAACCATGGGAAAACAATTTCTCCAGGAGAATGCTATAAGAGACAGTGTCAAAGGCTTTATTAAAGTCCGGGTAGACTACATCCACAGCCTTTCCCTCAACCATTAAGTGGATGAGGAGAAGGATGTCATAGAAGGTGATCAGGTTGGTCAAGCAGGACCCTGCCTTTCATAAACTCAGGCTGGCTGGGCCTGATCCACTGGTTGTCCTGCACATGCTGCGTAACGGCACTCAAGATGATCTGCTTCATGTTCAAAAGAAAAAACATAAACCCAAGCTTTAGCTGATGACTGAGTTCACCTGGCTTCTATTTCCGACCTTTAGATTTTGCTATGCTTTTCTAGATTAAAGCACCCTATTATCAAATTTTTCTTCCCACGTAATCATACTATCATCATACCGCAATTGATCACCTTTTCTCTCTCATTTTGATAAACTGAATAGCTTGAGCTTCTAACATCTTCCATGATAATCATGTTTCTCAGATTCCAGACTGCTTATTTAGTTCTGAATTTTTATGATGTATCTGTACCAGAAATGAACTTCGTATTAGTGACCAATAAAAATACCACCAGTGTTGCATACAGAAACAACAAGTCCTCTTTCCCTGCTCAGTAGCATCAAACTTGCATATTCAATTCCCATTATTTCTCCTCAGGACTCTCCATGTAATTAATTTTAGGCGCTGCTTGTAATAGGAAAAGTTAATTTCATTTCTAACAAAGTATTTCATCTGGCCTAGAGTAAAATGCTTTGTTACAGACTTAGGCACCTAAGAGCTTTCATTTTTTTAAGTTGAAATAAAGAACAACTGGATTTAAAAGTATTTTTTAATGGAAACATTTTCATTCGCATTTTTACATCAATATTTATCATTCCTTTTTGGGCCAATTTCTGAATGAAAAAGAAGTTTATGTCATCATCCCAGCATATTTTGTCTCCTTTTCCCTCTTGAAATCGCCTCAACAATTTCACAATTTCTATGAGGGCTAAATGCAAAACCTAGCCACAAGGACTGCAAATGTCTCATTTCTATGCACTTTATTCCACTTCAGAGTGAATCAAGTTAAATAATAACACATAACTTTCTGAGAAATAATCTTTACACACACAGTTATTTAGGTGAAGGTGGATTGTAGCAACCTGAATGCAGGGCCCCTGTACATGCCAAAAGAAAAGGGGAGTGCACTGAGTCACTCAAGGCAAGATGCAGCTTAGAGACACACTTTTAACTGTGATGCTAAGTTAGCACTGAGCTGGGACAGCTGGCAGCTCGGGAAGCAAAGAAATACACCTGTTTGAAACATGAATACCACTAATTTGAAAATTTTAAAAATTATAAACATGGGACTCAGAAGTGTCATTTTATAGTTAATTTTCAAAGACCTAATACAAAAGCAGTCAATGCTGGAATAAGCCAACACACCTCACTGAACTATGTATTGCCAGAAAAACAGCTATGATATACACCACCCTTCTTCTGGAAAACAGCCTTAATATTGCTTTTTAAAAGGGTAATGAATGCAATAAAGGGTTCTCAGCCACTGCAAGAGCAATAACAATATTAATGTAATTTGAAAAGATGGTCAAAACACTTTCTAATGCTCATGAATCATCAGCTGCTTTTGCAATATAACTGCTGTGTGTGGAAATTGCATTTCCTTACTCATTTATATTATTCTAATCATTCTTCCAGTCTGTCTGTTTTTTAAAGAGTCATCACATGTCCAAGAAACAGCAATCATGAGCCTTAAATGTGCTTTTGTCCTGCTTTCATTACAGAGAAAGAAAATACACTTGCAGGTGTCCCCTCTGAGCAAGAAAACCTGTCTTCCCTGACAAGCAGCTCTGCAATATGACCAGGAGCTGCTGATGGAGTTGCTATGGTTAAAAAGAGATCCTCTGTGGGACACATCTTCACTTGTGCTTAGGTTTTGACAGAGGCAGAGGGATGCTTGATGTGGGAATGAAGGAAGGATAAAAGGAGCTTCAGCCATTTTATCGATTTGAAAGAGGAGTTACACGACATCTGAAGTGTTTTTGGAGAAAGCCCAAACCTTGTTCCAGACATACAGAGGATTTCCATACGGGCCAGAAGCAACAACCATACAGAGAAATAAAATAAGTAGAAGTGGAGTAGTTCCCCACCTGTGGATTTTCCTGCCATCTCATGCAAGAGGCCATTACACTCTCCACAGGGCAATGAGACTAAAAATAAACCTAATAGACGAGCAAATACCTGGATGTGGCAGGGCCTAAGTGAGGTTTTGTGTCCCTGCCTGAGAAGCACTAAAGGAAAACAGCATTTGGGCTTTTCATCCTAGCAGCTTCCACTTTTGTTCCTGAAATGGTGCCTCCTCATTAAGGCAGGTTGCTAACAAGAGGAAAGACAGAGAGAAGCCATGGAAGATGGAGGTGGCCTATGCTAATTGGGGCAGAATTTAAAGGAGTAAAATGCTGAGCATGAATCTGCAGCACTTACACACTGCTAAGGAGTCTGGTTAAATCATCAAACAATAAAACACCCCTCTTCTTTTTATCTCCCCATGCCTCTTTTCTGACCTTTGGGATGTAGCTGCTTGCACAACAGTTTTCTTCTCTTCCTGAACACTTTTTTCCATCCATCCTGCCAACTACAGTTGAGTGGGTAGATCATCTGAGATAGCACAGGAAGGGAAGCTATGCTCCAGTGTTTATTAAATTATTTGCTTTATCACATAAAATGTGTGAGTTTTCTTCCCTCTCCCTACATTCTCATCTTAGATCTTCAGAGCAGACCTTTCCATGGGAGGATGGGATGGGAGAACTACATATGTGATACAGAGAGAATATATATCCTTGTAAAAGGCAAAAATGAATCAAAATCTTTATTTCAAAATACCAGGAGAGCTGAAACACCAACAAGCAAAAATCATTCTGAATGAAGTCTTAGGGAAATAAAGAAGGCTGACCAGAACGGTTCAGAATGTGAAAAATTGTGACTAATAAACAATATGAGTTCTGTTTTACTATCAAATGTTATCACATTAAAAAACTGATCCTGTGAATCATCCTTGATGCTGGTGAGCAGACTCTGTGTTCAGAGCATCAAGTCTGCACTGTCCATAAATATTATTATGGCCAGTAAACTCAAGGCAATGGCAAGAGGGCTGTAAAACCATTGAGGGTACCATACACTGCAGAGGTTGTAAAAACCGCTGTAAAAGTAAAACGATCTTTTGTTAAATCTTTTGTTTGGGAGGAGCTTTGTATTTTAACAGGGCATTTAGCACCCAGGATAGCTTTCTAAAAGCAGCAATCTCTCTCTTTGAAGTCCCGTGAAGTCCTAAAATTACTTCAGCCAAGAGGGTTGAAGATGGGCCCAGCCCCATCTGAAGAAGTAGGATGTTCAGGGCTCACACAAAGATCAGCTCACCACCCCCTCTTCCCTGATCTTTTACAGCTTTTATCACACTTGATGTAAGGGGGGAGGCAAGGTGCATAAAGGCTCTAAGGAAGCCTTTTCTGCTCCAGTTGTGCTTTCAGCAAACGGAAACTCCAGTTTGCAAACCCGCTCTCTACCCAGACAATGCCCAAAGCCAGTGTGAAGCTCCACTGCAGATGCAGAGGCAGGAGCAGACCCCATGGCACAGTGCACCGTGTGCAGGGCCACCACTGCTCGTGAAGGAGCTACTTCTGAGCTGCTCCTCAGGGTACGTTTGCCAGCTCAGGGTCTGCGGATAGCCTATGGGACACACCTCCCCACTGGTACCAATCCATCTGTAGTTAGCAAGGCAAGGCAGTGCATGCCTTTCGCTTGCAATGAATTCAAGTGAGAGTGCAGACTACTAAGTTAGTCTGTAGTTTTCTATGTTCTCAGCTGAGACCAAACCTTCATTGCCTCACTCAAATATTTTTAATTCGAATATGCAGAAGTTCAGGAAAAAAAAAAAAGATCTTCTTCTAAAAGCTCAATACATAACAGTAAAAGCTCAGTGTGGTACCGCAAAGTCTGACATCTAAAAACCTACGCACAAGCCAGTGAGAACTAAACCCCCTCCACTTTATTTATCCCATGTAGCTAAATGCAGTGGCAGCATAAGAAAGTTTTGTGGGGCCTGATGGGCCAACTGTTGTGCTGTGGCTTAGTGCCACAGCTGATAACCAGGCTTTTACTGCTCTATTCCTGCAATGGCATACATCTGGAAGCACTCTGAGGTGTCCATAAAAATCAGAGTGGTGGGGGTTTCTGAAGTGCATTCATCTTACAAGATGAGAAAAAAAATTTGGTCTTGACCTCTAGCATGTTTCTTCATCTTAAAGCAAATACTAAAGGACCTCCAATGCCCTGACCAGAGTGGAGACAGCTCACATAAAGACACAGATATTATAAAAGTCAGTTAAACTGCCTTCAGTTCAGGTATCAGGACTGACAGTATTGTGACTGAAGCGAGGGAATTTTAATATTAAAAAGCCAGAGACAGCATTTTCTCAGACCAGACAGACAGATATTGACTATTTAAATGAAATAAAAATATATTGCTTACAGAATAAATTAATATTTTAGAGGTTTGATAGCATTTGTCAACATGTGCAATCGTAATGAAATACAATACACTCTAGAGATTAAGTATGACTCTTGTGTAATAGCAAATGAGTACTTGGGGAGTTGTTTTTACATATTAGAGGTTTAAAACTTGCTCCTAAGAGCATTAATATTTCCTTTGGAATAACACACTAACAACAAATCCAGCAAAATCCTTCACACTACACTGTAAAACACATCTAAAACAAACTCTACCCTTGCCCATAGTAAAGTTCAATCTTAGGATAATTTCACACTTCTCATTCTTATTAAAAAAATTTTTCAGATTGACATGAATTCAATCTGTATCATCTTTCCTATTGCAACACAGTCTCTCTATATTAGGACATGCAGACTCTAATCAAACACAAATGTTTACTTAAACCAGTCAAGCTCTGTGTATTTTGTACTAAAGCCAGCATATTGTATCTAATTAACCCTTCTGCTTTCCTGGCTGAGTTGCCTGCATTGCACTGAACTGAGTGACAATGAAATTTAAGTAAAGAGCTCATGGGGGGAAAACTGCACTCCATTCACCTTAGCCTTTTGTCGCATAAGGTAGTAATATTTTTAATATGGCCTGTGTTCCACCAAAATGCATCCCCAAAATACTTCTGCAACTGCACTGAGGGGGAGGAGGGCAGCACTACTTCCATCCAAACAAGATTTGCAGAATCACACTATAGGATATAAGCGCAGTATTTGCTCCTGCAGGCACAGTAACTGAATTTCCAGGTTATAATTGGATGATGTGGTTTGCACCATCTCCAGAACCCCTTGATGGAATTACATCTGCCTGATAAATTATATAGTTTTCAGAACTGTGTTTTACACAGTGCACGGAGCCCTGTGTCCTAATGTCTCGATGGGTATCATCTACCTTCTGCTCCTGACATCCCAAGAGAGGCTTAAAATAATATGAGCTGCCCTTTGCTCAGACACGAGGCAGAATGGGAATGCCCATGAGCTCATGGGAGCCTGCTCCTTGCCAAAGGTCTTATCCTTTTGCAGACTGATGTTCATTCTCCCTCCATGGCCTAATGAGAGAAACAGGAGTTGGTGGGAAAATGGGATGTCTGCTGTTGTCTTTCACTCCTTTTCTTCCCACAGAAGAGCAGTACAAATCCACAAAGCATCAGCCACTGAGTTTTTATATGCTTGGTAAACTGCAAGTATGACCAGCATCAGGGACCGGCTGCTGAGTTTGGTTTGACCCTATAAGTCTTTAATAAAGAAACCCAGTGTTCTTTTACACCTGAAATTTTAATGCGTTGAAACAAAGTGGGAGTTAAGCAGGATTACATTTTGGCTTCCTCTGATGCCTTTAAGTATAGACAGTATATGCTAAGGGAGTGAATTTTAATCTGAGAACGTAGAAGGAATTGAAAAATAACCTATATATAACTGCAGTAGTCCTAATGGCAGCCTAAGCCCCTGAGAACTGATGAAAAAACAGGGTCTGCCTTCCTCTATGTACCCCTTGACTAAAAGAGAATACACAATGAGGTTGGACAGAGAATAAATGAATGAGAAAATAGTCATTTACTATACTTATTTAATTAGTTCTTTCTGCTTCTAATGGTAATGTGGCAGAATACGAGACTGAACAGAACAAGGAAGCTGCCTATGGCATAATTACGCCTTTTAAGGAGGGAGAAAAAGACATCAGTCTGCAAAGGCTGGTGGGGAAGGGAACTTCAGTGAGCACCCAATTTCCATAGCTGGAAACACACAGCTCCTTTAATGAATGCCTCTGAAAAAGCTTTTATTTTTTTTTGTTTATAGCTTTTAAATAAAACACAACTGTTACCTGTCAGTTGGGTTTTCTTCGCGTTACTGGAGTCCCCAAACCTGGGGCTCTGTGGCCCCAAATGTGTAAAAGATCACTTTAACACCTGAATGGTTTTAAACAGGAGGGTGAGTAAGAGCGGGACAGCAAGAATGGAGGTCCCCAGAAGGAAGCAGTGCCCCAAACCTCTCCTTTCTCCTTCCTCTCCTCGCCTTTAGGGACAAAAATTACCACTTTGTATACTGACTGAGTGCCCGGGGAGCTGGGCACTCTCACTTTTCTTATACACAGCAAGGGGCATCTTAGCACACAGACACATATGCCCCACTTCCAGCCCTTGCCCCACTGGAAACCTGTAGAGAACCAACACCTTTTAAGAAATAATTCAGGCCTCTCAAGACACTACTGGAAACCCTCAGATGATTTGGTTACCAGCAGCTTGTATAACAAAGGTAGGGTAGGAAAAAAACCCTGGCCTTTTAAAAGAGGCTTGGTAGATTTGCATGATATGTTTGACAAATACACCCGTGTATCAGGACCAAACATGCTGTTAAAAATTCTGGTTACCATAAAGAATCAGCCTTAACTAAAATTCTTAAATTAAAAATACTATTTTATGAAAAACAACTATTTTTGTTGAGCCAAAATGCACAGGCATACCTATATATCCTCAACCCCAGGTGAAGTGTAACCCAATTATAACCCTACTTCTTGTAGCATCGAAATCTAGGGACACACATGAATTGATTTTTTAATGGATTTTTTACCTCTTTAAAGAATCCTGCCCCAAATCTCTCTCTTTGCTGAGACTTCTAATGTATCCAGGCCCCAAACAGCTTCAGTGTCCATCTGTGACATACACTTCAGCTTGGCAGAACTCTTCCCCTTAAACTAATGAAAGTTTTGCTCTAAGCTACACTTGTCTGAGATGTAGGACAACCATTACCTTAAGTGCATCTCTGTTTATTTAACAGCCTAATTTAGGGTACAATAAATACACACAAGCAGAGATCAGGATCATATCTGCTAAGAAGCTGCTCTGACTGAAATTCATAAATACCTGGTTACTGATTTTAGCTGAAATTCAATTTAACTACCCAATAGGTCAGTAAAATTAGTATCTACTTGAAAATTACTATAACTACTCCAAATTGTCACACAGACATGCATAAAATTAATTCACAGGATCAGATGAGGGATTAATGCCAAGACACAAACAAAAACCTAGAAAGTAGCATTAAAAAGATATGGTCTAATGGTGAAAATATTTATTCCTAATCCAATGACATTAATGTTTCTGTCTTTCTTAATTTTAATAAACTTGTATCTCCCTGAAACACACTGATCCTTCAGTTATTTATCAGGTAGATAAACATTTAATCAATTTTTTTTTGCTTAGCCATGCTTTGCACAGCATTGCTCTTTCATCACTTGTAAGTCTAATTATGCAATTAGAAATTTTCTTCCTTTTAAAAAATTCAACTCAGCCTTGTACTTCAGCAATTTATCTTTATCTGGGGAGATAAGTAACACCTCTACTTAACTTTTATGGTTAAACTTTCAAAGTCTGATGCTGTTGAGGCCATTCCTGGCAGGTGTTTGGCATCAGGCTTGCTCCTGTAGAGCAGGTACCTGGATTTGTCAGCCTGCAGGATTGCAGCTGGCCTCCCCAGCTGCTAATAAAGCACAGCATCAGGTACCTCCACACTAACTTGCCCTCGTATCTCACAACCCAGGGCTTGGGCTTGGCATTTTCAGTCCAGTTCACGCACAGACGCAAATCGCTGTGACCAGAGGCCGTGCACCTTCATGCAAACACAGGAGGTATTGGTTAGACACCTGAAGGTCTGACTACATACCCAAATCAGTCTCTCTGGGTCTCATAATGATGTCCACCGTGCCTGCACAGGATTGAAGACCCAGAACTGCACTGGCAGTAGTTTTCATTTTATCTTACGGATGCATTGCTTTGTATAAGCCTTGGTGCTGCTTCTGCAAATACCCTGCTACACCTGATTTTGAAAATATAAAGTATAATATTTTTGGAGAAGAGAGAGATAGTTGATAACAACACTACTAACCCATTGTATATTTTGCAAAAAATATTAGTATCTGAAGTGACTGTCATTCCTTTAATCATACTAGTTAAGTTGGAACAGAAATTTTGCGATTTTCTAAGTGAGATTTTCTCACTGCTAAGAATAAAAAGTGAGCATAGTTAACATTAGACTGGACATTGCACCTTCTGAACATTTTCTTTCTTACTGGAAGAAAATAGTCATGTTTTTCCAGTCATGCTCCTTGGACAAGGAGCAGCTCTTTCCCTTTCAGATGGGTTTTACTTACGACGACATATGTAGCGTTACATGCGCCAAAGTGAACAAAGTAGTAAGTAGGTTCTGGGTTTTTTTGGTCAGGTACAAAGGCTCAATTTAAAATTGCTGGGCCCAGTACCACTTTAAAAACAGAAAGGGTGAACATGGCAGTATTGTTTACAGGCATTTATCTAAGAGACCAGGATACTGGGGGGGTTTTATAAGTGGAACTTTAGAATCTCAGCATTATATAAAAATTGAGATTTGCTAAATGAATTAATTTTTTTTTACAATATCTATTCAGTGTATTTATTGTAAATGAATGTTTATGTGAGAACAACACAATGTCAGCAAATTGAAGAGAAAATTTTCATTAATAGTGATCATTATGTTACCTCTTTTTTACTATTATTAACATTAGAACAGGCACTATGTGAAATAAATTAATGTATAGCATGTAAACATTTTTTTTTTTTAAAATACATAACAGTTATTATTTATTATCAGCAGAAATAGCTGCTATCAGGGTTGGGTTCACAGAAGTCACTGCAGAGCCATGATCTAACCCGAATCGATAAGACCCAATAACTGGCAGCATCTTTCTGCATATGCAGCATTGATGCCAAACCAGTCTGATGGGAAAGGCACCCTAAAACTATTATTCTTTAAAAGGAATTTGGCCCATGGGTTTCACACAGTGTTTCCATTTCTTCTGTCCTTCCTTCCATTTCCTGCTCTTGCTGACTGCAAGAGCCTGGCAGTGCATGTGATGTGGCTGTTCAACAGACCAAAGTATGAAAAATACTTAATAATGACTTTTCTCTACCATGGTTAGCATGCATGAAATGAATGAGGTTTCCTGCACAAGGGATAAATCTATAACTAAATGTCAAAAACTATAACTCTCTCTGAAGGTAGCTTATTAAGGATTTGCTATGGTTCATTTTACAGTGACACTTCCATATTCAGGAGTGTCAGAGTATAGAGGAGCAGCCTGGGATCAATTCATTCTGACATTACAAAAATAAAAAGAGAGATTAAAAAAAAGGGAAAGGAGGGAGAACAGAACTGGTATCTAACAAAGCATCTGGACTCATTCAAAGATAAAGAAGATTCAAGATTCATTATTGAGCCCCCCAGTCCCAATCAGACAGGCTCTGTGACACAGTCAGGGTGATTATAGCTCACCAGAGGAATGCATAGCAGTCCTAAAGCCCAATTTGCTTAAATAGCATGATATGGTTCTTCCTCCCAAATCACATATTAAAGCTCTATAGAAAAATGGCACGAATGAAATACACAGTATGTATATGACAGAAAAGACCAACAACAAAGCTGTTGGTAGGAGAGTAAATTACTGACTGTAGTAAACTAAGGTTTCTGATACTATTAGTTTTTAAAACCAATACTGGAAACAATGCAAGGTTTTGCTTAAAGGTAATGGCAAAAAGCAGATCAAATTCTGCAAATTGAAAGACAGCAAGAGCATAGGTTTGGGGTTAACAAGTGAAAAAAACCACAACTGTTTCAGGAACTGGCTAAAAAACTTCACGTGAAAACTTCCCTTCTGGAACAGGACATCTCTGTAGGAGTGTGACAATCTTGCCAGAACTGTGATGGGGAAAGCTTCCACACCACTGGAAGGAAATGCCTGCCTAAACTGCCTCCTCCAACACAGACTTGATCACTGTTTGTCACCATCTTCCATTTGGAAAATGAGAAATGGCCATTTTTCACCTTTTGAGAAACTTCTAGACCTTTCTAGACCAAAAAAATTGCAGTGGAGCCAGGCACAGCTCAAGGGAGCACTGTTTAGCTCATTTGCTGCCTCCAAACTGCTGCAGAGGAAAATGAGGAAAATGAAGGGGAAGCACGAAAAGCCACAATGTGTCCCTGCTGGCTCAGCCGCTCCCCAGCAATGTGTAGCAACAAATGCGTGGTCCTCAAGGCATTTATCTATGAATTTGCTTTCACAATAGCTGTCTGACAGCTGAGATGGGGCAGTTACCAAACTACCTGGGTGGTTATTGGCAAAGTACTAAATAAGAAGGAATAAGACAAGTTCTAGCAGCTCTGTGATATGTAGCAGTATTCCTGGGAATTACCACCTCTTCATGAGAAAAGTTTTGAGTTCACCTTGTTTGCCTTTCAGTACAAACTGGAGAAGAAAGCCTGAACCAGAGACATTTGCAATATATTTTGGCTTTGTTAAGCTCTCATACTTCTCCAGCTCTAGGGCAGCTTCCCCACTTACATACTCTAGTTCCAAGTTTTTACACTGAGATTTACACCCCAGCATTTGTAAATATTATTAATAATAATAATAAAAAATAAACAGCTATCTCTTAATCCCTTTTATCTTTTGGGGTTATTTCTAACACCACATCAGAAATGAAACACATCTTCTAATGAATTAAAAGCACCAGCACTCCCAGATCTGTACATCTTTTATGGAGGTTGGTCTGTAAGAGACAGTTTATGAGAAAGAAAATTACTGCCTGGCCCAGATCTTGGAATCTTGGGTTCTGCCTGTCTATAAATTTGCAGACTATCCACAAGAAATAAAAACCACAGGGAGAAGAAATTGGAGTGATCTTAAAGATTCATAAAAGCAACGATAATTCTAGACCACCCAACATACTTTTATGGTCGTGGGTGGGGATAATCTTATCAGTAAAAATACACAGGTATCTCTAATAAACTTGCAGTTTTCTCTTGGGTCCTCCTATCCCACTGGCAGTGTCTTACCTCCACAGCTCTGGCTTTGGGTGTCAGTAAGGTTGGATGTGACCTGGAAAGGAGAGATGGTGCAGGGCTGGGAGGAGGCCCCAAAGAAATATCCGGGGAGAAAGTTAACAGCAAGGGTCTCTTCTCATCTCCTTTTTAAAAACTGTAAATACAAGGCATATAAAGTCTGGTCATGCCATGAGAAGTTACTTCTGATTTCTAACAGGCAGCTTTTCACTCTCTCTATTAGAGAAGATGCCTCAAGTGCATCACAACGACATTAGCCATGCAAGAACAGCTCAAATGCTGCTGATTTTTCCGTCCTTATGAAAATGAGCAAGATCTGTTGTTAAAGAGTCATCTGACATTGCCAAGGTACTGCTGCTGCATCGAGTGCCAGTTTCGCAAATGGTTTATACTGTTTATTAAAGAAGAGAGAAAGTTAAAATAGCTTGAATATTTTAAGCAGTGAACAAGTCAACAACTTGCTACCACAAATAGATACAGAGACATCAAGTGAAAACAACAACAACAAAATTAAGAGAAATCATTATTTTAAACGGGATGTTTAGATCTGGTGCTAAGGACTCTCCCAATTCTGGGGGAGAATCCCCATGTCCTCAGCGAGGATGCTGACATCTCTAGTGCCTGAGTACCTTGCTGTCTGGAGACGGTTGCTACTTGAACCATACTTAAAAGCTCTCCATGTTTATTCTCACCTGTGGTAAGTACACTAACCTGGCTTCCCCTCTGGCAGCGTACTGTCCTGCTTATTTGCTCTGTACTCCTCCGTGGCTGGAGCTGACTGCTGAGCCACCAAAAGCAGTGTGAAGGGCAAATCTCTTCCAAGTGCATCCCATCACAGCAGCAACTGTACCCACACCCAGGTCCTGACAATTAAGCGCTTAGAGAGGAACCATTGAGGTTTAACTGATGAGGGTGTGAGCACTTCTAATGCCCTAATGCAGGATAAGAGGCTTCTTTAGTAACTCTACTGGTGTCAAAGAATGAGTCGCATCAGAAAAGTTAATTACACGAGCACGTGCTTCAGGACAAAGCTGAAAAAAATAAATACTGCATTTCATAACCCTTTCCACTCGTGTTTTTTTAATGGCTACAGTCTATTATAGCACTTTTAATCAGTTTTTGAGTACAGAGAAAAAGGATATATAAGTAAAATATATTACACATATATTACATTTTATAATAAAAGGATTAAAAAGACAGCTCTGATGGATGTAGTGCAATAGTAGGTCTGTTCTCTCCAAGAGGCGAGGCAGGAGATTTTTGCTGGAAATTTCTGGGTGGGAGACAGTTACATTTGCAAAGGAACAAACTGAGAAACTCTCTTCTCCTATCACCTGACATGATTTTCTGCCTGCTTTCTTCTGCTTGTTTTAGAAGAGAGGCTTTCTTGCTTGCATAAGGAATAAATAATACCTCTTATCCAAAAAAGTTCCCATTTTAATCATATTAGCATTAATTAGCAGAAAAATTTGATATTCTAATGATGATACTAATTGCTTGCAGAGATCTCAGTAGCTTCAAAGCATTGCATGAGAATGAGTAGAGTAATGCATAACTGTGCATGCCTTTTATCAACTCCAGTATTATTTGATGTACATTAAATATTTTCTTGAATTAAAATGCATGGCACTTGGTAACTGACAGCCTAGTTGTTTACAAGAATAGAAGCCAAAAGAAGTAGCTTTCTGTGATGGAAGAAAGTTTAATTTTCTCATCAGAAGAACAAAACATGTTTAGCTTAGCGTGTTTACTGTTTATCTTATTATTCCAGGGAGCACTGTATATTGCAGTTCTGTGTCTGTTTTTCAGAGGGACTGTGGATAAGTAGAGTTTATTAAACCCTGCTGAGGCAGTCTGTTGTGTCTGTCTGTTTTAATGTTGTTATAAGTCAGTTAAGCATGTACCATACTTGTTAGCTGCATATATACTAATTTAATGTATTGATGGGCTGTCAGTACAAATACCTAATGAATATTAAAATACAAACTCAGATACAGAAATGCAAAGCAGAGCCAGCATGTGGTCAACATTTTGAGGGACAGGCAGAGAAAGGAAAAGACCAGAGTTCAGAGTAAATGACAGTAAACACTCATGAAATGAACCTGAAAACAAATCACTAGCAGCTTCCCAGGAAAGATGGAGGAAAATAATAATTAACGGTCTCAAAAACATGTGCTCTAAATATACACTGTGAACTTTGTCTTCTGCCAGCTGATTTCAATATAAATGAAACAAAGGGCGGTTAGAAGACCAGTATGCCAGTAAGACAAAGGGAACTAGAGAAACCAGAATAAAGACACTGTACCAGGGGAGGGAGGGGGAGGGAGAAGGAAAAATCTCCCACTGTCTCTTCCGTGATGCTAATTTTCTCTTGAACAATGACTCTAAAAATGGATAGCAGTCGATACTGTGCATGCTCCGCATAATATCGTCTTTCAGCAAAAGCATGTACGTACAAATCTCTCCTGCTTCAAGTGAATGTGGCAGGAGTTTGCTGGGCATGTTGCTCCCTATTAGATCATATTCAGAGCTGCAGCCAGCTGCTTGTTAGAGATTCAAAGCCTTGTGCACCATTCAGACCGAGCTCAGAGGCATGCTGTCTATCCTTCACAAGGTTTGAATTGAAAAGCGAATTACAAAGAGAAAAACCCTTGGGCCAGAGAAGAAAATATCAAACCACTGTGAGTGGGGAGGCAGTGGGATAGAGACACGTGAGCAGCCACAGGGATGATGAAACCAGGAGAAACAGCCGAAGTAACGCAGAATCTGTCTGGGGTTCGCTTGCTGCTTCCTTCTCCCTGTCCCACCTCTCCAAAATCATATAAGTGGCTCGAGGGTGACAGGGAACGGGCAAATCTACCAGCTGTAGGAAAAGAAAGAAGGAAACAGCAGTTAAATAGCAGGTGAGCAAGAAGAAACTTGTGGTGGGCTACCATCTGGTAACACCTTGCCAGTGCAGAAGAGTCACTGAAAAGGGTCTGGTCCAAAAAGCTACCTCCCAGTGGCTACCTCACAGGTGGAAAAGCCTGAGTGCACCTTCTGCTCCCTTCCTCTGGGATGGTGACCCACTGCCACCCATCCAGCAGGGACGATAGGGATCTGCAGCGTCCTGGGAATGAAGGGACTGCAGTGGAAGTGCTGTATACTCATCAGTGTGTGGGGACATAGGGAGGTGTTGGGAAATCTCTCACTCCATAGGCAACAAGGGAGATGCAAACCTGAAGCGGTCTTCATCTGCAGTCAGTAGGGAGAGTGGTCAATTTTGATTTAGAGGTGAGTGACATTTCTCAGTGGAGGCCTTCGAGAAGGACAAAATGCAGGGAGGGGGGGACACCTGCAAATTTATCTGTGGCAGAGCCTTCTTAGTTTGCAGCCAACAGCTGTGTTTGTTGATGGGGAAGAGAATATGTCTTCATAGATCAAATGCATAATGAACTGTCAAAATTTCAAGTGTTACGTAAACAACAAGCAGAAAGACAGACAGCAAGACTTGGAAATGAAAGGGAAAGTCAATGAAATTGTGAAGTTATGTTAAGAATCCAAATTCTACATTACAATAAGTATACACTTCCCTAGTGGCATCAGTCACTAAAAGATTTAAAACTAATGTTCAGATTTAAATACAACCTAATATGATCAAATACCTCACCTTATTGTTTGAGCTAGAAGGGTAAAGACATAGCTTTCTTTGACATCTCTGTGCTCCTCTTCCCTGGTTCCTTTCCAAATTACTTCAAATGACTTCAAATGTCCCCCTATAATGTTATGAGGTGTGAAAAGCTCTCTGCTTCACTGTTCATTTGGGCTCTGGCTGCTCCTACTCCAGCCCAGGAGAGCAGTTGCAGTGGTGGCCATCAGAAATATG
This sequence comes from Cephalopterus ornatus, assembly GCA_013396775.1. Lineage (NCBI taxonomy): Eukaryota > Metazoa > Chordata > Aves > Passeriformes > Cotingidae > Cephalopterus > Cephalopterus ornatus. The sequence goes on along the minus strand of VZRE01015518.1, from coordinate 150,072 downwards.
TCTGAGGAACTGCAGCTGGGTGGCAGTCTGAGATAGTAAAGCAGAGGAGGAACGTTTACCCTTAACTTGGCAAGATGTACTTCATCACCTTTATTTTGTAGGTAAGAAATCTTGCTGGGTGAAGTGGTGTAGGCAGGGACGTTCCTGGTAGAAGAAAAGAATAACCTGCTGGGAAACTTCAGGAAGAAATGACTATGGTCCGCTGGCAGACATTGGGTAGATGATACAAAACCCAACTATAGAGATCAGTCAAGGAGAAAGAGCACGTGTTTTGAATCCAAGGGGAACTACATTTTGGGATGGGGAAGAGCAGAAGTTTGCACTCACTGAAGTTTCCTTAATCAAACCAAAAAGTGGAGAGCTCAGTGCAAAGCCACCACCAAAGTTTTAGTGAAGAAAAGCAGGATCTGGACAAGCACTAGCACCTAGGTCCAACCACTGTTCTCTGAATTTCCAGGTTTTTTTTTTATTTGCTTTCTGCCATCAGAATAAGGACTGGTACACAAAGGTAGATGTCAAGCAAACATTCAGTTCAGTTTAATAAGATAGAGTGTAAATAACACAGGCTCTACGTTTGACGTTCACTAAATATGACTGCATTATTCCTGTCTCTTGTGGGTTTTTTCATTGCTTCTGGCAGGAAAACATAGAAAGGCAGGAAATCACTTACTTCGAGGTAAAGGCTTTGTTTCTGTAATAACTCACTAAAGGTCTAATTCTGTTGAGATTGAAAGACTTTGGTAGGACAAAGGATGTTTAATTTAATCAAGTATTAAGGTCATGTGCAAAACAAAAAATAAAGAAAATTAAGATGAAATAAAATGGAACCCTTCCACTAAGAGGCTGAAGGCAAGACAAAGAAATAATAGTCTAACTGATGACTTCATGGATGAATGGCTAGAAATATCTGCTTTGCCCAGAAAATAACTGAAACATAAGAAATCACCCTTTAAAACAGAAAACAGCTCCTGCTGCTGAAAATGGACAAACCCATAAAATGCTTCACTGTGCAGAACCGAGCAGTGGTGCAACGGCAAGAACAGGGCTGCAGTACTAATCCGACCAAAACCAGGGAGGAGAGGAGGAATGCAGGCTCAGCTCCACATGTCCCCACTGGGGGAGGGATGGTGTCTGCAGCACACTAGCACAGCTCCCAAAAAGTGCAGCTAGAGGGAGACGAGGCTGTGGCACCGCAGGGATGTGCTGAATGAGTCAGAATAAATCCCTGCTCAGTAGAAGCTGACCTGGTGAGCGTGGGGAGGCGCAAGTGTGCCCACTGGGGCGAAACAATTCCAAATTCATGCAGCCATCCACACATCTATCATCCAGGCACGGGGGCAAGGAAAGCGACCTCTTTTTCCTTGCTCCGTCATCTTAACAGGACAAACAACAAAAAAAAACCCCCACACTGAAACCTTGGCTTAGCTAAAATATGCAATCTCTGCTTCTCATCAGTGTCTGCTGATGCCTGCTTGCTCCCTGATTCAGCCCTGCCACATGCCAGGCCCATTTGTCTTTACCTATTGCTTTTACCTACACAGTAGGGTTAGCTACTGTGCAATCCTGCTGCTTCAGGTGCATACTCAAGCATCATGTGCTGAGAGTTTTCAAGATACCTCTTTTTGCATTGCTCTGGCCTTGTGATTTCTGTGTTGTCAAAGGTCCAGAAAATAAACTGGCCTCTGGCACTGTCTCTGCAGGACTTGAAGAAATGGAAATGGATTGAAACTAAATTTCACGTTTGAAGCTATGTAAAGTTAGTTCCAATCAGGCCATCACTTGTCAAAAATTAAGAGAAGGCCATCATTAGGCCTCATTTCAGCTGGTTTGAAATTAGTAATTACCTTCTCACAGAAAACAGATATTTTGCAGGGAATCAGAGATGACATTTTTACATGGGATTTACTTTGTGAGCCAAAAGAGCCTGTGTATTGACGGTAAACATTATGCCAACAAATCTCTGTATGTTGGAATGATCTTCTGCCCTAATTGGGGATGGTTTTCAACAGCGAGGATATTAAAGCTGAAGTAAGGCAACACATTTAAACTGTAGTAAGCAGAACACTGGCAATGAGACGTGGTCTTATTAAACACTAGCAGAAATGAGAAAGGAATGAACGTAGCAGTGATCAGCCCTGCCCTGGCTGAGGAGCCTTGATCTGGGATGAAGCAAGCAGGGAGGGAAGCAAAGTGACATGATCCTATCACAAACCCTAGATTATGGGGCCTCCAGGGCAGGAATGCTCCAGCTCACTCAGGGGCTTTGTTCTTGCAGGGATCTCATGCAGACGAGACCAAGGAGCAGTTGCAGGCTACAAACCTGCTGGCAGACCTTCCTGGGTGGTGACACCAGGGTTTGTCTGTAACTACAGTGACCAGTTGCAATTGCATGGGTTGGTTAGTAGTTCCCCACTCACCTTTTTTTGAAAAGCTGGGAATTTGAGAAATTACAGAAAAGTCTATCTTACCTCACACCCAAAAAACACTGATAGAGGGTAAAATCAGCAAGCTCTGTAAAAAGCTGCAACTTGTTTAAATGAACATATCCCCATGCACAAGAGTAGGTATTAATAATACCGCTGACAGTCATAAATCATGCCAACTCACTGTGCATACTTAAAGAGAAAAGAAAGCTGTCACTTTGGTGCTTGACAGTACAGTGATGGGCACCATACAAATGGATAGTACTCATCTAACATAAGTTAGGTAGTTGTTGCCTAAAAGATTACCATTACGGAGTACAATGCACTGAAACTTGGGTAAACCAATAATATAATATTTCCTGTAGCAAGAAAGACAGCAGTGTCACAGGAGAGTGAAATTTTTCTTATTAATGACTAGATAAAATACTTGATTCATTCCACTTTGAAAAAAACCCCACAACAGCAGAACCACAGGGAAATGAAGAGGACGGATGAAGCACTGGCAAAGACAAAGACAGATCTATTTTGTCAGTCAGGGAAATAAACTGAGTGATCTAACAAGCCTTTTCCATCTCCAGTTCCTGTTCCTGTGTTAAGGACAGAATTTTCTTCAGTTTGAAGAACTGCCTCTGCCCCAGTCAGGGCAGCGTGGGAGAAAGCACACTAGGGGAAATTTCCTGGCCTCTTTCTTGGAGGGGAAAAGGCATGTGAATCTGTTAACCTGCACCCTCACCTCATCTCAGAGGGTCTCAGCTGATACGGTTCTACCCAAGCACCAGCTCAGCCTCTGCCACTCCAGCTAAGGACCAAATTGGTTGCTTTTATGTTGTAAAAGAAATTTAATACAACCAGGAAAATCAATTTTATTTTATTTTATTTTGCTCTAAACAGGGATCTACTTGCTGGCATGGATCATTAAGTAAAGTAGAATGAAAAAGTACTAGGAATGACTGAAAACCTATTTAACAGAGCAGCAGCTCTACCTCTAAGGAATAACAACAAAAAGACAATGCAGAGTATGTAAGGTGGTGGATGACATTTTATGTTCATCTCATCACACCAGCATAGTCCAGCTATTCTGAAATTTGTTCACGTAAATAAAAAGGATAAACAGAACATACTGCGGCAATATTCAAGTTGATGAGAGAAAATTAAATTCCATACAAGAGCAACGCTCAGCACTGTTACGAATGTCGACCCTTGGAATGTTTTTTTATTATAATCTCTGCTATACTAGGCTTTGAAATGTGGCCATTAAAAAAATAAAAAAAAGCTTCATAATAAGACTTGGCACACAGCACAAGATCTTAGCCCAAAAAAGAGTTGTTGATTTCCTTTCTTCTCCTGGTACAGAGCAAGTCCTAAATTCACTTACAAAATGAGAACATATAAATACATTTTCATTAAAGATGAATTAAGCATGACAGTTTGGCCTGTCTTACACATAAAAAAGAGAAAAGGAGGTTGATCCTCATTTAGAAATATACTGCCTTCGTGTGCCACAAGGGCAGCTGGAACCTAAGCATTGAAACCTGGCAGCTGATTAATTGCTTAGGGTATTTAAACAAGTTCCATAGCATACAGGATAGCTATCATTAAAAACAGCATTTGCTTTCTTAAATCTCCCTATTATACTTCAACTGAATATGTAATCAGAACTGGCCTAAAGCTGTTGAAGCCTGTAAAGCTGTGAGATTTGTATTTCCACTGGGTCATGTGAGTAATTCAGCCCAAAGAGACCTTGCAGCACCGGGGTGGGATGTTGCTGAGACAGATGAAGAGCCCCTCAGATCCCTCCGGGTAGTACAGCCCTTCTTTAGTCTACTTTCCCAACAGAGACTTTTTGCAGCGTCTGAAATTTTTCTTCCCCCAGAAAGGATGGTTGGCAAGCTGGAACAGATCTATGCCAAAAGGCAAGAAATCTTGAAGGAATAAGCAGAATAAGCAAACCAGGGAACAAAGTATTTTATACAGACATCCCATTTGCAGGCTGACATATACAAAACATCTAGCTTTAAGATGACCACAGCCTGCGTACTGCTAACTAAAAATGTAATTCGTTATACTCTCTAAAGAAGTGGCTGTCAAATATCAATTTCAGCAAATATCTAGTTGCTTCAGTAACAAACCAAAACCCCCAAAGGTTGCTGCAATGAGATCTCATAGGGATCCAGTCAATGAGAATAGGTGAGAAAAGACTTGCAAAATTCTGAATTATCCCTGCCTTTTACCCTGTCAGTCTGGAAGTTGATGTTTTAAAGCACTCTTTTAAAAAAGGGATAGAAATAGAAGGTGATTTTGCAGGACATCTGGAAAACTTTAAATTCTGAAAAAATTAAAATACAGTTCTCCTTTTTACAAATGGGACAGTGCACAATGTTAAATGCTTTCTATAGTTGCTCGTGCATGATTACAAGAGATTGAAATAGCACCTTTATGAGTTTCAGTGAAAGCTAAATGTGTCCAACCTGTGAGACTGCTTTGTTAAGAATATTGGCAGGGATGGCACAAAAGCAGGAATTTTCTAGTAGGACTGTGTTGCTCAGTATATATAGCACAGACTTTTGAAAAACAAAGCAGAAAACCTTCTCCATTTGGTGAATTTGATTCCTGGCTATTGTCTCTCAACTTTGCCAATGGCTATTATATGCAGGTGTCCTTTATGTAATAGATCCCTCTAATACATTTTATTTCCTTGGCTCCCACCAACAGTTTCTAGAAAGAATGCGCTGTTATTCACTTAAATTGGACAATTCAACATTAGTGGAGGGAATAATGGAGAGAAACCACAATCCCTCAAACTGATAATAACCTGCAGAGATATTTCACTGCTCATTTTTTAACCAAAACCTGACATTTCTCATTATTTCAGAGTGCAGACTACCTGATCCAGAAGTATATCTATCACAAGTAATTCAGGTACAGAACTGACATTGCAATTATTTTTACTAGTACTAGCCAAAAGTGAACTATGTCTCAATGATCACAGATCAAATCTCTCCTACAGATATAGCAGTATACCCGCATTGAAAACTTCAAATTATTGGAAGGAAAACATACAGTTGTCGATCCAAAGAAAATGTTTAGGGAAGAAAGGGTCCCTGTTTGACTCCATTTATTACTTTCCAATAGCCTATTTCTGTCAAATAACAACCATACTTCATATGTTATTTAAGATGTAAAAATCCATCAGAAAGCATAATAAATTTATCTCTCAAGCAGAAATAACAGTAGTACTAGTGCAAAATGATTGCAATAAAATTTCAATCCCTCGGAAATGCACTGGAGTTTGGCTTTTGTTGGAGACTCAAAAGCATGCCTGGTTTTGCTAAAAGCTTCAGGACGTGGGTGAAGAGTACTGAGGCAATTTGGTTTTCATCTTGCAGCTCTTATATGAAACCAGTTTCCTGGTAGCAATCAAAAATACTACCTCTGGCTATAAGAAAAAGAGAAAAAAAAGACTTTGTTCAACTTTCACCAAGCTGTTCTGCATTTTTTTTGCAATGAAGTGCAGTAAATCTCAGTGGCACCATAGAAAAATTCAAGATTCCTGTAATTTCCTACTACAATGAATAATCAGAGACCAAACATTGTATCATTATCAGTTACATCTCTGATGCAATCTGCATTTATTATTCTCCAGGTTTGCAAAGAATAAAGACTTGCTTGGAAGAAATTCAAGCTTTAGTTTACAACAATGGCATTTTCTTCTGTTCTATCATTCCCTTTATGCTGAAGGTGTGTGGGTGTGGGAAAAGTGAATGGAACTGAGCTCTCTCTCAAAAAACCCACTGAATAACCAAATAATTTTTTTTCTGAACTGCAATAATACATTTACATTAGGTCTTTTCCTACACACATGAACAAAATGGTATTACTACATTGCTACTTAAGTACGCGATGGAGACTCTTCTAGTCTTTGGTCTCGGAGTAAAACAAACAAACAAAATAATAACACACCCGTAATTATGCCTACTATATTTATATTTTTTACCAAGGTTTAAGCAAAAAATATTTACCCCATTTTGAGGGTTGGGGTGCACAGCTGATGAACAGCTCACCATACCAGCTAGGCATTCATTGGTTGGACATGAGGACAGCAAAGACTGGGGTGAAATAGTGACTAATAAGCACTAGCACAATGAAGTTGCAAAATGGGCAAATGCTGTGCCAGAGTACACCAACCAAGGTATTTCTGATTCAAATTCTGGTAGGTGTGATCTCATCCAACGTGCTCTGCACAACTGGCCTTTATCCACCTACAAGAAAACAGATTCAGTGCAGGTAGGAGATACAGGGATGAACAGGAGAACAGAGCTCTTATCTCAGGAGAGTAAAAGCCTTGCTGACATGCATGAAAAAGGAGAACTGAGAGTGAGAGAAGGCAGAAAAGAAATGCCCCTGGGAGTAATAGGAAGAAGGAAAAGCTTCCCAGCCGGAACAGCACCAGAAAAACAAGAGACATCCCCGAGGAAAATACTCAAGTGAAAAAAAATCCCCCAGACTGGTGTTGAGATGGCTCTTGATGAAGTTATGAAAGGACTCATACGGTGTGCTTGCCTATCATATCAGGATAATGGATTCGGTGACCCAGCAGATCCCTTTGATTCTTATGGTCATATAACAGCAATAAAGCAAATTGCCTGTAGCTTTGTCACTTGGGTCATCTATCAGAAAAATGAAGATCTTGGACTGCAGATCTAAAATGGGCACCCCAGTGCAACAGTAAGGGGTTTTGTCATGCCCCATTGGTGTTCCCCAGTGGTACAGGAGACATGTGGATGAAGGACACCAGGCCTCTCATCTCGTTGCTCCTTCCCCTCTCCGCTCTGTCCTCTTGCCAGTGCCCCTTGCTGCTTCCCCTCCGTGGGCCTGCCTGGGGAACCTGCTGTGGGGCACCTGGCTTGCCCAGCTGCAAACCCCAAGCCTAGCTCCCTGTATGGCCAAAATGGCAGAGGGATCTTTGCCCAAAGACCGTATCAGAGGTAATTTGGAGCACCTATAAGGCAAAGTAACCTCTGGAAACTCTAGTGCGGTGCAACAGCTGCCAATATCTGACTTTTGAAAGCAGTTTAACTTTCAATGGCCTAAATTCTAAATAAAAATTTCTATGTAATATTAAGGAATCAAAACTTTATTATTGCCAACCAAGCTTAATTAAATATTATTATAAGTGAGCACATAAACAGCTAAGTAAACAGCTAAGACCTCCACAGGGGGTATTAATAATGATAACTTCACTGTGGTGAGACCCTGAAGACTCTACTCAAAAGTTAAGGTTTCCTTAGTAAAAATACACTTAAGGCTTCCTAATCCAACAACAATTTATTTACGGCAACCCACTTTCAGTATGGAGGACTTGTAACACCATTACTCTAGCTATATTATTAGTGGGTAAAACACATATACTAGTGAGCTGAAGTAGAATCCAAGTGTTTTATGGATGAATGGTTCAGGGACCAGCCCTCCTTTCTGTAAGGATTCTGCACTCTTTACTGTGCTAATTTGTACTAGTGGGAAGCAATTTCTTTCACTCATTACATGTGCACAAAGGAATATAAGATTAACTCTCACTTCACCAGCCCTCTAAATACCTTTAATCTCAAACCCCTATCTCTGGTGCCTTTTGATGGTAATAATCCTTGATATACAATGTCAGCACAACTATGAAATTAAAGCACGTTATGGCAAAATCCCTTCCAACACTGTTAAAAGTTTTGGCCTCCCACACGAAATGAATCATTACAGTATTATGTTTCCTTTTGGCTTTGCTGTCAGGTTCTCTGTAGCAAAAAGCTGCTAAGGGTTTTATAATGGCTCCTGTCACCTTGCACCTGACTGCCTCAGAAACACGTACTGCTGACTTCATCTACTGCTTTATCCATAATTTTGTCCTAAACAACCCCAAGCCCATAAAAGCCACAGAATAAAAATTCCCACTTTATTATCATATTGAACATCTCATGTTCTTGAAATAAACCAGCATCATGAGGCTTTAATCCTCTTTCAAATTCCCCTAAATGTCATCAATCAGAATATTGTCAGCTCAAGAGTGACAAAAAACCTGCTTCCACTCCCCTGAGACCCTGGTGAAATGAGTATTATTAGCCCATTTTTTCCTTTAAAGGAGACTGTAACAAAAGAGAGAAGCACCAAGAAATGCAGCCTCCAGCACAAGATCAATATTGATACATCCCCTGTTGAGAGTTTTAAAACGCTTCCCAATATATGGCAAAAACCTTTGGGGCTTTCCAAAGTGTGTGATTAAGAAAAGGGCTGGAAAAGTGGCTGTGCTACTTCAGCAGGCGTGTGACAGACCCTGCTGGCTGCAAAACTGAAACATGTTTGTGACAACCTGTATGCAAAGACCCCTCTTTCCCCTCCGTTATGAAAGCCAGACTCTCACTAGAGAAGTAGAAGATGGTTGTCCAGACTTTTTCCAATCAATTAGCTAAAGATACTTCTTCTCCTCCTCTTTGTCTAAACATAAACTGACTATCAAGCAGCCTGGGACATTTCAAAACATCTCTGTTTGTGTCAAGTTGCTCAGCAAAATAATAAATTCATACCATGATGTGCCAGAGACATAAATTTGTCCCATTAGGAGTATCTGACTCAGAATGGCTGTGAAACATTTTCTCCACATTTTGTCAGAACTGAATGTGATTTATGAAGCTATGAACTAAGAAAACTCAATACACACTTCTCCTTTCCAGACTTATTTTGCATGGAAGGGGTCTTGTCATTTTAAGAAAAGATTCCAGAAGAGCATATTTGGATAGGTATATATTGTAATACTGCTCCAAGCCCCTACTCTATTAATTTTCTCTGTCATTGTTTCACAGAAAAGAGCATTGATAGATTACTAGTTCTAGCATGTTTACATAGTTTTCTTTATTTTGCATTTTCTCTGTCAATTTATGTCTATTTACAAGGACTTCAACTTCCTCAGTCAATATAGGCAAAATTTCCAGGGGGTAGATTTAGTGGGTGAAGAAGTTTAATAGTTGAGGGTATGAAGCTTTCTATTTTGTGTTTTTCATCCGGTAATGATAATCCATAACTCAGCAGTAATTGTATACTGTTATCATATGTGGATCTTCAAGCTTATGTGAATAAGTATTCAAACTAAGTTTTGCCTCTGCTTCATTAAAAAAACCCAAAAAACCAAAGCAACCCATCCATATTGGAAGTGCCAACAGGCAGGCCCAATATTTCAAAGCACCGAGATGGAAATATCAGCCTGTAGGCACCATCCACAACATAACCCAGTCAGATGACAGGAGAAGTGTGATTAACCTCCACTTCTGCCATCTTTTTTTCCCAGAGCACCAGGAATGCTGGGGCTAAGCATTGTGAAGAGGATGAGGGACATTAAAAACAGTCCATGTTTTTCCAAACATGTCTTGGGGCTTCTTTGTAAACTATTTCCTTGTATAAAATGGCCAAAACGCATGCAAGATGGGCAGATGTATGGCTACTATAGCAGCTTGAAGAAGAGATCATAGAGAATGACCCTTTTCTTTCATCAGTCATTAAAATGTCATTGTGATTCTTAAAAACCAAATGCAATAACATTCATCTAGAAGCTAATGTTGAAGACACACAGGATCGGATATCGACTGAAGTCAAACTATCTACCAACCCAACCACTACAGCCCCAAAAATTTTCGTCCCTAAGCAGTATTAGTAATTGACATTTTATGCTTCTTTGAACTGCTACTTCTGGCCATCAGCTTTCTTACACTCCTCCAAGCATACAAGCTGCAACCATCTGACAGTAATTGCCATGACAACTGATGCTGGTCCCAAGAGTACAAAAGACAATACCGCCAGCAAAATTCAATAAGCAATGTAATGAAGTCAAACAGATCGCAGGAAGTTAGTTGTGGTTTCATGGTATGGACAGCAAGCAATCTGGAGGACCCCTCAAGTGTCCCAGGGCTACCCATATCCACATATGCTGCTGAGGGTGACCTTAGTGCACTGAATAGGATGGAGTGATGCAGCAAAGGAGCAAATTATAAGCTTGCAGAAGAAAGAGGCAGCAGGGTGATGGTATTAAAATTAAGTGATTTGCAGACAGTGGAACTGGAAGGGCTATTATAACACTTAGTCTGGTCTACAAAGAATCTCACACTGATGTAGGAAAGGAGAAGAGAAGAGAGGAGAGAGGAGAGAGGAGAGAGGAGAGGAAAGGAAAGGAGAGGAGAGAGAAGCACCACTTGTTTTTATCTATGCAAGTTCTAATAACTAAGGAAATACCTTAATTATAAGCATAGGTTAACTGCATGGCATCATTATAAGGCTGATTTGGAGTTGGCTGATGAATTAACTTCATCCCTTACCTTCAGGTTTCTTTGATGTGAAACTTTAATTCAGACTTTCATCATTTTATAATGACTGACTCTGGAATTATTATAAGAATTCTTTTATATTTCTTTCTATCAAATAATAAGTTTCCACTTTCAACTTTAACAAAGATTTCAGTTTCTAATGACATTCAAGTATCCAGCTGATACTAGCTAATTTAGCTAACTGCAGTGTTAGTGTGGAGCAGACAGGGTAAGTCAGGAGAAGCAGCGTGCTAAAAGTAGCAGTTCTGATTGACAAGGCCTTGAGCTATCTCCTCATAATTTTTAATTTGTTCCCTCTTTTGAGTTAAAAAATAATCCCTGAATAGCATATAATTTCCTCCTTCAACCACAAATTACTCCATTTCATTAAAACCAAGTCCAAAAACATTGCTATATTTCTATGAAAGAAAACTCAAGTTCAGAGTGGGAAATAGACCCCCAGCCAGGAAAGAGGTCTCTAGAAAAAGGAATGTTGCAAGGAAGGCTTCCTGCAGCTCTGATGTCAGAGCACTGTGACTTAAGGCAAGCACCACTAATGCCCAAATGAAGGTGATGCAGACTGCCAGAAAGAACAGCAAACAGAAATGAGGAACCTTTTCACCCAGATGCAATATTTGTATTAGTGCTGGCAGTATAGCAAGAGGCTCATGAAGTCCAGCATCTGGCCTACGGAGAAAAAGACTTCGGTTTGTAGGCAGCATACCAGGTGTATCGCCATATCCATGAACAATGAATCATCAGTTTTACCTGCAAGCACCACAAATTGAACTTTAAGAAGGCACCTCCAGATAGGAACAAACTACCCTGCTAATCCAGCTCCATATATCAGTGCAAACCTGCAGCATTTTTCCTGCTGAGTAAAGGTAAAGCACTATTTATGCAGAGATAACCCACACCATTAGTATTAAGATTCAGCCCTCTGATAATTTCAGCTGTATAGGATAGGCTAAATACATCTATCACTATACTAGTGATCTAAACTATGTAACATTTAAAAATTTCAGCAAGGAGTTTATCGTTGCCTAGGAAAGATGAAGGACTGGCATCTCTACTTTTTCCTCAATTCAGAAAAAGATAGTAGTGGGTATGCAATGCCTGTGGGGGATGAGAAAGCTTCTCTATGAGCAAGAAAGCTTCAGAATTGAACAGGAACTGCAGCACTGTGGGAATCATCTTGAATTCCAATAGGCTGAAAGGCGCACAGCATGGTCTGCTCCCAGTCCTGCTAGCCTAGGACAAAAGTGTCCTGGTGAGAGTCTCTTACCCAAGATTTATTTCCAACACAAGCAAGAAGATGACAACAGTTCAGTCCCATGAACAGACAAACCACTTACACTTCACAGAAACAGGGAAAAAAAAAAAAAAGGAAATAAAAAATCCTCGCTTCTTCCCAATGAGCAACAGCACTGACCTCAAACAGCAGTCACGTTTTGGAGGTGGTTTTGATCCCGCCTACCACAAGATGACAGGTAGTTAGAGCCCTCTCAGCACCTCCCAGACCCAGATGGTGCCCAGCCACCCTGTGGGTCGCTCCTTTGCACCCACCTGGTGCTTCACCCCGCGGGGCCCCACCGCAGACCACTACCCCTGTTTGGCAGTGCAAGGGACAACAGGTTTCTACACAACACTGAAGCAGCTAAAAGGGCCTGTGTTAAATGAAGCAGCAGTAGGAAAACACTTTGGGCAGAAAAAAGGAAACAGCTGGTGGTGCCAAGGCACCAGGTAATTTGAAATAAAGCTGGCAGGAGGGAGAAGAAGGAAGCTGTGTCCGTGTGCAGCTCACAGCTGTGCCGGCTCTACAGCCTGCTGCCTCCCTTAATCTGGGCTATTGCAGCTCTCCATGAAAGCAAAAAATCTACTTCTCCTAAACTCAGCCCTTACAAGCACTCTAGCACCAAAACCCTGGATTTCTTTTATGAAAGAAGCCCTCAGAGCAAGTAAACTGGCAAGCCATGTGGCCTGCACTAGGAAAAGTTGAGAAAATGGGCAGAAAACGGCTCATGGGAGAAGAAGGGCTTTGCAGGCCATCCAAGTGATTTGAGGAGTCTCCTTGGATGTGTGGTTCATCCTCCCTGGGCTTAGTTTCCCACTGCAAGTTGGAGCAACAGCCCCTTCACTTGTAAAGCAGGAGGGGGTATTGTTACACACTATACTGCTCTCTGCTGCCAGCCCAGCTACACATGCAAATATTTCAAATATAACAGCTGCTTACAGCACAGCAACTTATATATACAACCATGGATATATTTGTTCTTGCACTAAACACCTGTCAGTGATTCTTGCTAAAACTGCTCTTTTTCAAAGAGTCTATTATGTTTAACCTAGTTCAAGATTGATACTTTTAAAAAAATTAAAAATGAGAACCGTAGTTTTTTCTAATTTAAGAGGGACATGAAGAAGATCAACAAACCTTCACTTCCTCTGGGCTTTAACCGTGCTTCTTTTTCAATTGCTTTTCTTCTATGGATTTTACAATTTCCTCCAGGTTTATATAAAATGGAAAAAGAACACAGGGGAATTTGATGCTGTGGGTGAACCCTGATGGCTTTTTGAAAGCCCTGATTGCTGCCCAAGCATGACTGTCAGAGCTGACATGTTTCTGTAGCTTTGCATAGTAGTTCACAGGCAAAAAAAGAAATGAACATAAATTCCCTGTTTCATTGGGATGTTAATCTTGAGCCTTACATCTAAATTATGCCAAAGACATATTTATAGGATTAAATTCTCCCATCAACTAAACCAGTATAAATCTGGAGTAATTCCATGATCTGAAGATCCACTGCTAATAAACTAAATCCCCCCTAACCCAAGGAAATTAATACAACCAAACAAAATTAAAAATAGAGTATCTATTTCTCAGCTAGCTCAAGGCTCAGTTCATTCTCACAGGTTGCTCTAGGAATACCCCAAGCAAAGCAAAAAAAATCAATCCTGGGCCAGGAACGTCTAAGCCCTGCTCTCAAGGCTGCAAAACAGTGCTTACAACACCTCTACTTTTCTCTCCAAATATTACTGTAATGGAGTTTGCTTGGGTTTTCTAATTAAAAAAAAATTGAAATTTTAATTAAATAAACAACAGCTTATCCATCTTCTTGGCTTCTGTAGGACTCTGATGTCTTTGAGATACCAATGATCTCTTTGGTCCTATATAGGCATTCCAACCTATGAAACTGCAGCCAATACAGCTATTTTTCCCTTTCATGCTTGTTACTAACGAAAACCTTTCTGCTATGGTGGGAGCAGCTGTACCATGCAGTTATCTACAAAGCCAGGTAATTAGGTGGCAGCTTTTCTTCACTGCTTTGGAAATTCAGCTGTTGCACTATTCTTCCAGCTGAAGAAAACACTAGCACATACAAGGAGAAAAACATTTTTTAATTGCAATATGCATAAAAGGATCGTAACCTTTCCAAACAACTGTACTTCCCCCTGATTAAGCCCTAAACTGTAAGGGCTATTAGAGGGAACTAGCAAAGCCTCTGCATGCTATTAAGCATACGCAAGAGGGAGATGTGCTCATGTGCCATGACAAATTAATACCACCAGGACTTAATCAGGAGTGCAAGCACATGTTCAGGCTAGGCCAAAACCCCTTGTTACATTCTACTGTGACTATAATGGACTGATTATTAAAATCCTTCTATTGAGAGTGATCATTAGAAGAATATGATAAAGTATTTGATTAAGAGAAAGTCCAAGTATGATGTACTTTTCTGACTCACAGGCAGCTGAGGAGAGCCATTTTCAATACCTTGCATATGAACTTAGAAGACTAAACTTTTCCTAATTAATTCTGTTGTATGGGGTTATAAATCCTGCCTTCCCATTCTCTTCTCCTTTAAAAAAAAAACAATATTAAAAAAAAAAAATCTTCTGGTCATTTAAAGCATCTATTTCTGTTCATTTACTCTAATTTTGTTCTGTTTTATTTCAATATTCTGGTTCTATATAAGACTTTTCCCTTTGTCAAGAACAGCAGTCTGTAATAACAGCAATCAAGGCAGTTCATTCTGACAAATGTATGTCAGAAAAGGACTGCTGTGACTTTGAAATATTGAAAGTGACTGATAACATAACGTGTGAAGCAGAATAAATGCATACAAATGGAAGTTTTAGCTGAGCAGTCCAAGTATGAACTAAATAGAGTGTCAGAGCTCTGCCCTGAAAGCTCTCCATGCAGGTGGTTACAATGGCAAACTACTAAATGCATTTAGCAAAAGTGTTCTATGAATAAAGTTGCAAACAGTTTTTCCTCGGCCATGTCATCCTTTTGTCTGTTTGCACATCACGTTTGAGTAGAAAACCTGGGTCTGGAAAGGCACTTGGTTTTTAGGAAAGTCATCAAAGCTATGATGGCTGGCATCAGGGCCCTGCTTTACCTTGGGCTGACTTAATACAATTGGCACTAAAGCAGCATATAAAAAACGTTGTTGCACATTGTGCAAATGAGTCTCCATCCAGCATATGCAACTGGTTCACGTCAGCAAATGTTTCTATCTGTTTTGACACTGCGAAAAAACTACAGAGCCAAGGTGTGGTTGTTTGGGAGGTCGTTCTGAACCAAGTCTGTGGCAGAAATTAAGTCTGTTAAATGTTTCAAGGGAAATGTGGATCAGATTGGCGCAGCCTAGTTAAAGCACACCTGCTCCCTGTGCCTGGGATTGGATGTGCTTCAACCTCACGCTCCTTGTTTTTCTTATGCCAGGACAAGCTGCAGCAGCTCTACTTCTCTGCCTGGGTAAGTCAGAGGCTCTGTGACTCCTGCAGCGCCATGATGGCAGGATGTGTGCTCCAGGTGCCTACTTGCCTGCTTCCCATGACTCAGACCTTTGGGGCTCTAGAATACTGATGCGGCCCCACTGGGCTATGTAGTAACTGAAGCACACAGCACAGAAGTTTTCCACAGCCACTTACTGTTTACTCCATGCCAGACAAAAAACTTGACTCAAGCCTCTCTGCCACCACCAAGTTTTCTTTGAGATTTGGACAGAGGTCTTTCACACTTTGTGATACCTTATCTCCAGAATATTTTTAACTCAAGGCTACTCAGGGCTCATATAATCAAACAATAAAGGCTTCCCCACCCCATCTTCATCTACCAACTAATCCAAACCTCTCTAACCACCATACTGAGACATACTGGTGACACCGCTGGGGAAACTGTCTGGCTCCTCTTCCCAGTTTTGTCCTGATTTCTCTTGGTAGCAACCTACCCCATGGGCTTACTCTGAGACACAGCAGAAGGCTTCTCTGGGTAGTTTCCTTAGATTTCTCACTTTGTTAATCTCGTCCCTGCATGGAGCTGAGCAATAAGGAAGCTTCCATTTATTCACCCTCCATAATCACTGAGAAGCACTCAGCTCCTTGGTGTATTTCCTTTCACTCCCTCTGTTCCTGCAATGAGCTTCCTTCTTCCTTACATCCTATTTCAGCAATGGAAGAGAACTCTGCTAGAAAACCTGCTACCGCTTTTGCTTGGCTCTACCTTCTGGAGACTTTTCACACACTCTTTTTTCCCTTCCCTACTTCTGAACTTGACTGGAGTCATAAAGCAAGGCTAGCACCTTCTTTGCCTACTTACAATTCAAGGATGGGTGACAAATTGAATCACAGAATCACAGAATATGCTGAGTTGGAAGCAACCCACAAGGAACACCGAGTTCAGCTCCTGGCTGTGCACAGAACCATTCCCAAGACTTATACCATGTGCCTGAGAGTATCATCCAAATGCTTAAAGTCTGCCAGGCTTGGTGCTGTGACCACTTCCCTGGGGAGCCTGTTCCAGTGCCCAACCACCCTGTGGGTGAAGAACCTTTTTCTAATATCCAACCTAAACCTCCCCTGACACAGCTTCAGGCCATTCCCTTGGGTTTGTGTTTTACAGCAGAGGAAATCTCTGCAGGCTGATGTAGCTTCTGTTGAAGCAGTTTTATAGGTATAAGCAAAATCCCTCCAGTTGTCATACCATCAAGTTCACTATTTATCAGACTGTATTTCTGCTTTAAAAACAAGCATTATTTCCAGGCCTTTCATTTTTATCTGGAAAACAGGACTAGCTGAAAACAGAATGAGCCTTTATGGTCCAGCTAAAGGTTAATTACCTTTTAAGCCAACAAAATGGGTTAGCAAAGATCTATTATTTTTTCCTCTTTTGCTACTCATCCTCATTTTAACTGAAATATGTTGGCCAGCATTTTGAGAACTTAGGTCAAGAGTCAGGAACCCTTGGCAGGTAGTGCTGGTATGGGGTAGGTGTGCTAAACCTCTACTTATGGTTATTATGGTTCTGTCATCATGACAGCTGCATGACTGGATCCTTCATATTTCCAGGGAAATCTTAGCACTCATTTTCTACCCCACCTTAAAGGCAATGCTTCTGCTCAACTCAGTCCGAGTGAGTAGTTAAACCTGTTCCTCTCAAGACTGATGCACACAAATGTAAAAGAAGGCAGCCAGAAAA
The DNA here is from genome assembly GCA_013396775.1 of Cephalopterus ornatus. NCBI lineage: Eukaryota > Metazoa > Chordata > Aves > Passeriformes > Cotingidae > Cephalopterus > Cephalopterus ornatus. The sequence continues at coordinate 132,832 of VZRE01015518.1, read as the reverse complement.
GAAAAAATGTACCAGGGACAGTGAGCATTAACGGCAAACGTAATCTCTTCTTTAGGAATTCATAAAAAAGCAGGTTCTTGGAGGGAAGCCGCTTGCTAAGACTTTTAGCATTACTGTCATCAGATTTATAACCAAGCAGTTTCAAATTCTGCAGCCATGCACTTACTCACTCCATAAAACCTTAAAACACATGAACAACTCAGCTTACAATAAATGTTGCTTCCATATAGTTGGATGAGCAATACTGTTTCCACTGACTGTACTGCACATGTACCTGGGTAATATCTGACCATTTTACACGCCAAATCTGAGGTGCCTAAGGCTAGAGAAGTAGATAGAAAGTAGTAAGAAATAGCTTGCAAAGTGAGATCTACTGGTAATTTAACACTTTACAGTTAGACTGTTTTCTTTGGGGTGGTTCATGGGTAATGATGGGGAATTACTATGAATAAACAGCTTAACTGGTTTGCCTTTCTGAAACTTTGAATGCAGTGCCCTTTCTGAAAGGGAGCATTGATAATGAAAAAGAGAAGGCACGAAGGTGCCTTTTTCATGGCATTTCTTTTTTCCTACTTTCAGCAACTCCTTCACCACAGCAGTGCTTGGGATGCAGAGGTGCCTTCCCATGGTGAAGCAGGTGGGCAGCTCTTTGGTTCTCATAGTTCTATGCTGTGTGAATGCAAGAAGATCTAATGCCTTTCCCGTATGATTTTCTTTCTCATGCTTCTTCTCAGTGCTGCTACTTCACAATTCTTTAACTTACCCCATCAATTAATATTATAGTATATTTAAAAAGGCCACTAACCTGCTCGCTGCCTTTATATGTTTTCATTGATTAATTTTCCATTATGTGTATGCAGAATCCTTTAATCCATCTTATCGGTTTAATATCACAGCAGATTAAGGATTTGCTAAAATCTTGTTTCTGTAGGTGTCTCCATCTTTTTCAACTTCTAATCATGAATTTACTGTGAAACCCGCCAGCACCAGATGCACACCATCAGGAATCCATAAAAACATTATTCCTGTTCTCACAAGGTGATGTGTGGGAGCCACAGTTTCTCTACAGTCCTACAGCCAGCAGCCTCCACTAGGAAGCAAGATGTGAACAGATAATAAAGCCAGGAAAAAATTCTGATGACAGCGCAATAATCTTCAAAACCTGCAGCTCTGCATTAGGCGGTTAGTGGAGTAGGATGCAAAGGGACAACGTCAGATCACCTGGTCCTTGGGGAAAGCTATTAGCAATGCGCTCATACAGGATTACAGAACACTGTGAGCTTGGATCACATGGTTGTGGGCTTGGTAGAATAAAGAGAAGAGAATAGTAGTGGGACAAAAGCTTTCTGTTAGGCTTTTTAATGAAGTAATGGAGGCCATTTCTAAAAATCAGAATGAAGCTATATCTGTTCTTATAATCCATTTGAGATTACACGTGTTGAGCCTGTGTCCACTGGCCTGGGAATGAACTGTGAAGAATGTGACCACTCCGTAGCCCCACCGAAACAGGGAGCTGGCTGAGTAGCACTTTCTCAAGGTGAGTTTCGGGGCGTGAAGGGCAATTGCAATTTGTCTTTGAGGACCTGGGTCAGCAAAAATGGAGATGGACATGTTTTGAGACCTAGGGCCTGGTGCAATTCCCAGTTTACCCTGTGAGTCTAACATAGACAGCAAAAAGATAAGGATAGACTGCGCTATTTAGGATGGTGTGTTATTTTTTTTGTTTAGTATCCTGGTTATCTGAGAAAATATCTTGTTATTATGTGGTACTCTGAAGTTAAGGCTTTTATTAACAATTACTATATCTGAATCAATTAAGACTGGGTTCTCATGTCAGACTACTCAGAAATCTGAAACTATTTTTGTTTTTTTTTCCCTTTAATGTAATTTCAGTTATATGAACTTGTGACATGATCTAAAGGAAGACTCACAAAATTAAACTCTTCCATTTAAATTCAGGAGCTTTCTTCAAGTCCAATAATGCTCCCAATTTGCAGAGTCTCTTCATTTTCTGCAATAACCAGAAAAAAAGTGCTTTGGGTACAGATTTTACTAGTTTATCTGACATTTTTCAGAATGCTAAATATACAGCTCAGAATAGGATTTTGATCCCAAGCAAACTACCAAGCAAAGTTGAGCTTTTATTAAGAACTATTCTGCAGATGTTCATTAGTAATGAAAAATCCGATTAGACCATTATTGTGAGCTCCCTGCGGGGATAGTGTATAATCCAAACCTCTTATTTTCACTATAGCCGGTAAAAGATAAGTCAGAGAGTAAGGGGCACTTTATTGGGTTTTCATTAAAAGAAGATGAAAAAAAAAAAGAGAGGAGGGAAATCTTCTAAAAGAAAGGGGTACATAGTCCCAAGGACAGAGTAAAAGAAACTAAGGTAGTCAGGAAGGAAGTAATTTTCCTTGTGCCGGAGTCTTTGGACACCAGTGACCTCCAAGACACAGAATAAAAATTTAAGGAGAGAGAATTAATAGCGAGGAGACAGGAAGAACACATATTTATGGCTCAGGGCAGGAACTTTCTAAGACTCAGGGTTTTGCTGATGAGATGTAAAAAGGACAGGAGAATATCCATACCATTTATTTAAAGCGTACGGCTAATGAATTGCTTAGGGGCAGTCTGAAGCACCATGTGATGTCTCTGTTCTTTGACTCCAAAGTTTTGGACGTCTGAAAGTGCAACACTTGCTACTAGTGAGGTGTCTTTAGTCTGGTCATGAGGAAATCATTCTAAGTGTCCATTTCTTTTCCCCCCTAGGACAGAAAGATGTGACTGGCTTCTCTAGCAGCAACACAAATTCTTTGCGACTATTTGTGGTGAATGTCAAATAAAGTCTGAGGTTTCTGCATAAGATGAATGGTAGTTGCACCCTCCATACACTATGCCATCACATACCCCACCTCCAACAGATGACCACCAGGAGATATGCAACTGCTGCTGCTGCTTTTTTTGGCACACAGACCACTTGAAGTGTCAGTGAGCTTGTGCTTGGCTGAAGTGGTGCATTTGCAGAAACACAGCTGATGAACAACAAGCAAGAGTCCCACACTGTGTGCTCTGAGGGAGATTTTTTTCTTTTTTTTTTTTTCTTTTTTTTTTGGTGTATTGTCACTATTTCCTTCTATTTAAAAGTGAAGTCTTTGGGGCAGAACGCACATGGATGCTCTTGGGATATGAGGAATGCAAAACAACTACGGCTTAATTTTTATGCCTTGGCTTTGGGTGTTGGCAGCTTTTAGTTACTTAAGTGAAAAGCTGGCTGCTGGCCTTTGCTGAGCATGAAATTAGTGTTTCCTCTCCCTCTGCCTCTAGCGTGCTGTGTGGCCAGGGCTGTAGTGCAGCAGAAGAGAGTCAGCCAGAAGAGGAGGTGGGGACATGAACGGGATCTGAGTGCTTTGCTGCCACCCCTCCTTGACCCCCACCAAAAGCCAGCCACCAGCAGAGTGCCTGAGGCATTGCTGCAGCACTGTAGGAAGCGCAGACATCCTATGTAATACCCTCAAAAACGTCTGCAATTATATTTATACCTCCCAGGAGTGCAATGGAAGTTTTAAAGTTTAGGGCTGAAAAGAATTCTTAACAGGTGTCAAATTTAGTGTCAGCATAGAGTTCCTCGTGAACCAAAGGACACATCCTTTTGAAGCTCTCCTAGGAAATTTGGCAGTTCCTATTATTACAGCCCCTGTCATTACCTTGAAAGAAAAATATATCTAGAGAGAAAACTGACATGCTGCCTGGAGGCTGCTGGTGCTCAGAAGGTTAAGTCTTAGTGGCAAAGAAAAGAGGACAGCAATCTACCTGAGCACACCACCTGGCTGCCTAGTGGCAGGGCCAGTTGTGTTTGTTAATGTCTGCAACAACATGAATGAAGTCATCAGGATGCTATGACAGGCCCATCTTTCAAATGTTACCCCGAATACTTTCTATATTATTTGTGTTACAACCACACACCTATTTTCAGGATGGAAGCACCTGTTTTCAGAGAAGGCATTAAGTCACAGGTGCTGTGTGGGACGCCAGCTGGCCACTTTGCCAGCCCCACACAGCAAAAATCCAATCTCAATCTGCAGTCAGAGCACTCACTGCTGCTCATGTCTTTGTTCTGGCCTAGAAGATATTTTTTTTTTCTTTTGCATGTGAAAAAGAAAGTTCTCAAAGACCAGTTTCATTACAGTGCTTTCTGTTGGTTACCCTTCTCCCTCACTGAACCGTACCTGCACAAAACGAAGGCATATTGATACTGCATTTTGAACAGTTTAACTTTTCTCATCAAAAACATTTTGTTCATTCCCAAGATTTTAGATTTTCTCGAGTCTGAAAAGAATAATCCTGAACAGGGTTTCATCTCCTGTGGTATGGCTGGAATCAATTTTTTAAAATCCCAGGAAAGGTACATGAAGTTTCTAAGTGATATGCATTTTGCCACACTCTCCACTAGTATTTCACTACACCCAAACTTGCATTTGTAAGAATAACTCTGATTTTAAATTCAAATACATGAGAGTGCCCATGCTTCTCTCTGAAGGGTATAGTCAATACCTTATACTTGTAAAGTTATAAAAACAATGTGAGCCCATGCAAGCAAGTGTACCTCAATGACAGCACACTCCTGTATGATACTTGCTTAATTGCATCAATTTGAAATCAAGTATATATTGAACCTTTTGTGTTAATTTAAGTGTAGCCTACTATAAGCATTTTCACTTTCTGGTTCTTTGGTAATTAGAGCCTCATTCCATACTGGTACGACTGCATCCCATGAAAACACACAGGCACAAGGTGGCAGCGGCAGTTTGAAGCTGGCAGCACAGGCTCTGCATTGTGCTCAGAGCACTGCAGCTTGTGTGCTTCTTCAGTGTGGTGGGTACCAGGCAACCAGCTGGTCATCAGATGCAGTCCCACATCCCAAACGTGGTTATTCTGACCATCGCTGTGGCTTTGGTTCCCACTTAAGTTCTTGGTTGCTTCAGGCTTCTTGTAGCAGCTCACAGACTGCCTGGGGTATAAGGGAGCCCGCCATCACCACCAGTTGTGGGAGGAGATGAAATCAGGGAATTTAATTTTTGCAATGCCCTGGATGTGTTTTGATGGCACCTCAGCATTTCAAACTGATTGCAGGCTTAATGCCTTTCTTAAGTAGCCTAACTGATGGGTAAACTCCCACAGAGACTGAATACTTCACAGAGCGGGTGAATTTTGTTGCAGTCCCCAAAGGCCACAGTATTTTGCATGTGTTAATGCCCTGGTGAACAACATAGAGCACATCCCAAACATAGAGTGCTTTTGGAAATCCCAAATGCCTAAACTTTACCACAGTGTTACCTTGACTGCAACTCACACCCCATAGCACTAGAGAGAAGGGGTAGGTGTTTACATCTCTATATCTCTTTTCCTTTTTCTCTGGGAATCACCTGCATGTTCAGAAAAGGCACTGAAAAGCATTAAACTTGTGCCCATGCTTCCTGCACAGAGAACAAAATTTCCTGTAAGCCTGCCAGACCTTTTACAGCTGCACCCCAGGGATTTAACACTGTGCAGCTTATGAGTTTATATGAAATTTCATAAAAGATAAGACCTGTATTTTCACATAAATATATTTATTTTGGGAAAGATCAAGAAATGCCAATATATTTTAGACCAGTTCCCTGCTGCATTAAAGAATGTGAAATATTCAGGAGAACATTTGCTAATCCTATACAATGAAATCTGTTTCCCTCTCTATTTAGCATACAGGCTGCAGCTGCTGAAGGTTGTTCAGCCTTTTCATTAGGAAGAAAAGTAAGGATGATGTGTGATAACCACGTGCAAGTAAACTTATGGAACAGTATGGAAGAGTGTTTAGAACAAAACGTTGTAAGCTACCTTGTAAGCATCATTTCTCCTTCATATGTTTGCTATATGGTGTTTCACTGCTTCAAACTGTAAATTTATATTTATGGACATAATTAGAAGTGCTATATAATATGCTCTCATAATGCAGAAATAAAAATATAAGCACAGCAGCACACACGTTTGCAGAACCTATATCTATAAATTCTCCAGTAGGTAGTATACTCGAAGAAAATTCCAGTTTCTCTGTTTAGCTATTACTCTTGCTAATGTAATGAGTTACTTTCTCACCAGTGCTAAGTTCTGCCTATCCATCCAGATCCTCCTGTACTCCAATATCTGACAAATAATCCATTTCTTCATCTACCTGCACTCTGATAACTATAGCAGGAAATTGAAAATGAGTGCCTATGATCCTCGAGTCCACCAGGGGACAACATATGACCTCGGGAATTCATTGAAGTCTCCTGATGCTATAGATTCCCTAAGCATTAAATGGCAATGGCATTTACTTTCCACTGAGAGATGTTAATAGTTAAATATTGCTTCAAAGATCTTCAGATAAAAAGACCTATATATGTGCAAATTTTTATGCTTCTTCCTGCTTTCCTATAGCTTCAAGATATAATAATACACTGAAAAGCTGAAATTTTCTTATGAAATAAAATTGTACTTGGAAATGTCAGGCCTACACAGACCAGTGATCCAGAAGCCGCTAAAGGCACTGTATCAGAAGTCATAATCCAGCCTCTCCAGGTACTGAATACTGTGATGAAGAAGATACTCACTTACCAGAACCAGCCATAACCATTTCCCCCCTATACCAAGAACTATAACCAGTATATAAAAATGTCAGGAGCAGTCTCTGAGGGACAGTTTGGATACAACCACCCTGGCTTGGAGAGCAGCAGTGGTGGGCACAAAGAATGCTCATCTGTGTGGGCATGAGCCATGCCATGCCACTTGGCAATTTCACTGTCTTTAGGAATAAAGACAAAGACTATAAAAGTCCCCAGTGTCTTCTAATTTTTGTACTCAAGCTTACATGGATAATGCTGTGAAGAGGATTACTTAACACCTTGACAAGCACCTGAGATCTCTAACAGCTGAAAACATTTCTTAGAAAGATTACAAGAAGAAATTTTACTCCTTTGTTTTGTGTAGAGACCCAAAACAGTTCAATGTTAGAGATTTTAAGTGAAGCCAGCCTGGTGATAGCTGGAATATGAAAGTATTAAAGTATGCAGTAAATACTGGCCTCTAATGCTCATTGTAATATACAAAGCACATATATATTTCATTGAAATTAAATTTTTCATTGATCCTATGGACTTTTTAAATATGTTACTGCTGTGCTAACACAAAATTCAGCCATATCACTCCCAACACAGAACAGATTCAAAGAATTCAAGTCTCCTCTGTTCAAACAGTAGCTGCAAGCAGAGAGTGATTTCTCTGAATACTGCATACTGTTACTTACCCACTACTTTTCATCCTACTTCACTCTATGGACTGAAGACAAAAGCAATAGCCCAGTTGAAGCTTATTTGTATGTTTACATGGCAACCACACAAAAGAAATTGCATCACAGAAACTGTAAAATTTTGTTACATGCATCTAGCAAAAACCAATATAAACCCGGCTGAGAGACCAGATTCAGAATGAAAAAGGGTCATAAGCTTAGCCCATGTCTTCTCCTAAACATCAGACCGTAGATGCTACACTTTCAAAAAGTTTGCTTGTTTTTTACATTTCACACACATCCTGATTTAGGAATCAATACCAGAGTGAAGCTCAAATACTGCAAAGGCACAATACATACAATTAATTTAGTATTTCCCATCCTAATAGAAACACAGTACCAGTAGCATCTCTGGAGATGTCACTTTTATAGCCCAACAGATCGATTAGTGGTGGGATGAGCATGGGTACTAATGGGTACTTTTTGGGTACTAATAAGGGTCTTTCCAACAAAACATCAAATGTTCTTGTTCACCTCTCTTGAGTTTTCCCATCAGTGTGCAAATTTACTTCCTTTTCTTTAAAAAATGGCTTCTCTAACAGGAAGGTTTGAGTTATGGTGACTCTCTATGACCAATTAATCAACTCTTTCCTCATTTTCCTGCTAATGAAATTCAGTTTATCTCATGTTTTTCAAAAGAAACAAGGACAATTCAAATAACAGCAACACAAAGTGTATTTAATGCAGTTTCTACAAAAGTGAATAATTCAATGTCTCAGAGAAAATGAATGTCTATGTAAGACATGAAGTGGATTACAAATACAAGATGTTTCTCCTTCACTGGAAATTGAAAAGAAAACTTTTCCCTTAGTATCTTAGTGCCAAGAAAACTTAGTGCCAAGAAAACTTTTCCCTTAGTATCTGCTCCTCCTACTCCAAATCCTTACCTTTGTGAGAAAGCATCTCGGTAGGGGCTGCCATGCTGCAGTGCGATTCCGTATCCTCTGTCCGCAACAGTGTTCCCGACTGTGTAAAAAGAGCACTCTGCATCGTTGATGGCGACGTACTCCAGCACAGCTGCATCCCAGACAAAGGCATAGTTTCCGTATTTCACCTGCAGTAAACAGAGGAAAAGCTCAGACTACGGACTGTGAAGTCCAAAAGGAGGCCGGTGCACCTAAAAACGTGACAGTTTCAGCACAGTCTGTTCTTTAAGGAAAGGGAAGTTTGGGTGCCCAGCTGCTGCCAGCAGAAAAGTTGGACAGTCACTGGTGCCATGCAGTGCTTTGGAGGAGCACATCAGCTGAAACTGAAGAAACGTGACCTGACCTGAAAACCATGTTCCATCAGTGAACTGTGGAATCTGTTTCCTCTTCAGGAAACAAAGGAAACATCACGGTCCCTCCACCAGTGCTAACTTCCACATGAAACCTCCCACTGCTTTTTCTTTGAGCCTTAAAAACAACCATTTAGATGGAAGGTAGGTATTCACATTGGGAGGGTAGGCATGGCTATCCAGATGGTTAGCCATGGTCCACATTTCAGTCATGCTTCGAGTTGCGATAGACTTAACGAACACTCATTTGTCTTACGGATTCTGTGGGCACCATCACGCCAACTAGATTTTTTTGGGATTATTTTTCTCAGCATGACGTGTTTTCACATATTTTCAAAGACTTTCATAGAGCAAGATCATGTAAGGCATTTTAACTGTTTGACTAAGATAAATCCAACTAGCTCATTATAATGAAAAGCTTTTAAAGAAAAATTTTCCTACCCATTCACATTTTAAACAAATCCAGATTTGTTTTTTTTTAAATTTACGTATGTGTGATGTATACAAAATTTCAGCATTTATTCAGAAACAAGCCTTTAAAAAACAGAAATTCAGTATAAACAAGTCCTTCCCCATTTCAGTGAATTTCTACTTTACAGTCAAATCATGTTTTTCTGAAAAAGCAACAATCTCTAGCTGCTCTACCAGACCCAGATCTTTTATGGGTTTTCTGTTTTGTTGGTCTCTGTGTCAGACCTGAAGAATCACACCACTTTTTTCCTGACCCTCTGCTTGGCTTCACTCAGTGCTTTCCCTATGCTGTATTAGCCAACTAAACTGTAAAACTAGGCTGAAGCCATTGACTTTGTACATCTAATGGGAATAAATACGTGACAGCTAAGTGAAAAGTAAACAAAACACAAAAAGGCCGTGTGGGGCCAGGCAACCCAGAGAGAATTCAAAACCAAGTCAGCATATCAAAGTAAGCAATGTCAGTACATCATTTAGATTAGGCTTTGACAATGTAGATTATGTTTTTAAAGACTGTTTACATATAAAAGTTACTGAAGCAAGCCACACCGTCTGCTTGCTCACAAGATGTAGTGCACAAGGAACGATTGCTTTTGGGACACATTGCTTTTTACTGCAGGCCTGGCAAGGGAATATTTCCTATTTCCATCTGTAGCCATGGTAGAGGGAGGATTTGTGCAGATTTTGGAGCAGGAAGGGAGCCATATTATCTGTGGACTCCACACAACTTGCAGGATAAAGAAAATTCTTTTCAGAGTGCAGACACACGCTGGACTGGGTCATTTTTAATCTTCAGGCTCTGAAAAGAGTCAAGAAGGGTTTTTCTTTCCTCCCTGTGGAGGTTTAGGTCTACCTAAACAGCCAGGGAACAGGGGATAGAAGTGAATTTGCAGTTAACAAACAATACAACTTGTACGCTTGTCTTATAGGCACCGCCACTCACAGAGCTCTTCTTAGCATGGGTTATTCTGATCTTCCTACAGCCACCACTTGACTAGGAAATAGCATGACTGAGAAAAAAGCCCTTCCTAGGAGAATTTAAAAGGATAATGATTCAGCCTGAAAAAGGATCATGATGTGCAGAGAACAAGGAAGGGAAATAGGAGACAAAAGCAGAGGATCAGAAGTGGGGAAATGAATCCTGAAAAGGATCAGATGGACTTTCTGAACAAAGGAATTAAGGAAAAGTGGGGTTAAAAAAAAACAAGTAATTTTACATGTGGGAGATAACCTTTGAGGTGGTGGAAAGAGCAGAGGGTTATGTTTTGACACCTGCTTTTGTCCTAACCCACACTTTTAACATCCTAGTGTATTGCATTCACCTAAGTGCTTGTAAAGAGACTTATCAGCTGCTCAGCTGGTCAGGAAAAAATTCTCTTGATTTGGCTGCCTTGCTGTAAAACAACTCAGAATGAGAATATATAAAAGTTGTAAAAGCACTTACTGTCAATAATATCTGTGATGAAGTGGTATATATAAGATCCTTAGAGCAGACCTGATAATATCACAGTTCAGGTTCCCACGAAGACATTACTTTTCATAGATAAGATCACAGTAAGCCTCAGTTAAAGCGCATGGGGCACAAAAGAGATTGAAGAGTCAGAAGGGATCATTCCAGTCATCTATCTTCAACACATGGTTGCTCCATGCATTAAAATACATCCTTTTTAGCATTTCTGCCTTATTCCTTTACAAATCCATGGAACAAATCCTTGTAATGCTTGTAATCCCTCTCTTTATGGAACTACTTCTTGGTCTAACATTTTTTGTTGCTATTCAATGTATTTATTTTTACTACTTACTTTTTTAATAACTTTCTTACATCATTCCTAGGTATTTTTATTTTTGCAGCTCTAAATACTCACACTTTGGTGCTGACACCTTTCAGTTATTGATGGATCTTTCTGTTACTTAGCTGGGCTGCATATAGCTTTCTTTAATCTTTCCTCGCAAATATCTATCAGTTCAGTTCTCCCATTAGCAGTGACACTACTTTTGAACACTCTCCAATTCTCAATTTTTAAGTATGGGAAAAACACCTGTCTCACTAAGAGAGAATCATTTATCAGGCAGCTCTGGAGGTATGTGATTTCCTTTTTAGCATACTCTTCTTCTGAGAATCATGGTCTAAACTGTCTGCCCATGGGCCTTTCACACAGCTTAAAAGAGGTTTTAGCTTAAAGAACTAAGAATAAAATTTTGCTAGAGTATAGCATATCTGGAACACTGCTGATATTTCACAGTTTTACGCCTGCAAGTGAGTAGTATACTGTGAGAAGGGAGGAAGATTCTTTCTGTAAAATCACAAAGGAATTCCAGAACAAAATGTCAATTAAAACTTACACCCTTCTCTCTCTTTCTCTTAATATGGGAAGCACATACACATTGCAGTTTTTCAATAGCTATCCTGAAGACTTTTACTTTGGGCCTCAAAATGAACAGCAAAAATTCCAACTCTGCATTATGAGAAGAACTTAAGGAGCTTACATTCAGCCAATTAGGGGGGCTAAATGAAAGCAAAATCTCCTTGGAAAAAGAAACAGTTCCTTGTAATACCTGTAACTCCCTACTCTCAGAAGAACTGCATTCCTGATTCTACATTTTCTCATCATTATACTGGCATTTTGTCTAGAGGTAACGACATTTCAGGATGATGGCAAATCTGAATGCTGTTCACACACGGTCACACAGCCCAGGATCGCCAGGGAAGCGTTTGTAGGAGGAGGGCATATTATCATTCAGCAGCGATCCCAGCTTTCCAGTCCACCAGGGAACGGAGAACTGACACTTTGGTGTCCTTCCCTGTGGCATCCTGCCTGTCAGTATGGCAGAGGCTAAAAAGATTTTTTGAGTGTCTGATATCTACTGTCATAGGGAAAAAAAACCCCAAAAAAACCAAACAGGCAAAATTGAACCTTTTAGTTGTTCATCAGGGTATTTTGAACTCATGCACTACACTGGTCATTAAGTGAAACAGGGATGTATGGTACCAGACAGAAATGCTTGATTTCACCTCACGGTTCTGTGAGCAATTTTGAAGGAGTTACTGTAAAAAGAGTTGTTACACAAAATAAGAATCATCAGCACATAGATGTTAAAACTATTTCTATAAGACTGTTATATTTCTGTTTTCTATAACTGAATATTTATAAGGTTTTTATTTGCTGGAGTTCTGTCTGGAGATATTAGTTAAAATTTATCTTTGGTGATTCCACCAAAAACCAGTTGAGTTATACAAGGAAAACATTTAAAGCCATTAAACTGTTGCATATGCACATGTTTTATGCCAACACGGATGTGGGTAGTATTTCTTCTTACAGCTAACCCATTCATGCAGAGTAGGCTGAATAATGTATTTGTGTACAATTCTGGCATTCTAAAAGCACATTTCTAGGTCTAGCAAATGATAAATTTCAGAAAAAATAATTGTAAGTAAACAGCAACCAATTACTGCAATTCTTCATACTTGAATTTTTGGATAGTATCTTTTCTGTATTTTAAATTCCTCTATAAAACAAATACAAAGAATCCTCATAAAATAAAAAAATGACACTGTAAATTTCAGGTTAAAAAGAGCTGGCAGTTATTTTTCCTGCAGACCTCTTTTAAATATTTCATGGTACATAAAATGTACACAACAGAACTTTTAAGTCCAGGGAAATCTCAAGTTTCAACTGATCGAAATGATAATAATTATTTGGAAGAAAATCTGAAGATTATTAGATAATGCTGATGAAGCCCATTTTCTGAACACCTTGTGCCTATAGCCTGGAAACACAGTGATGATGCTTTTTCTACTCCTTTCCATTATAAGTCAGGTGCCATCCTTCCTCTCCAGCTGCTGTACACCTTTCACCTGCTCCATACAGTAGTTTGAGGGTCATGTTCTCCAATACAGATCGTGCCATTGCACTGACTACACAGGGGAAAAAACCACCATCAAGTGCTCCTAGCTAGACCTATGCCCACCAGTGTGGACCTGAGATTTTTGGTACATATTAACACATACATTAATTTTTTGACATATTCTTTGCATGTTCAGCAAGGGTGCTGTAGCTGCAGCCTGCAGAGGGCTGTGCTTCATTCTACAAAACAGCCTCAGCAAGGATGCCATTACACGAGGAATGAAAAAGAGGGAAGAAAACTGAATGAACCTTTGCAAATATATGAAAGCTAATATACGTTACATGGATATCATACTCCAAAATGGGAAAAGACAAAGATAAAATCGGTGGTGGAAGCTTAAATCTAGATTTTCACATCATCAGATGTTGGCAAACAGCTTGATGGCATTCACAAGACCTTTTTTTTTCAGCAGAAGTAAATAGAAACCCTTTGATCTTCTTAATCCACTTGCAAGAGGCCAATGAAGTTGCTGCTTATAGAACTGAAGCAGAAGTCAGATCTTCTGACTTCATAGAAATTCTCATTTGCTAATTTGTTTTCCTCAGAGGACAAAGGTTTCAAGGCTTGGTTTTGTTCACAAAGGGCACAAATCTAGCTAACTTATATTTGGATCCCAGTGAAATAAAATCTCACATTTCAGCTTCATTGAATAGATCCCACTAATTTACAGTTCTCTCAAAAGTAATCTTTCTGTACACCCAAAGTACAATTTTGGAGCTTCTTGCCCCACACTCCTTTGCAGGCCAGCACATGTGGCTTATCTGCATAACTTTAGAGTGAAATGCAGTCATGCACTCAGAGAATATGAATCTGACCAACAGCTCTCTGCAGTGCCTGACAAGAGCTGGATTCCCCTGGTGGTATTAGAGCACAGAATAAAAATTCATATATATAGAAAACTTTACTCAGTCATCAAGACAAGCAGTTAATTAAATAATAATACCCCTCCCCCCTCCTTTAGGATGCCATTTTTCAGAGTCTATAGAAAGTTATTTAAATTCAAGGGGCACTATTTTACAAACATTGAAAGTTATTCTATGTACTTATTCAAACAGAAAAGTGTGGAATACTTTCTAAAAGCATTATTGAGCTAGTGCCCGGGAGCGAACAGCAGCAGGAAATGAAACACCGGGAAGCTTAGGGGAAGAAAGAAGAGGTTAGAAATCCCAGACTCATCTCCTCTTCAGTATGAAGTTTATCTTATATTACATTGTCATATCAGCTTGAATGGCATGTCTGTTTGCTCCACATAAAACTTAATCAGGAAAAGCATTAATTCCTCATATGCAACCTGCTGCCAACTTCTTGAGGAAAGTCTCATGATCACATGTTCACTTGTTACACCGGGCAGACCTTGAATAATTCATCCAGAATAAGAATTAGCCAGGTATGAGAGCTCTGTAATGAGAGGGCACCTCAGTGTCAGAATTTTCCCAGTGCTCAGTGACTTCACATTTTGCCATTGCAATTAAATGTATCTGGGAAGTTACAAGACAGAAAATAACAAGCAGAGCAAAACAGTGGAGACCAATCGAAGGTGCATTTCTGAGGGTGGTGGGAGAATGAAACCAGCTGCTTCTTCAGGTCACAGCAAAGTGCTAAAAAAAGCAGCAGACCATGATGATCACTGACATGCAGCTGAACCACAGTTCTCTACCACAAACATTAATTTCAGATAGAAGAGAAACAGGAGGGGAAAAAAAAAAAACCAGAAAAAAAAATCTCAGCAAAGCAGACCTTTGAAAGGTAAGGAACCATTTTTTTTTTCTGTGCCAGCTTCTCATTTATTTTATGACAACTAAGTGCTTCAGATAGTAATGCATACTATTTTAAGGGTATCACTAGTGAAGGTCATACACAGAAATTATATGAAAGCACTTCAGGTTCCTCAAAAAATTAGATCTGTGGTAACCAAGTGGTAGTGTCTATAATGAGGGAAATTTAAACTAAATGTTGATAAAGTGACTTCTCTCTTCTGATAAATGTTTGTGGCAGTTAATTCTCAATAAAACAACATTTAAATGAGGAAATGTACATGGATCAATACTCTACAATTGGGTGAAAAAGTAAAATTTTGTGGATTAAATTATCATGACAAAGCTTAACAGAGAATTTAGAGAAGCAGTATCTCTCTTTAAATTAAATCAGTCCAGTATGACACTCACTGAAGGGCTCTTGGCCCATTCTTTAGAATAAAAGCAGAGTCAATCTAACTGCAATTCTTGGGTATCATTTCTTATTCAAAGACAGACTTGCAGACAACTGCAAGGATAGGAAAATCATTAAAAGTCAAAAAACTACTCATCAAAACCATTCATCATCTGAAAAAGAACTTTAACCAAAAGAAAAGTCTTTACAAAACTACCAGTGATACTGAAAAATCCTTCAGTAAAAGCTCATTGGAAATAACAGTTTCATTTTAGAAACTTATTTTAAAGAAACTGACTTATCTTTCAGTTTTTTATATTCCTTGTACATGAGCCTTGACTTTCATAGTGGTAATAGGATTCAGGGTGTCCCACTACTCACACAAAAGAATTTAACTATCTTCTTTTGAACAATTGTACTCTTCTCTTTTTGATAAGCATCTCCTGCCCAGATTTGGGTGAAGCAGATTGGCACAGCAGATCTAGATACAGTATCTTGAAGCTCCACAAGAAATGGTTCCCAGCCCCTCTTTTTTTCCCCCTCTGAGATTACACTGCACAACAATTTAGCACGTTTCCCCTCAATTTGATACCCTGTAGGAGACAAGAAACACTAACTGCTGGCAACCTGCACCAGCCTGGGCTGGGGCATGAAGGAACAGGTTTGGATCATGAGGCTCACTGCTTCATGAGTCTCAAAAGCTGCTTCTTCCTCTGCAAAACCTGCATGAAACCACCTATTATCTTCTTTAGTAGTGAACCTTCCCCTTAAGTGCGGCAGTTTGTGTGAAACTGAGATTTGTCTCAATTCCCTCAGGTTTCGGCCTTTCAGTGACACCTGGCATCCCCTTTCCCTGAGGGTTCAATAAGGGATATGACAGGTGGTTCTAAGTATTTCTTTCAGAAGACTGTAAGTTCAGGCTGCTGCACAGACTGGTGCTATGGACTGTTTCCATCAAAGCACTCTGGAGAAGCTCCACAGAGGTATTTCTGGTCTATGGTACTTACAGCTAAAGAAACCATTTTATGCCCGATCAGGTCTTCTACAGGCAGGTCAGTCTCTCCTGACCATGCTGCACAGATGGCTGATGCTGCACCAATAAACACTCCTGTATCCTCAGGTCTTTTGCAGTTTAGGACCCATGGAAAACATTAGGAGCTGTGGGAGGGGGAAGAAGACCAGTGCAGTCGCATCTTTCACTCAGTTCAGACTGCCTTCTTGCTATCTCCTTGCAGACAATGGAGATGACACAATAGAACCAATTATCACATAAGGTGCCTGTAAGTCTTAAAAGCCAGCTTCTCTCTGCTGCTGCCCTTCCTGCAGCAAGCTTACAGCCCATTTTGTGCTCACAAACTAGGAAGTCAAATCCCTTGTGTAAAACAGTTAATACAGAGAATACTGTTACAGTCATTCACAACGCACAACTAAGACTGCCAGGCAGAGCAAGTCCAGGTACAGGAGCAGGCACCCAAGTTCTATATGTACAAAGGTAAATAAAGATGTAAACAGTATCCAGAAGGAGTTTCAAGTTCAGACAGCACCCAAAACAGTGTAACATGCATCTGAGTACCTTCATGTCCAACTAAGGATTTTATATGTTTGCTGCGACTCTAATTTCAGGTGATAGTTGGACTTCTGCATTCTTATAGAGTGAAATACTTACAGCCTTTGCCTTCAAGTGTACATAGACTAGTTCATCTCTGGCTACAGTCTGCACGGGCATTTCCACTTATCCAAGGCTGTAACATTTATTTTGCACATCTTTGTAAATAACAAATGAAGTGCAAGTCACAGACTCCCATTATATTTGCTTCTAATTCATCCTCACCTGCCCACACCACAGCCCAAATGCCAAAAGTCACTTACAGTTGACAGAACTGAGAAACAGCCACCAAACATCAACTAAAAAAAAAAATAAATTATTGTAAACCAGTCACTTGTGCTGGAGGAGTCATTCAGGGCTGAAATTTTTCACAAAAGATTTCGAATCTCTTCTTTCTCCTGAAGCAGGAATCAAGAGAAATTCTTGGGCAGTACACTTGACACAAACTCAGAGAGGTAATGTTAAACACAAAAATTTGGCTTAATGAAAGTGATAAATTGAGCTAGTTAGAAACTAGTTACCTCTGTGCACAAGGAATCTGAAGATTTTGAATTAAGGAAAAGTATCACAAATTTTGAGACCAAAATCAGTAAAAAAAATCCAAACTGGAGAAAATTTTATTCCAAAAAGTTGACTTCAACCTGAATTACTTTCTCTGCAATGGATTAATATTTCAAAATGAAAAAAAATACATTTTGATCAAAAGGAGGTAATAATTCAATATAGAAATATACTATGAAGACATTTTGACAATTTTAGTGCTTATAAAGCTAAACTGTTTTATAAAAATACCTCCTTCCTTACACAGCTTCAGTTTCAATTACTCTAATATTTCATCACTAATATTTAGTTACTCTAATGACAACCCACTCTGGTTTACTTGATCTATATTTGTAGGCATTTTATAAATATAGAATCATTAATACAATAAGCAATTTATTTCCAGCTTCACTTTAAATTTCCCATAAGTCTAATAAATCATGGTAACTTATCTCTCTTTATGTGTTGCCCCAGCCTCTCAGATTCAGACTTGGACAAAATATGCTGAGAAATCTGATTATATCATAAACAAGAATAGTTCTGTGGTAAACATACAATGCAATTAATTAGTCACCCAGTCTTACGTATTTTCTTAACTTGAGTTTGATGTGTACACTCCTTGTCACTGGTGTTCTTTTCAAAAATATAATACAATTGGGTTAAAATCAAGTACTTGTTTTAGTCCTACCTCATTAATAAAAATGCCAAGGCATCTTTGAGATGAGTAATGAGAAAAGTGGAGTTAAAATATCTATGGAATGGAAACAATGTTAATCATGAAGATACGATGCAATCAGCTGATTTGCCTTCTTAAAATGAAGTAGCATTTCACCTAGAATAAGGAACATCAACTGACATTTTTTCAGTTAGGCAATGCACTTGCAAATCAGGTATTTGTGCATGCAGTGTGCACAGCTAAGTGCCCAGCTAATCATGTACATCAGTAAACACCTTATTTAGTGAATGAAATAATTTCATTAGTTAACACCAAACAACGGGAAATGAAAATGCAATGGCTTCATAAAATCATGAACTCGATATTCTGGCGCTTCACCCAATGTGTAGCAGGTATCAGCTACCATCTGTGTGGGGATGGCTTGACGAAGGCCACTACCTTGTTAGGAAATCTACTCTCATTCAGTGTTGTGTTATTTATTTTACTGAAAAACAAATTAGACCTTATGTATGTAAAGAACGAATATCTAAGCTGATGTTGCTTGTTAGTTACATTTATATCACAGCCTAACTTTTAAATAACTTCTCTTACAGGACTCTACTGTGAGAGGGATAGTACATTGGATGCATATGTACTAAAAGTGGGGAAAAACTGCAGTTTTTCTCTGGCTTTCAAAAAATTAGAGAGAAGGTGGGGTACTTCATTGCTCCTGGGAACATGTGAGCTGCCAGCACAGTACCAAGGGTGGAGAAAGGCCTTTACTGACTGCCAGAGCAGAAAAATAATAATTTTTCTGTCCAGGTCTGTATTATTGGCACACTCCTCTTTCCTTCAGTATGGATTTTTTAATGGAAAACAATGAACACAATTTTCTTCTTCACTTGTTAAGGCAGATTACAAGAGATGCTACACAACT
Organism: Cephalopterus ornatus; assembly: GCA_013396775.1. Taxonomy (NCBI): domain Eukaryota; kingdom Metazoa; phylum Chordata; class Aves; order Passeriformes; family Cotingidae; genus Cephalopterus; species Cephalopterus ornatus. Next base: position 113,927 of record VZRE01015518.1, on the reverse strand, counting down.
TCTGACACATCGGTGATATATGCCTGACCAAATTTTCAGGAAAATTGGTGTATGCCTGCATCTGCACACACAGCCCACACAAACAGCTTTGCAGCTGTGCAGTGCTCTGTGTGCAGATACAGCTCCTTTTTGTGTTTAGTTAGATTAAAACATCACACACAATGCAACTGCACACACATGGGCTCTTCTTCTGAAAATATGATCCCTTAAGACACAAATGGAAAGCATATTTCCTATGAATGGACATCTATGTCAAGTCCAATATAGCATCATTGTTGTTACACCTTTCATATTAAATTTTAGAAAAAGTTTAATTCACAAGATGTACACAAGAAAGCAGAGTAAATACAATGCCAGAAAAATATATCCTCCTTTATCTTATGTATGACATATCTATGAAGAGCATATTTTATCGTAGCTGAAGAAGATAAAACCATAATAATATTTTCTCTTGCCTCTTTTAAAACTTCCTTTTAGTTGTGCTTATTCTTTTTGTTATATTTCAAATTATTTGGAGCTGAATAATGGAAGTCCAATGGGAATCTAAGGCCCAGTACCAGCATTTACACTTGGCATCTAGTGAATAATTAATAGTCAGTTCAGTGGGCTTACTCTGTACCTACGTAGAGCACACATCAGACCTTAGGTCTAGTATGAGCTAAATGTACTGAGAGATAAATCACAGACTGTAAAAATATGGCAACAGCATAATAAAAAATAAAGAAATCTACAAATTGAGAAAAATTTGATAAAGATGAGATCAAAACTGCAGACACAGAATGAACATAAAACTTGTCATGGGGTGTTAGAAACACCTCATAGCTTACAAATTTTATAGAGTAGTAATAAATATAACATACTGAAAGTTGTATAGAATGTGTGCAATATCAATCCTGAAAGGTTACAATACAATTTGACACAGTATTTGTCAGAAAGTGTACCACGTAAAACTCCATGAGGACTGAAGACACTCCACCAGGCCTAGCACTACTATTAGAAAGAAATTTGAAACAAACCTTTTGCAAGTTTCTCTGCTATTGGATGAGATTTTCCCTTGTTCAGCTAGGAATGGATCTGGATGTTATATAATGTTACGTAAAGTAATTCTTTCTGTCATGAGATTTTCCCTTCATGTAATTCTGCTCATGAGGTCTGGAAAAGTTAAGTCAGCTCCTAAATTGGGGCTGGAAATACAAATTGAGCCGAAGTCTACCACTGACTGTTTTCAATGGATGCCAAATTTGAGCTAATGATTTCTCATGTTGGTTCTAGGGAGAAATTACCTCTGAAGATATGAGAAAGGGTGTAACAGATATGAGACAGGGAAAAACTCTGATGGGATGTTCTAGGAAGGTGGAGAAGCCAGCTGATGAGAGGCCGAATAGGGAAATTCAAGATCTTGAAAAAAGGGATGCCAGTTTGGGAAGGGAGAGGTACAGCAAGAAGCGTAGTAAAAGCCATCAGATACAAAGAATTTATGTGATCTTTAGTTACATGCTTGGCTGATGCTTCCACTCCACAAAATGACTATAAGGTCTGATAATGCGAAGAGGCTCTCACCACCACATGAGAAGATGTATTCAGAAGTATGATTCTCTAAATTGAGATCACTATTGGTATCCAAATAGCCAAAAAAGAAAAATTAATACCCTGAGTATTTTCCATAATTGTGATTCACAAACATATGTTATATGCCATTATATTGGCCAGAATTTTGGTATGAGCTCTTCTGAATTACTTCTGGGTTTGCCTACTTTGATTCTCTTCGGAAATCTCATATCGTTCTGTTCTCTTCGTTGTGTTCCATCTGCTGCTCACTTTGTTAAATCTAAAATGATTTAATGATTGCTCTAATCAAGAATAAGATACTGTTTAAAGAAAACCATCTCCTTCATTTAGCTTTCAGCACAACCATAGCATAATCAAAGAGGTTCAATTTAATAATAGCATAATCTGAAGGACTAAAAGCACTTTGCAAACATTCATTAACCAATGCTCACATTTTCCTTTTGTGAGAAAACATTCCTGCCTTTGCCATTTACACCTGCCCAGTCTGCACCTACAGTATTGTGTGTTGCCTTCTGACTATGCTGTGTGTTAAGACATGGTTTGAGAAAAATTTCAGCACTTCAGGCCAAAACCTATGAGTTTTTCTACTTTTACCCTGCTGATTCTCTCCCTTATCCTGACGTGGAGGGGAACAAACAAATAGCTGTGTAGAGCTTAGTTGTTTGCTGGGGTTAAACCGTGACAGTATTACAAAGAAATGCTGCTCTGAGGTCAGGGTGATAAAACAACACAATCTTCTGCTCTTTGATTGATGCTATGACCAGAACCCCTTGGTACTTACAGACTTTTATAATGCAGCTGCTTATCTATCTACTGGGTTTTTCATTACAGATACATTGTATTTTCCACCCATCTTGATACAGCCCTTGGGATGGATATCTCTCCGTCTCTTACATTCAGCAGGGAATGGGATCTGTTTTGTTTGATTAAATAGCCGTTCTGCAAACAGCCATAAACACCAATCAGCCCCCATATAGCGGGAAAGCTTTAGACCTGGGAATAGTAAACAACTCTCTCCTGCCATTGTAATTCAGGAAGGGAGTTGTGCAGCCTATACAGAGTGGGTATTTTATGCAAAAAAATAGAAGAATGCAATGTGATTACAGCCTTGTTAAAATGTTTCTTAAAATACTCCAAGTGGCACTTTAATCCTCTCCTCCCATAGCTTGGCTATTGCAAAGAAACTCATTTATTGTAGTCATATTTTCAAATTGGACAACTCTGCCACCTAACTCAAATGCAAAGAGACATAAACTGCTTGGTGGTAATTTAACTGTAGAGAATAAATGGTGGAAAAAACAATTATAATTACTCTTCAGCCTAAGGAAAGATTCTGCTTATTTAACAGAAGAATTTTAGCTATATTTTTAGCTGACACACTTTAGGAAAGCCCACTTGCCTACGTGGCACACCTTCCTCAAACACCGCTGCTGTTACTTCTAAATTGTCTGGAAAGTTCACTCCATCTACATTTCTTTCCAAGGAAAGTGCTCAGAAAGCATCTTCTTAGTTACTTGAATCAGGTCAGAAAAAGACAGCAAGTAGGAGGCTTTGTACTATATGGTTAGAAAACCCACATTATTTTGTTTGGCTTTCTAAAGATTTTGTTGTGTATGAGAGGTGCCAGGCTAGTGCCAGAGAATGAAAGGTCTTCTATCAATTTAATTTGTCACTGCCTGTTTAAGTACACCACTGACACATGCCAGTCTTGCAGGTTTGACTAACAGGAGAGAAAAAACTGTTTTTCTACATCCATCTGATCCTGTATTATACTCAGCAGGGACTGCCACACTGGTGACTATAATCATGCAATACCTGCAGGGGCTGCAAATGCTGTTTAGGTAATGTTTAGAAAAGCTCCCCTGCACACCCATAAAGGAGCTCAGAGAGATGATGTCAGGAAGGGGAACCCAAGTGATGGTCTGGCAGGCTTCTCCCTAGTCCATCCCAGGAGCCATCCACAGTCCGTATACATGGCCATAATGGGCATGCAGAGTCTCATGGTAGTTCAAAACACTCCTCCCCTAGATTTCACAGCCCTGCACAGATATTAGGAAGAAGGCTGTATCAAACTTCAGGCTGAATGGGATTTTAATCCCCCTGAAATATTTAGCAGGAGTTAAAGAGGTGCGTTTTCATTTCACATTGCTCCAGAGGAGGCAAGTGAATAAGGCTGGAAGGGCAAAGCATCTGCAAGAGCCTCTGATCATGTTGCCTTAGTGCAGCCTGGAGACTTTCTGCTTAGTGTAATTATTCTTTAAGAAATAACCCCTGACATCCCAACCTCAAGATTTTGTTAGCATGAGTATAGTTTAAGCCCAAAGAAATTGATCATAAGTTCTGGCACGCCTCTGAGTAGGACAGCAATTACTTTTGCGTAAAAACTATCCAGTTTGAACCACCGGATCTAATGCTTCAAACTGGTCCTCTTTCTCCTCTCTCCCTCTCTCCTTAAACACAATGTAAACTTTTTTTCCCCTTGTAACGCTGTCAATAAACTAATAAGTTGAACAGACTGAAATAAATTAATAAAATTATATATTCTAACAAAATGCAGTTTTACTAAAATATTTCCTACTATGTATAATGAAATGACTAAAGTACAATGTCAAAAAGCAGCCAGCAGCAAAAACCTGCTCGATCTCTAGTCTCCCAGACTAGGTAAGACTAGACTAGACTATTTTCAGATAAGACAATAGAAATCTCTCTGGCTCTACAACCTGTACTTACATTTAAATGCACATAGGTATTTAGAAGCACATTGTAAAACAATGACCATTCTGGGGATGGATAGGTAAAATTTTGGATTCCTCTTCTGTATTTGAAAAATTAACCTTTTCTGTGCTTTATTTCTCTGTGTGATATCTTAAACTGCACTGGACTTCTTCCCCTCTCCTGTTTTGAGACTAGGATGACTTTAAGGGCAATAATTTAAACAAAATTTTCCAATACTTAGAGACTTGGTACTTATATATGTTAGAGGCTAGAAAGGTTGATTTTCCTAAGTAGTCTGCTAGTGGTTTTTAGTTTGCAGGTTAATTTTCCTCACAATTCTTATTACTTCACTAGCATTTAGTTTCCTACCAATATGTTTATTAATGTATTGAATATTTAAGGATGATATTCTAAAAATTTGCTAGCTGAGCTTGATCTATGAATCCCCTTTCTCTTCTATGACTCCAGCTGTTAGAGTATTAGAATGAAAAAAACTCTGAATCATTTCATGATGAACTATTAAATGTCTTACAGTGGGGACTTGCCACAGATCTACTCACTGCAACTGCATTTGCCAGCCTCTGGAACATTTTGTTTGTTCGGTAACAAATTATTTAACAGAAATTATCTAAATATCTATCAAAACTATTTTATGAACTATTAGTGTAATAGCTCCAAAAACATGAAACAAGATCCCTCTGTTACCTTTTACCCCTCTCTCATAATTTTAGAGTTGCGGCCTCATAGTCAAAGTCATACTTTAGGGCTGGAACTTAGGGCACATTTTAGCAATCCCCTTTCTCATTATTTCTATTCATGTCTTTTTTCTGTTGCATATATCCTTTAAACAACCTTACATTCAATCCTATCATTTGCATTTGTTAATGCATCACTGTGTATTTGGGTATTATTAAAATATGTTAATACACAAAAATGATAGCTGGAAACATTTAAGCAAGAAAGTGAATACATTACCAAGTTTCGTGCCTCGAGCAAGAGTGTGCTCTCCTGTCTCCATCTATTGATCATTAGACGGAGTCTGTGTTTCCCCTCATCTGTGTGTGATACATCCCCAGAGCAGGCACACCACAGTGTGAGTCTGCAACTGGGCTTCAAAGTGACAGTCAGACTTTTTGGAACACTTCATCTGATTGCAAATGGAAAGTCACAGAATTCGTTGCACAGACAAACAGCGAAACAATGGAGATAACAAAGGGGATGTGTAACTGTGTAGAGAGGTGAAGGGTGGAAAGAAGAAAGGGTTCAAGAGCTGGGGAAAAGCTGGAGTAGCTGTTATCCAAACTGAAGGGACAGAGGGTCAAAAAGCAGAAACATGAAAAAGTAAGAGGGAGGAAACAAAGTGAAGTGAGAAGTCAGAAGAACAAGCAGAGGTTACTGGAGCTGTGTAGGAGTCTGTGTAGTCCCCACACACTCTCAGGAGGGTGGTGCTATTAATCTTCATGAACCTGGAAATGTTACAGAACCTCTGTAAGAAAAGTATGAAGTTAATGGAGATAAAATGAAGCAACAAGAGCTCATAGGACCAGAATACCAAATGCCTTATACCTCTCATGTCCCCTGTAGCCAAACAAGAGCGCTCCAAATGCCAAACTATTCTTCTCTGTCAGGCATTTTATAGAGTTTTTCTTTCTTGGGCTAACAAGAATGCAAAATGAAGTATCAGTGCATGGACATGTCTCTCTGCCATGGAAAGGGGTACAAGCCACAGAGAGGGCATGATGAGGGAACTGTGAATTAATACTGCTTTTGCACGAGTGAGTTAAAAAAAGCTGGGGGACAGAAGGAGAAGACCTAATCCAAATTTCTATTTCTTCCCGAGGCAGCAATTTTTGACAGACCTTTTCAATTGATTTTTTAAAAAAGGAATATGGGACTGGATTTTGGCACAAAAGAAAATGTGTAGTTGTTAAACTGCACAAATTCCTTTGTCATCCTTCCATAGGAAAATGGCTACAAGAAGTGACCTGAAGAAGTAAAAGAATTACTTCAAGTAGGACACCTTACTCATCCCAAGGTTTGCTTCCCTCTAGGTTGCACAGACATGGCCCATATCTGGTGTGATGAGACTAGAAAAGCATGTGTGTGAGAGTGTGTAACTTCCATCAGGAGTCTCTCTTGTTTAATAAAGGGTTCAATAATAAAGAGCACTACTCAAAAATCCTAAGAAGGATATTTGAGATATCCACAAGCTGCTGACACACAAGAGGAGATTCACTGCTCTACTAACATCTCACATTCTCATCCCTCTGCAGTTTTTGGTCTGTTGGTCATAGTCTTTTTCGCTGAGGCAATGCCATAGGTGGAAGAGCCTAGGAAGGTAGTATGTACAATTTTAGCAACAGCATTAGAAACAGAAGTAGATTTATGGGTTGGAAAAAGTAGCAAGTGTTTCTTATCTAGCAAAAGTTTCCTTGTATTGCTTTTCCATTCTATGTACCTATATTCAACATGCTTTCACTGTAAGATGCCACACCAGGACCAACATCACTGTAGCAGCAGTGCCCAAATGACAACAGACACCTTACAAAATCGACCCCTCAGTACCTTTCTGTCCCAGGGAATCTGCATCTCCCAAACCCCTCCTGGCCTCTGCAGCTGATAAACTGAAGGGGGAACATAATTTGGTTTTGGTTTTAATTGAGAGAGCAACATGCAGCAGAATTTCCATTTTGCTACAAATACACCCGTGAAGACATTTCCTGTTCTGTACTCTTTACTAAATCCTGTATTTCACTCATGAGATGCTTTGTAACAGCACCCATGAGAGCTGTTTCTCTTTCAGACCTCTCCTGAGATAATGTATAATAAATGCACTTATCACCTAGTAAATAGTTTTAAACCTTTTTTCTTTTAATAGAATATGACAACAGCATTGCTCTGTTAGATCCAAATATGCACAAACTAAGCTACTCATTTGTAGGGGTGGGTTCAGCATCCTTTTATGTTTATACAATCCTTTCTAACAGATGCTTCCCTAATACTGAGTGTGACCAGCCAAGAAATATTCAGAAACAAATAATACTAGCAAAAAAAATTTCCTTTAAGCATTATCCTGACATGCTCATGCTCAGCTTTTACAACTACTGCCTGAAAATGCACCCTTTTTCTTAAATTATTTTCTAATTGTCAGTTTTCTTACTCCCTGCTACCTTCTAAAACTTTCCATCCCCTAAAAATCCTGGCTTCAGGACAGAGCTCAGAATTTCTACAATTAATCGCCCGCCAGTGCAAATGAAAGCAGCATCCATGCTGTTTATTTATTCAGAAATTTAAAGTCTCTCACATATAATGCTTGCGATTGTGGTATTCAGATGTGATAGGGCCATGGAAACAAATGGGGATGCACATGGTTGTGGCAGCAGTTCCCAAAGTGCTCAGTGTCAGATACAAGGGGGCTAAACTAAGCATTGCCAAACACGAAGTCCTCATACATGTAGCCTCAAGCAGTTACTCCACACGTTGTGGTCTAGGTACGCTTGCCATCAGAGTGTAGTGTTGTGTTCCTACCTGTCAGAAATATCCAAAGTTCTCCAGAAACAAAAAAAAATTAAAAAAAAGAAAGAAGATTAGTTCTACAACTACAGACTGAGGGCTATTTAACACAAAATGAGTTCTACTTGTTGCATGTGCATAAGGATTACCTCAGATCAAATGCCTGGCAATGCACCATGTGCCTTATAGTGGCAGCGACCCACACACAGAGCTAGTCTCCTACTGTCAGGGCAGGGATGCACTCCAGGTGTTTCACTCATGACTCCATCCTAATTAGTACAGTTCTACAGGAGAGAAACGCCAAGTGAAATCTCCACTTAAAAAGGAATCAATTTTCCCCTCCGGACTTTTTTGCCATATAAAAAGATGACTACAGGCTTAGACACAGGTTAAGGTGTGAAGTACCTAACTTTGTATTTGGCCATCAGGATGAAGGATTGGGACCCTCTGGGTGGGGACCACCCCTTCCATCCCATGCTCACTACTCAAAGGGCTGCCAGCTATCCTTTTTCCGGCCGAAAAGTCTGGACTCAGCTCTCTGCAAAATGCAATTCTACAGGATTGAAGCAAAATTAGTTCCTCAGAGTATATTTTGCTATTTCTTTTTTTTTATTGCCATTTCTAGTCATGGAATATGATCTTAGTTCAGTAGGTACTGTACAAAATAAGCCAACAAGAAAAATAGGTTCCCAGTTTAGGCACTCCTGATCACTCTCTAGAGAAGCAAACTGTCTGTCTTCAATAGCTAGGAAAGAAACTTGGGCACCTAAATTAGGCACCTCAAGTTACACAAGATGGGGGTCATTGACAGATCTAGGTGAAGCAAGGTTTTAAGAGAGAAATATCTTTGAACAGAAGAAGGGATACATCTGTGGGGAAAGCCCTAAATAACCAAGCTTTCAGGCCAATGAACACCTGAAAATGAGCAGAAAACTTCAAGATTAGAAAACTTTAAGATTAGAAAACTGTGTCTGAGGCTAATGATGTTAATCCATAAGAGAATTCTAAAGAAATATGTAGCTGGCACCATTGAAGCTGGAGAAAATGAGAGATAATAGGGACCAATAAAATCTTATTTCCCCCCTATATTTTTATATTGTATTAGACTGTTATGAACTTTAGTTCCCATGTTCATCTTTTGAAGTTAGGCTGTAGCTCTCATTTGAGGATGAAGGCTGAAAAGTCAGAGACACAGAGGTTGGTTTTGGAGAAATACTCTTCATCTGATAATGGTGGTGTTTATTAATTTAGTTCATTCTGGGTTATAATAGTTCTTTAGGTTTCACTCACATCACATCTATGCTAGTATTTAGATGACTGCAGTGTGAGTTCTTCTCTCCCCTCTGTTATAAAACAAACCAAAGGAAGGGAAGGAGCATAAAGAAACAATAAAACGGCACTGCTCAGCTGATGGGTATTACACCAGAGACCTAGTTGTCAAGGTTTTTGTTAGTGTAATAACAAAGAGGAGCACTAAGGAGTTTGAAGAAAAGACAAGACTACTGACTTGAGGGAAAACATACCTTACAGAAGAGTTCTTGGAGAAAGCATAAAGATGCTTGCTTGAAAAACGAGTTGCACTGGAAGCTCACACAAGTGATTTCCAGTTCAGAAATAAGAAAGCTACAGGGAGAGTCAGAATCCACTATGAAAAGCCTTGAAGGTCAAGACAACTGGTTTTAGTGGTGTGGTTATTTTTTGGTTGGTTGTTTTTTTGTTTTGTTTTGGGTTTTTTTGGTCGTTTTTGTGTTTGTTTTTTGGGGGTTTTGTTTGTTTGTTTGTTTTAACCCAGTAGGATTTTCAATGGAACTAAATGCAGAAAGAGTGCTTTACAGAGGCCCCAGAAAATAACTCTGAAGACTAATGAACCAATGGACTGGAGGTTGCATGGGTAAACAGTAGACATGTTATGTCTACTACACAGAAAGAAAATTAAGAGGTTGAAGTCAGCTATTGTAGGTTTTAGGTTGACCTAAATTAGTGGTCAGACACGAACAGACAGTAGAGGAAAACACACAAATTTTATTTCAGATGAAAGAAGCTCAATTCAGTTTAAGAGAAGCAAAGTTGCAAGTTGTCTCCCTGGAGCCAATTTGTTTGGATTTAAGAATAGTCATGGATAAGCTACAGATAGAAAAGACTATGGTCTTGGATGTAGGGTGGCCCACAAAAATTTCAGAACAAGTCTGGAAAATTCTCCAAAAGAATAGAGAGATAAGAGCGGGAGCAAGCAAAGACAGCCATGGAAGGCAGAACGACACAGCACCACAGCAGGACATGAGTCAGTGACATCTGAGGTTGTTACAGTGACTGGCAGGCATATGCAGACTGACCTTTGAAGAGAAGTTTTGAGTAACTTGGATGGCATTTCAGTGAGAGCAAAAAGGGTGAGGTACATTCGGGAGCACATAAGATGAAATAGGAGAAGATGAACTCAGATAAACTTTCTGGAAAACTTTGGAGACAAAGGGATTACAGCCATAGTGGATTGCTTAGTTCCTGGATAACACATGTCCATGTAGATCCATTTCTTGATACGTAGGCTGACTCAAATTTTGACTTATGTATTCATTTGACTAAAGCCCAGCTCTGCAGAAAATAACTTTTACAGATGTTTTACTCAAGATAAAACCTGTGAAAACTCTCTAGAAAGTCAAAGTAAGATCAGATTTTAATACATGCTCCAGAGTGTTGCTGAGGGAGAGCAAGCTGTGTTTTAAACCTACCTTGAATTCTGAGAAAATGAGGTAGCAGGAAAACAGTTTTATATTTCATTTTTAAAGCTATGCACAGAATCTTCTTCATGCTTTGCTAACAGTCCAGTTTGTTAACAGACCAGTTATTATACTTCCAAAACACACTGACCTCCTCTGCCAACCCAGATAGCTATTAGCCTTTTGATAAAGCCTGAAAGTAACACCACACTGCATTTGCAGTGCTTTCTGGTCAGGGTTCTAATTTTTTACGCTGCCTTAAGTTTTTTTAAGCAAAGATACACAGGATTACAGGAAAGAAAAATAAACAGCCAGACCGCCCACGATAATACAAAGTGAGGGCAGTAGGTGCACTTGGTACCCCCAGGCATCTGTCAGCTCCAAATCATGGACTGTGCAGGAGACAGTAATTGGAAAATAGATGAATTGCACCTTCAGCTGTGGGATTGAACATATCAAGGTCTTAAGGGTAGTTTTGAACCTTATTACTCGTAGAGCTGACAGAGAACATCTGAGTTGCCCGAGAGGCATCACCTCCAGAGGCAGAGGGGAGCCAGGGAACCAGTGTCTGGGTTGATAATTAGCTTGCTAACCAACAGCTGCATAGCGTAGCTGATCCTCTTGTGAATTAAGATATACTGGAGTACTGTCCCAGCATTTTTATATGCTCTTCCTTTTTTGCTTCCTATCCCTATGTTAGCCACTGTCAAATTGCTGAATCATGGTACAGATCCCGTATTCCAAAAGTCTGTCATGGTTCTGTTTTTATTTCAGTGTCTTTTCATTGGGCTACTCCATGGTCAGAAATGTTCACAACAAAGATGTACTGACTTCCATACGTTAAACAGATTTTACATGGTGTGATCAGTGTATCTGCTACAAGAATGGCCATTCTGATAACAATTCTGTGAGTATATCAGGATAATTAGTTAATTCAGGAGGTTTTTAGGCCCACCAAAATAAATCTTCATACTGTCGCTACTGCTGTAAACAAATTAAGAATGTCCATGTTTAGTTATTAATGATTTGTTCTAGCACAGAATCATAAATTGTTACTACCCCTTTCTTCCCAAAGGAATCACCTTAACAAAGCTTTGCTATGGTCCATTTGTAAGTAGTTTAAACAATTTTTTTACTGTTAGAGTATTTTTGGGAGGTAAAAGTGCCATCCCCAGTGGACAGGGAACACAAATGGGCTCAGCAGTTGCTAGCACATTTCCACTGGCAGTGCAAGTAGGATCACAAGAAAATCCAAATCTCAAGACCAAATTCCTTTTGATGCTGTGTGCAAGTTGAAAAGGAAATACTACGAGCCTACGAGCAGTTTCTCTTAATGCAACATCCATAAGCATTATTTCACCTGACAGTCATTCACAAGTTTTCTACCAACTAAATATTTTGCAGATAGAGTTAAATAGGCAGAGGTTTCAAACACATTTGGATTCTGCCTGGAAAAGGAATTTTCCACTCTGTACTACTTAGAAAAATGAAGACACTGTAGGCTATGGTATCGTGTTCAGAGGAACAAGGTGGGTAGGATAGGGCATTAGGCACTATTATGCTCCAGGGAAGAAAGAGCAGACAGGGGCACAAAAGAAGCGCTTCATTATATTTTAAATGGGAATAGTTCCAAGGATAGGAAAGCCTGTGGTGCTTGTAAAGGATTAAACAGGGTAATGTGCTTTTTAAGAAGACATAAAGAGGTATGTAATGTGATACGTTTAAGCCTAAATGATTTTTCTTGGAGTCCTCAATGAATGTTTAAGCAGGCGTGACTTAGGCCTCTGTAAATCCTCTCTGAATAAATAACTTTTGCAAAAATAGTTTCTTTTGACAGAATGAGATGCATATTTCATAACCTATGCAAAAAAAGGAAAATCAATTTGAGGCATATGAAACACCTAGGAATAATAAAGAAAAAGGGAAGATAAAAGCGAATAATCCAAGCTTATATAAAAATACACCTACCTCCCCAGCTATTTTGATTTGACAGTGAAGGAAGACAAACAACGGAATGCTTCCCTATCTTTAAATTCAGACCTTCAACTGCTTTTTGCTGTCTTTTGAGAAAGGAAGAGACAACAAATGGAAGAAAATACCTAAAGCACCTGTGCTTTTCAGGCTGTTTCTTGTTTGAGGCATTTAAAACTGCTCTCTCTTCAGGGTAAATCTAGCAAGCTGCTCTCTAACTGGACCTTATGGTACATATAGCTGTTCACTATGGACGGAACAGGAGCACACATGGTGAGACATGTGCACCTGATTTATGAGAAGAACAGGACCAATAAATATCAAAACCTGAAAACTTACAGTGGCATGATCTTCCCATCCTATTTCTGTTGCCTGTCCTGCTCTACTGCCAGGAAAAGCAGGTCAAAGTGGTAGATTGCGTGATGCAAAGTGGGACTATGCAATCACTGGCATTTGGCTGCATTGTATTTTCACTCACATGGGTGCCATTCTCCATGAAGTCACTGGTACAGCACTCCTGCTGAGTGAGAGGCGTGATGTGTTGAGTAAATCAGTGGTTGATCCCTCTCCCCTTCCCCCTGTTTATATATACATTAATACAATGGTGCCAGCTCCAGTGGAATTGTCAGAATAAAAGCAAGACAAAACTAAAAAACTTTCATGCTTTAACAAAAACTTTTGGGGAAGGCTCTGCTGTGAAGGCTACTTGTGAACCCCATTTAACCTCAGAGGTGGTTCCGCAAGGGAGTGCTGTTAAAGATGAGCATGTCCACTGCACTCATAACATCCTTTCTGTACAGCTCTTTCCCATGGTGGTCGCTCCTGTTGCAGTACATTCATGGTCATTAGCCAGCTGAGTGGAAATCCCTTTCCCTGTACCCATTTGGAGGCACTCTGTAGGTCTCTGCTCTCTCACTTGGCACTCCAGGAACATGTGCCAAGGTAACGGCATCACAGAGCTTGGACAAACTGCTGTTCAGTCATGCTTTAGGAAGGCAGAAACAAAATGAAACACAGAGGAAGGCCTGTGGGTTTAGCTTATTCAAGGTTATATTTAGGTTAATAACTCTGATGTGGCCAGTTAAATTCATTAAAGACCCTGAAGAACATTATGAAACACAGAAATAGGCCTAGGAGGCCCATGAATTCTTTCCTCTGAAATGTTTTCATTTTTTGAAGTGTGTTACAGAGATTATAATCTCTGCGTCTTATCAGATACCTTTTAAAATATTAGTTTTTCTTGGCTAAGATTAGCTTTTAACATCACTTTCTTCATCCAGCTTTCTTCCTGAGCAGGCCAAATACAATCTCCCCAAAGTTTCTGTGTGAGCAGCAGCTGGCAAATAATCTTTTTCTCTGTCATTTCTTCCTGTAAATTGAAGGAAGGGGAGAAACTGCACACGTAGGTAAATGTGTATGTTCATTAGAATAAGGCCTAAGATGTCTGATTTTTTTAAACTGGAGAGTGGTTGGCTTCTTCACATGGCACAACTTAGGTTTTCCACATCATCATTTGCAAGTGCTTATTCCTGGGGAGCAGAATCATGGGAAATTAAAGAACTTATATATTTCTGGTTTTGTAGATTTTAGGACAGCAAATGCCATATTTCCAGGAACAAGAAATCAAAGACTGTAATCCAGAATTGCCTGCCAGCATGATACATCATTTATTTGGGTTTTTTTCAGCTAAAAGTCTTTAGTCAGCACAGCTGTGTTTGATGTACTCTGGTTTTTGATTCTTCTGAAACCCTTTGTATAACTTGGGAAGGCAAACCAAAAGGAGGGCAGTTTTTAAAAATTTGTATATACAAAAGGCAAACCCTAGCTTTATCAGGGCCTTACAAACTGAGCTAAAATACGTTTTCTCAAAAAAAGCAATTTCCTCCAGCCTATAAATCTTCTGCGTTTTTTTTCTTGCTCTTTCAGCTCATGACTTTATCTAAAGGGGTTTCAAAAGTGCAGCTCCCCAGGGCCTCTCTTGGCTTTTCTTTTATGCTGTTTAGTCCTTCAGAGGAGAAAATATGATCTTGGTTATCCAGAGGTTGGATCGGTGATTTTAAAAATCCAAAGAATCTTTGTTATTTTGTAGTTCTTTTATTATCAAGAGATCACCAGTGATTACATCATCGTTTTTAACATACTCTTTTCTCTTGTCTGTATCCAATGGGAAAACACCAGAAATTACAGGTTTGCCTGGCAAATGGATTTTGATGGAGACAAAAGGCAGAGTTGTTCTGGATTTTTAGAAGTCTACAAATCAAGCTTATAACAAGTAAGCAGACAATTCATAGCTATTTTGTTTAATCAATCTTCCCATTTTGAAGTTCAAAATAAAGTCAACAAAATATGATAATTCTTTGATTTGATTTAAAAGTCTGAATATAAAGATAAAATGGTAAGCAAAAAGTTTGCATACAGTCACTCATTAAACCATATTAACTCTTATACTGAATCCTTTCATGGACCAGTGTTTCTATAAAAGCTGTAACTGTCAACGAAAAATTGGGAGGGAACTACTGAATTCACAAACATGCTTAAAAAAATTAACTCCTGCTCTCACAGCCCACCACAGAAAGTGGCTCTGAGACTGTTCTTTAAAGCCAGACCATCTTTTTCTGCCTTCCTCTCTCAAAACAAACATGATTCATAGCTACAACTGAAAGCCAAGATTTTCAGCATCAGGAATCAACAAAAATAAGATAATCAATGTCTTTTTTTCAAAGTCCTTTGAGTTTTGTACAGTACATTGTCACATCTTCTGGGGTTCTAAGACCAGTGATCCTATTCCCATTTTGCATCCTGATAAAGGTACTCATCTCCTATAAATACACCTGTAAGTCCTTTTTTTGGCAAACAGATGAGGTATTTACATTTCAAAATGCTGTTAAAAACAAGCAACACAGCTGAGAAGTTCCCATGCTCTGTGCTGATGCAAAGGGCTTGCAGAAGTAGGTACCGGGCATGACCTTTATCTGGGTGCAAATGCATCTCTTATAGTTAAAAGCAACAACTAAGCAAATGTGGAGTCACACAGAGCATCTCCAATGGGAAGCAAAATGTAAGCATACCTTTTGAATGCCTGCGGTTGACTCCACGACGTTGTTCTCTGAGCCGTTACTTCTGTTAATCATCCTCCACATTTGGGAATACATGCTGTCCCTCTCAAAAGGATTCATCCCTTTCACTCGGACATGCTCATAGACTGCGGAGTCCAAGACAGTGCCATAAGGAATATCCGTCTGCCTCGAGAGATCCTGGAGAGACCTTAATTGTTGGTGAAGAAAAGAGACACAGGAGACTTGAAGCCACATTTTCAAGAGGAAGGAGCTGCAGGCAAGCAAAGGGCAACACATAGGAAGACAGCTGTCAAGACACCTTCTTTAGTTGTGGGGGTTTTTTTTTAAATTATTATTATTTTTTTATTTTATATTTCCTTTTCCTTTTTCTTGAAAGGTAAAGTGAGACTGAAAATTTGTTGTTATGTGTCAAGACACAAGGAGGAATACAAAGTGAAAGGAAGAAATGGAAAAAGTGAAAATGGATGAAAAGAGAGGAACAGAAGGAGTAAGAGGATCCTGTCAAATGCCAAGAACCTTTTGGCAGGGGCAAAGGAGAGAAAGGGAGCGTTGCAGTCTGTATGCAGGAAGTTCAACAGAAGCTGGGTAACAGCCCACATGAGTACAGTGCAAACACACTCTCTGCTGCTGGGCTGAGTAACTCTGTGTCCTACTGGGTTCCACCACGAAGGGCAGTTTTATTGTGGCATTCCTGCACTGAACTGTGCATCCAACACATAGCTCACATATTATTTTCAGCAATTACATTTCTGTTGTGGTTTCACAAACTGATTTTTCATCAAAGCTCATGTTATTTAGTCTAATAAATTTGTTCTGCTTTGCATGTTATCTAGTTTTACCCTTCTTTATAAACAAGAAAAATAATACAGTTTCTAAAGCATCCCAACTGCAGTCTTTTCAACCCTGATTTGGACTTAAAAAATGTATTTTATAACCCTTTAAAGTGTCCTTACCTCTTGGCCTTTATTTTCCTGTCCTGTGGAATTCCTTTCCGGTACCTTTGATTCTTTAATGGTATTCATTAAAGTTTCAAAATAACTACTGCCATATGTCTCCTGCCTAACACCCATTACAGCTTTTCCAGCACAAATTAACTGTGTATAAACTGCACAAATCTAGAGGATGACACATAAGGACAAATCAAGGGGTTGAATACCGTCTTAAAGAAGGCAATAGCAAACTCTAAAAGCTCATTGCAGACACAGAAAAGCAAACAGAAATGTAGGAAACTCATCAAATTCCAAGTTGTGTTCCTGAAACGCGTAAATATGATGGCTAGTGAAAATGGCCCCACAGGTGGGGAAAAAAAGGAATTCTTGAGTGTTATGGGGATGGTACTGAAGAAAACAATAACCAAATCTCAAAAGAGATGTATGCCTCTGGACAAAACAGAAAGCAGGAAAAGAAGAAATCAATAGACCTCAATGGCAAGGCTTCAGAAGTTAGCTAAGTAAAAAAGAAATCCTTTGAAATTCAGACATGTGGCCTTAGAAAAACACTGAACAAGAGCTAAATCCTAATCAGATAACATATAGTAACTACAAGGAAGAGATAAATTTAATTTCGATGAGTAAATAACTAATGGTATTAAACACCCCAAAACCTTCTCCTCTTTCTCCAACAGGATCACATTCCTCTTCAACAGGCATCCTGGAAACAACCAGAACACATACGGAATCATCAAAGACGAGATGCCAGATGTAACATGAATTTCCTGCAACCAAGTGTATTGGCCTTCTACTAGAGGACCAAGACATGCCCTTTTCTAGGAGGAAAAATATGAGACTCTAGTAGACTAACGCATCAGGAAAATAAGTACTGTGGTTAATTTGTAATTGAAAAGTAAAAAAAAAAATTATCAAGTGCAGATAAACACCTATGAGTTCTGAAAGATTAAATATGAAATGGCTGAGCTGTTAGTAAAAATAGGAAACCTTGTTACAGCTGTGATTGAAAGGGAAGCAGTAAATATTTTAAAAAGTGGCAATCGGGAATTGGGAAAGTAAACTACTTAGGTGATATTTCAGGTAATACATTTAATAAATATAGTGAAATAAGGATTGATACAATTTTAAAGATCAGTCCTGAAGCTTAGACATAACCACCAGGTAGGTTTCTCCAGGGAAAGCAATTCAATCATCTATTACACTTTGAAATTACTAAAAAACCCCAAGAATTTCAAAAGGGCCTTCATCTCATCAAACAATATACACAGATGGTGGAATTATGGACAGTCTTCAAAGGAGGAATTTAGAAACACTTCCTGGCAACCCTGGGTAACATTAGAAATACTCAGCCAGAGTGGATACTCTTGAGGGATTTCAAGGGTAATAAGAACAGCTTTTGCAGAACTAAAAGCCTAAACAAGCAAAGTGTGAAGCTGTTGATGGGGACAGCAAGACACAGCTAAAGCTGAGGCACTCAGTTCCTGCGCTGCCTCACTCCTCCTCAGCAAGGTCCCCCAGGTCTCTGGGAGTAGAGGCAGGGTTCAGGGGGACAATGAACAACCAGCAGGAGGTGGTCAGGTAAATCCCAACCAGACAAGGCAAGGATTGATTGAGATCACTAGACCCACAGAGGTCTTGGGACCTGGCAGGCTGCATCCAAGTGTGCTGAGAGAGCTGGCCAACGTCCTTGCAGGGCCAGCTGCTTTGATTTTTGAAAGGTGAAGGAGATCCCTGACCACTAGAGAAAGAAAATGTCCAGACTATATTCAAAAAGATAAAAGAGATGATTCATGGAATTACGGCTGATCATCCAACATCATGGAGTGAGTACTCTCAAACTACATTTCTGAGCAAATGAAGGAGAAGCAGCTGACTGGCCACAGTCTATATCAATTTACCAAAGCTAAGTCATGCCTGACCAACTTGGCTGCCTTCTATAGTAAAATTACTTTGTGGACAAGATGAGAGAAATAGACATAGTTTACTTCAGCTTTAGCAGGACATTCAATACTGTCTCCCAAAATATTCTTGTAACTAAGTTAGGTCATTAGGTATGTCTGGGAGGGAAAACAGATGGATAAATTCCTGACTGGATAGTCATGCTCATAGGGTAGCTCACCTGGAGGCTGCTATCAGGTACCACAGAGGTCTAACCTGGGACATGTCTTTACCAATAACCTGGAGGAGGTAAGCAAGTTTGCTGATGACAGGACGTCGGCGGACCAGCTGACTGCTCAAGAACAGGCTGCTGTTCAGATGGACCTAGAAAGGCTGGAGGAATGGGGTGTGAAATTCAGCAAGGACAAATGCAAAGTCCTGCACCTAGGGGTGAACAACTCCCTGCAACAACCCAGGCTGGGGCACAGCTCTGCAGGAAGACACCCCCATAGGCAGCAGTGGGCCTTGGTAAGAGCTTCTCTCTATTTTACCATTAGGCAAATTGTTGTGCAGAAGTAGGTGTATTACTGTTGTGTTGACTGTCTATCTGTCAAAAGCATCACTGATGAAAGGCACTAGATAAATAGAACATACATCCATTCTGTGTTACTGCTGCTGCTGCCAGTACACTCCTTTATCTGGCAGTGCTCAGAAGTGCAATGAACTGTCACAGGATGCAAATTGTAATGTCCTATGATTGTTGTGTTATTTGTCATACTAGAAAAGTTTACAAAAAGTATTTATTGAGTCTCCAATTTATAGTGACAACACCTAGCAAAATTGCAATCATTACTTTACAAGTCTGTGTATAGCCATATAATTTCTAGTATAACAAGCAACAAAGAATTTTTTGGATATATTATTGCTACGTGATAAATAATTGATATGTGTAGGTGCTGCCGCAAACCAGTATGGTTACAAACAGCACAAGAGAAAACCATCTCCTCTGTATATCTTGTGGCTATAAAAGCAACTTTGCTATTTTCAGAAAGGCAAACCATCACAAGACATCAGCTGTCAGTCTTGAAGTGTACTACAGTCAGGTATGGGAAACATACTGCAAACAGGCTGAGAAGCAAGAAAGAGTGCTGTCACACACAAAGGCACCACCAGCAGGGAAATAACAAGGAGAAGAATTATGTCAATGCCTTCAGGAAGGCATGTTATAGTTGTCAAGTCTGGCATTAACTACAGTCTGCAGTTCCTCACGGTTAGATGTGCTATCCTAAAACACAGGATGCCTCTCAGCTGCCCTACTCTGCATCTTTTCACAATTGCAGGTAAAGCTCCATGCTGAGAAAATGATGGCAGGAGGACAAAAGCAAGACAACTATAAGTGTAAACTCTACAGATGCGCTAAACGCTGTTGTTGGCAGTAAACCCCAAGTTTTGGTTCACCTGACCATACACTGAGGAGCAAGAAAGTAGTTTCAGAACCTTTGACGTGTATATGTGTATATTCTGCTGCATAAGCAAGCTGCAAAAGCAGTAAAGATCTATCATGTCAGTGGCTCCCTCCCCTCACACAAACATGTAAAATGGGATCATAATATATATGACCTCCTTCAGATGCTGAGTTTTTTTATAACCTGCAACTCTGCAGACTACTGGTGTGACATTCAGAACCTAGAAGCTATTGTACAGCAAAACAAAGAGAAATGACAAACTTTGACAGAACTAACAGAATTATTAAACCATTGAGGTTCCTTTACTGAAGAAAGAACTTTCATAGCTACTTTGCCTCCAGCCTGTTTTATAGGTTACACATTGTTTGGTGTACCTCTATTCCTGGATTAAACAATTCATTCTCTTTTCAGACAAATGCATTTAGTGCATACATAAATCCTCAGCCTCACTATGTCACCCAGTCTCAACACACAGCTGCCACACCAGATCTCAAAATAAGGAAAAAGCATTTGTCAGTTCTCAGTTGAGCTACCTGCAAAGCACAGCATATATCTAGCATAAGTAAGCGAATTATAGTCCAACATTTTAAAACTTTTATCTCCTTGAATTTCTAATTTTGAAGCAATAAGGTGGCAGACACTGATCTCTTTTCTGTGGTGACCAGTGGTAGGACCAAGGGAATGGCCTGAAGTTTGGCAGGTTTAGGTTGAATACTAGGAAAAGGTTTTTCACCCAGAATGTGGTTGGGCACATGGAACAGGCTCCCCAGGGAAGTAGTCACAGCAACAAGCCTGATAGAGTTCAGTGAGTGTTTGGATGATACTCTTGGGCACATGGTGTGACTCTTAAGGATGGTCCTGTGAAGGGCTAAGGGTTGGACTTGATGATCCTTGTGGGTCCCTTCCAGCTCAGTATATTCTGTGATTCTGTGAATGATGAAAATTGTTTAAATATATAAAAAAAGCAGATATATTTGAAAAAAATGGTTATAAAATAAGATACCTTTAACTGAGTTTGTATAAAGACAAATTCTACTTCTAGGGAAGTGACCACACAATCAGGTCATAGTTCACCTTATTTTTGGCTATCATTCATGCATCATTGTGGGGAAGAATGTTATGTGTGGTCTTTATGGCATGTTTTTTTATCATTGCAACTACTGGGATAATACTAATATTATCCCAATATCAGTATTATTCCAAATTAACTAGGCTAATAGGACTATTCTGAGGATGATTTGAGTCATTTGAGGATGAATTATTAACAGATATATGTATTTTCCAGCATTTGTTGATCTGTTTAGTATTCTGCACCTTAATTAGGCAGCAGTTTTTAGGTCACTTTCATTTTATGGCTTAGAAAAAATTAATTACTTTGTAATTAAAAAAATTATCTCTGCTTCCAGCTAGAAGAAAAACATAGTAGGATTCGGATATGTTTCTTTCTCCAAAGCATACTCTCTTCTATAAATTCAAATCCTAGACTCAGAATTGGTAACATGTTCACATATGTCAGCCAAAAGCATTAAAAGAAATACACAAAAAATGTTGAAAAGCAAAAGGTCAGCTCCATAAAGAAATAACCAAATTTCTTTTCAGATGATTAAACACCACTGAGGTCAGATACTTGGGCAACAACATATCTTTGTAGATCTGGGTTACAGATCAATTTAGGCTAGCTGTGTTAGACTTCACCGTTGCACAGAGCTGTCTCTAAGAAGTAGTCACTAAATTTTAGGCAAAAAATAACTGATGTCATGACTTACACTGAAGTCTTTATTTATGAATAATTCAGATAAAGTTTTCCAGTTCTTTTTTTGTTTGCTGGTTTTATTGGTTGGTTGGTTTTTTTTCCCTAGGACAGTAAGGATTAATTCACAGGTAGACTTAGGCTTAGGGAACAGGGCACATTAAGCCAAGATATTTAACTGTTGGCAGGGGCAGCTGTGGTAGAAAGTAGTAATACGGCTTGCTAGCCACTTTGAAGTTCTGGGTGAACCATGCTAAAGGAAAGATTAAAGAACATTCTGTTTTTCAGCATCAGGAAATATCTAATTACTGAGTTCTTGTGTAACCTCCTTGCAGAAATCCTGTAGTCAGTTGCACTGAGCTGTTTAAAGCCTTGGGGACACCTTAGCTTCAAGTGAATCATGTTTAGAAAGATGTGAAAAGAATGACTGGGCAAGAAAGACATTCTTTGCCTCTATGCCTCCATCATTCAGAGGCAGAGGTCTCACCTATCAAATAAGACATACTAGTTGTAACATGGAGAGCATAACGTGAACTCCTTGTTTTACAGCAGACACAAGACACAGACTCTTCCCCATAACACGTACAATCTGAAGTCTTAAGTGTCCACACTTTTAGGAGTGGATTAAACTCGAAACCACCTAACACTGGCCTTTCATATGACAAATCCTTTGACTTCTCTGTCCACCTCACTCCTCCAACCTTCCTGCAAAATTTCAGTGCCAATGAGAAGGCGGTGAGGCCCTCCTCTGACCCAGAAAAAGACAGTGCAGTAGTTTGAGTAAAATCAATTTCTGCCCATGGACTCTAATTCTGCCCTAAAGGAATCATAAAACACAATAATGTCAATAGTGGCTCACTGATTAAATTCACAGCATCAGCACCTATGAGAAATAGCTCACAACCTCCAAATTTATTTGGCATTTACCAAGGAAAGCCACTCTTAATTACTATTAATTAATGTTGCATTTGAGACAGTGATCTTAAGATTTAAGGAGCAGAGAAATTATGCTTTGCTTTGCTGCCACAATGTTTTGGCATTTGAAATGCTGATTGTCTTGATTTAAATGTCATCTGCAATGTGGGTCAAGTGCGAACAAAAGATGCATCCAGGAACTACTTTATAACTTGAGTGCCTCTACTCTTGATATTGTGTATTGGCAGAAAATGAAAAGCTGAGCTCCTGAAGGTATTAAAAGTAGCTGTTAGTCTGGAAAAGGAGATTAATGTCCACTCTTTTCTTTCTAGTTCCTCTAAATCAATTTAAAAACTGTAACAATTTGATTCAAATTGAACATTGAAGTGGGGCACAAATGCCATCAAGTGAGATTATGGAGCAAAGATCTACCTCAAGACTCTCTAGAGAAAGGGAACATTTAACTAGTCCTCCCTAGTGCACTGACTAACAAAATTCTGCATGCTTTGCTTCTCAAAATAGGTTCCTGGATACCATGAGGAACTGACTAGGAAGAGTGACCCAGCCTTCATACCAGCCAAGAAAGGGAAGCTGCAAAAGCTCTGAACACAAACTGGCTTCATATTCAAAAGTCAAAATGCAGTAACTACCAAAAAGCTTCACAGAAATGGAATATGCTGTGGACTGCTTGAATCCTCCTATCTTCTGTAAAAGATACCACAAGGACCATACCTTCAACAACACACTGTAGTATCTGATGCTAGCTGGAAATCTCAAATGAAAACCTATTAACTACTTGTTATATCTGTGCAGACCTGCCGACTACAATTTCTTTCATTTTTCTGACTTCTCTGAAGCTGGCTGGATACTACTACTACAACCAGAATCTGGATTACTTTCTCTAAATGCTCATACTCATTTCCATTTTGGCCTTCAAGGCTCCCCAAGGTACAATTTGAACTGCTAAAAAAAAAAAAAATGGGGCATCAGCTTTTTTCTTTATTGCTTATTCATGTTTTCCACTTTGCAGTAATTCAGCATGGTAAACAAACAGCCTCTCTCTTATGTGCTGGTTTAAGTTCCAATGTTGGCAGTTTTGTAAACTAAAGTTTTACACTCCCACCGTAGTTAGGATAACTTCATTCCCTAATGGATACTTAACACATCTAATTACTCTATTTTTGAGCTGAAAGTGCTGTTGAAAAATGTCTCCGTTCTTTCATTCCAGAAGCTCTCCAGCTGCAACATTTTCTACTGAATAAAACATTTTCAGTGACTTTGTCCATAAATAATACAGCATAAAGACCAATGCAGTCCCAACTGTACATAACAACCTCAGATTTCCACTGGGGGTTTTCTCGTGATATCATAATAAACTGCCAAAAAAAGCTGAAGATGTATTAAATTATAGTTTGGGTGTATTTTATTCTTTTTTAGACATGATAAGAAACCAGACATTTCTTACAGTAATTTGAACATTTTTCTGGACTACTTCAAAACTAGCAGGGGCATGACTTTAAAGCAGGATGCAGAGGCATATTTCATTCTTGTAAGGACAAACTGAATGACTGAATACATCACTATTATTTATTTTGCATGTAAAAATTCTCATGCTTTTTCTTCACAGTCCTTACTCAAATTTAAAGCTTTTTAAACTTAAAAAAAACCCACCAAAAAACAACTTCCCTCAAAACCTCTGTCAGTGTTGACAAACATTGACACAGAATGTCATTTTCTCCCCTATAAATTTTGAAGGGATTGTAATTGAAACTACAGAATCAAACAGTTGTGTCAACATCCCCTGCAGCATTCCATGATCTCAAAGTTTGTTATTCAGAACACAAAAGAAAATTATAACTTGTTTTAACTGTTTAATAATTTGCTGATGTGATTTTAGTCTCATTTACATGTCTCTGTCTTGGAGTATTTAGCCCTCTAATAGATGAAAGTGTTGGGGTTGTTATCCCAGAAGAGAAGGATAATGAAACTGCCATAGCAAATTTCCACTTGGGAATGAATAAGGACTGATAAAGCCTGGGCGATTTGGGCCAAGGGACACACAATAAGCAGGGAGAAAGGGTTCATGAAGTGCAAGAGGATGCTCCTAATGGGGAGAGTCAGGAGATAACTGGGCACTCAAAGTTAGGGACTGCTTCTGCTCTTGGGTCTGAACTTTATCTTCCAAACACAAATGAAACTTGTCTGCTGTTGCAGATGTTTACTTGCCTATGTGCCGTGAAAGCCTGGATTGGTTTTAGTATGTAGAAAATCCTCACCTAGAGGAAAAGTCCCTTAGTGTGAGCATGGTGGCTGACTGCCATGCAGTGCTGCTTGATCCTAACTTAGGAATTCACAGGATGCCAAGGCTCCTCCTACCCAGTCTACAACAGTGGCTCACTGTCTCAAGGGGAATTTCAGAGAGGTTTGGAAAGCAGCTGAACTAGAGGCAAAAAGACCTTAGGGGATGATACACAGAAGTCAGGGACTTGAATCAATGACTGATAAAACTGATTTTTCCCTCAGGCCATCATTGAGCCTGACTTGAAGGTCAGGTTCTTACCTTTCTGGAGGAAGAAATACAGCAGAATGTGCCTCTCTTTACATTTTTGCGAAAAAGGATATATGGGAAAGGCTAACTTTGTCACTCCAACATACTGTCATGGAGTTGTTGCATCAAGATTAAAAACCTGCTATGAAAAAATGGCCAGCTGCCCCTTAGAGTGCTTGGATAGCTAATGCTTCACTGTATTTTTCAGTCTCTGCTTTGAGCAAAGAGTGAGCATTTGAAGGTGGAGGAGGTCACTGGAGCATTGGGAGTAAGGATAACTCAGCATGCAGCTTGCTGGAGAGGATTCTGGAGTACAAAAGGTCAGAGAGAGGGTAGAAGACCTAGAAAGGTTCCTGTGGTATGGAGAGATGGTCTGCAAAAAAGTACTGGAAGGTACGACAGAAAGAGAGTTCACTATAAAAGGGACAGGAAAAGATAAGGGCACTCTTGTTAGGGAGGCATGAAGCAAAAGAACCAATAGATTGAAAAAGAACAATGTGATCTGCTTGTGTGGTAAGAGAACACCTGGGAGCAGAAGGAGAAAAGCTGACTAATGAGTGAGTTTTTTATTGTTTGTTACTGCTAACACATCTTTGCCTTGGCAAGAATAGGTGAATTCAGCTTTGAGCTCTCCATACATTGAAGAAGCATTGGGTTCTTCCTGACCAGTGTTAGAACCCAAGTATTGTGGGATACATCTGAATGGAAAGCGTAGCTGCTAAACACAGCAGCAATTTATACTTTCCCATTCCGAGTCCTGATACACTGGTTATCTCAAACTCAAATGCTTCTTTCAAAATATGTATGTGTGCACATATACATATGTATGTGTGCCACAGGGAAAAGTATCTGCTAGAGGCCAAAAATTTTGATCCTAAAACCAAAGTATCTCCAGGGAGACTGACAGTCTATGGTATATTGTTATTTTTCCAGCTTCTCAGGATGATAAAAATTTATTCCTTTTATCACATTTAAGTGGAACATTCATACCCCTCTACATGTATATTTATGTTCGCCCTCCTTTCCCTTGAATCATTCTTTATCAACTTACTGGATGGAGTTCTCGATGCGTGTGATGGTGAGGAAAGCTGCTAGGTTTGCGGTGTAGGAGGAGATGACAATCAAAGCAAAAAGCCACCAAGCTCCCATCATCAGTCGGGTTGCCAGGGTTGTGTATGGAACCTCTCCTCCTATGGGGAAGAAGGAAAAGCAAGAGTTTTCATTTGACAGAAGGAAACCCACATCCTCATTGTTCATGCATTGCTCAGGAGAACTAGACCCCAGGGTCAACAGGGTAAAGCATTTTACTAAAGCCAGGTGCGGGACTTGGAGCCACACTTTATATCCAACAAAAGGACTGAAGGACGCCCACACTGTCAGTCATCATTTCTGTATTTAATCTCTTTTGCTATTGTGCCTTTAATTGCAATTCATCTGCCAGTCCTGTCCAGTAATGGAAATAGACTTCAAGATCTCAGAACAAAACCAGCGAAAGTAAATTCCTACAATGGTCTTTCCTTAGAGATCTTATCTACAAACCTTAATTAAGTTTTTCTTTCATTCTGGGGAACATAAAGTTAAAAAATCCCATCAAAACACAATTACTTTTCACAGTTCTGTAGGCAGGCAGATGCTCGTGAGAACCATATATATGTGTACAACTTGCTTGCAAGTGAACTTGGACATGCAGGAAAAAAAAGTCCCACGTATTGAAGAATAAAGCAAAAATTGTTTTGTATTCCCATAGTTGCTTTCCTTTAAAATCCTACTGCCATGTAAACAGAACATTAGCAGCAATTAAGCCTACCAGGATGAGCTGCGCACCACTGCTCGTGTGACCAGAGCCCAGTTAGGCAAGCCATGAAAAGCAGCATTTTTTATTCAAATAACTGCCCCAAAACACACTAGTTTGGAGTATTTGCAAGAGCTCTTTCAGTGAAAAACATATGAATCACAGATTTTTAGACAAAGGAAAATTAATTTAAAAAAAATTAGTTTAAAAATTATGCATGCAGCATAAGTTTAGTCACAGCTACAAGTAATTAGGGGAGACAGTGAATACAGCAAACACCCACAGTCAACTGCTCAAGATGTTCACCCTTTTCCTCTCCCTCGACACTCAGCAATTTGAAAAGTTGACATTATTTTTGAGGTAGCTTTCTCTGATGCAAAATCACGATACAATACCTAGGATTTGCAAAAGCAGTTTGTTACTGATTCAATCCTCTGTAAGTAGGTTTTTTTTTTTACTTATGTAATAACTCCTTCATGTTTCCCCAGCAAGTAGGTTTAAAAGGAATACAAATTACAATTATTCCTACTCCGGGAACAAATAATTTTCAATTATGTACAGAAAATAGATATTTATTAAATGTTATATATGAAGGATCATCTTACTGTTTTGTCAATTTATCCTACCTACACAAACCACTGGGACCTCTGCATCAGCATTCAAATTTGAAGCTTATGTTGAATTGTACAATATATGAAATAATAACTGACTCCACTCATTTATACTTTTGGTATATAAACATTGAAATCCTTTGCCTTTTAAGAATTCCAGCATTGAAAGACAGAATCTATGTTAGACCTGCACAGTTGGAAATTAATTTTCTTTTATTTCCAAGATGCCATGTAATTGTCTGAAATAAGAATCTACTGATCTGATTGGGAGATATTATTTCAGTATAAGGGTTATTGAAGATGAACACTAACTTCAATATCTGAAGATTTGGTTTTCACTGCTGCATAAATTTTAAATGATTTTTAATAGAGTATTTCTACTCTACAACAGTTTTTGCAATGTCTTTGGAATATGTAATTTAAAAATGATTTTTTAAAAATAAAATGAAAAGAGCAGACAGTTATATTAATTTATCAGAAAAGGCTCTTTGTCTTTTTAACTTTCAGGTGCCAGTCCCTGTAGATAATCTTTACATTGAATTGGAAGGGGTAGTATGATTGAGAAGAAGCTAATAATCTCCTGGACATCCTTGCATTTTCGTTTTTCAGCTTAAGGAGTAAAGTTGTAAGTTCTTATATTTTTTAATTGAAATTAAATGTCAGAAAAGGGAGGACCACTGAAACTGTCATACCTGCCTTCTGGTTTTCAAGTGAGGATGCTGTGCAATAAGGGAACATGAAAGCCATTACAGATCCCTCAGCTACAGCGTTTCCTACTGGTCACACAGTGTAGCTTTCCCATACATCAGTAAAGTTGTTCCCCCTGTTCACTGTTACTTTTGCCTTCTTTTCCTCATGTTAAAAATAGACTAAAAACTCTGAATGCTGGTTAGCCCAAGTGCTTTTAGCTCAGCCAGGTGTTTGTGAAGTCTCGTTCCTAATTCACAGTTGTACCTTGTATATCAGCACTCAATAAACAAAGCTTGAGGCCAAAGCTTGTATCTGAGTACATGTACAATAAACACATATCAAAATAATTCAGCACTCCTCTAAAAATGCTTGCACTGAACCTTCTTAAACGACCATTTCTAAAGCAGGGCTGACACCACAACTGCATAAGTGCATGACTTTTAAGCTGTACAGACAGGGTACTTCACCCTTCCCAGTGGAAGAAGGATAAACAGAAATCAAAGGAGATCTTTTACTGCCATGGTATTATTTCTTTGGCATCTATTAGGAGACTTAATGCGATACAGTCTTGTTCCATTGTACTGTTTGCTAAAACACTTCCTGCACCATGACAGTTCACCTTAAGAAATCTCTTCACTCTCCCCAGCTTTGTTTCTGGGGATAAAGTTTCCAAAGTTTTCTTTCAGTTCAAATTTACATGTTTTCTCAGTGCAGAAGAGCACCAATTCACTAAGGAGAGCAACAATCACTGTTTTTTCATGAACATTACCATGATAAAGAGCTACAGATCTAACAGACACTATTCTTGACTGTAAATGCAAAAGGGACATGCATGCAAAGCTCCCTGAGCTCTGCTTTCCAATATCTAGTATGACTTTCAGGTGCATCAACATCTTTATGGATGACAACATATTCCAGTTACAAGGGGCTATGCACAGCACACACAGTGGGGGAGCTAAGAAAATAGAACAAATCTTTGCCTGCTATTTTATTTTGTATCATACCAGCAAAACTTATAACCCCTAATGGCAAAGGGGACCACTTGGTGCCGTGTAAACACACGCTGATGGCCAGAGTAAAATCTGTTCCGTGATATCGCGTTCCTATAGCAAAATTCATCACTGGGAGTTACTATCCTGGCTGTGGTTACACTAAAAACACTACTGTTGTAGCATGCTGGCCAACACTTAAAGTACTGAGCTCGACTCATGAAACAAATGGAAATCTAAGAAGACACGCAGCAGTCCTGGAGTTTCTTTGTCATCATGAGAGACATATCTCAAATGAATACAGAGGCTATATTATTCTGTATCTTGGCCTTTCCAATACACTGGCAGAAGATTTTAATGCAGCACAAAATGAACCTGTAGATCACCTATGTTGTGGCTACAGCTCTGAGTGTAATTCATCTGGCACGTGATGTGTGCTAATATCCCTTAAAAAATCTAATCTGCCTTTAAAATTTTCAGATTGCATATGCAGGAAGGAAAAGATACTTTCCAGAGTAAACTGAACTAGAAAAATCAATCTTCTTGGTAGTTTTCTGAAAAAGTTGAATTGCTGTAGAAGTCACAGTGAAAGAAATTACTTTTAGTCCTCCCAGTCTCATCTAATGCAGCTCTCCTTCATCAATCCTAGACTATTTAATGCTACCCTACTTCAGATGACAGGCTTAGACTGCAACTTATCTTATAAATTTTTGTTTATTCCCATTTCTTTCCAAGTGCTTCAAGCTAAATAGAAGGCAAGAAAAATAATGCATTGTCTTGACAATGCAAACAATATAATACATAATTATGACAGATCTAAATATCAGGAAAAACCCACCTTAGGAGATACAATGTGAACCTATACAATTCCCATACAGATTTTCAACATTTTTAAGATTAATCTCCCTCATTAGCAGTCAGTTTAAAAGTTTCTTCAAGTCAAAAATCACAAGAGAGGATTGCAGGTGAGAAGGAGGGATGCAATCATGGGACAAATGGGCAAAATAGGGAAATTGAAGATCACATCCTAGTGAGATTTTGGTATTTCATAATTCTGGAACTAAAATTGAAGAATTCAAAATGCATATGCTCTTTCTCCAAAAATCTTTTTCTCAGGGATTTGTCAATTGTTTGTTGATCTGCGTAGTTCAGACCTATGACAGTGTTTCATATGGAAGTGAAAAAAATGCTCGTTTGTGGACAAAAATAAATGGTGCAATGTTTCTTGAAGCAGTTTCAGCTGCAGTTGGTAAATAAAAGGGTTCAAGCCTAGTGGCAGCCATCTTGTTGAAAAGTGATGCAATTCTTGTTACTACTCAATCCAGGCAGTAAATGTGCAAGATAAGTTGTCTCTCTCTGATTTAATATCAACTTAACAACTTCATTGTGATTGCACAATACTTATAAATAAAATTACTTTGCTTAACAGCTCAAAAATACTATTTTTAATATTAGTAAAGCAAATAGCTTGGCAGCAGAGAGCCCACAATGTTGAGATATTCTCAACAGAATTGATTATGAGAAATGAGCTTTCTGGAGATTAATTATTGAAATATATTTATAAACAACTACACACACAGAGAAAACCCATAAACCACCATTATTCTATGTCCTGGGTTTCATAACTGAACTAAATGATGTTTCTGAGGAGAGCTGAGAGCTGGACTGGGAGTTTGCTGCAGCTACTCCCAGAGAAGGCTCTATACTTCCACAGGAAGGACACTGCAAAAATCATGGCCTCTATTTGTGATAACCACAACTGCCAGGGAAATATCAGGGACTAGATTATCATAAAACCCAATTTGTCAACAATACTTAGCATCAAGGCTACTTTACCATTCTCACTGTAAGAACATATCTCAGTTACGAATAACTTTCTCAAATTTCAATCATCCAATCTGCAATAGTCTCTGCAAGATGTCTGGAGTGAGCTGAATTTCTGTGTAAGGAGTTTTCCAGATAATTTAGAGAACCATGAAAAACACATCAATTGTGACTGTTTTGTTGAGGAACTGTAATACTATCAAACTTTAAAGCAAGAATCTTGACCATGCTTGGAAAAGAAAGGTGAAAAAAAAAATAGAGTGGGTTATCTGGGGACAAAGTTTGATTTTGCTTTTTCTTACAAAAAATTCTGTCCACATTCAGTGAATTATTGGCCTTTGGTAAAAAACACAAAGGACTGGGAGTTGGCTGCAATTTAGCCTTCAGCTCGTTAGAACAGTCACATCAATTATGCTGTGCATCTGCAATTTCCATAAATAAAGAAGTGTAGACTTCTGTTGCAAATAGTTTAGATCAATGTACGTCTTCTGTTTTCTTTGTAAAAGGGACATTAATAGAGAGTGGGTGTAAGGGAAATAGTTTGCATTAACAAAGAGGCAAAGGCATTTTATATTTCCACTATTTCTTGCTATGAGAAACAAAACCTAAAGTTTGACTGAGCTCTGTTATCTTTACAAAACTCTGCAAAGCAGAGCTCTTCAAAGGCAGAATCTTTCAGGGCATTAACTATTGCTATTGTTCTGTTAAAAACGTCCTTGATAGTATAAAATCTCCCCTGTTTTCAATTGGAAATTTTCAGTTCAGTATAGGACAAAAAAATACTTTACAGTCAATGAAGCCTATACCTATTTCTACCAGCTGTGAAATAAATGCAGCTTGGAAGTTGTCAGAAAATCTCTCATCATGAATTTTTCTTCTCTTCTTTTCAATTTTTTCATCTATACTTTTCCATTCTTCTTTGAACTATGCAGAGTGTATTAATTTCCATAACATTTAAGCTGGCATGTCATAACTTGAGTTTGTAATATTACATTTTGTGCGGAAGTTAACACCCATTGACCACAGCAGGCACAATGTACTATTCTACAGGAAAATACAACCCCTTGAATTGGTAATGCCTTCCAAATAAGCTTGTAAATCAGTGGCTGAATTCCCTATCCTTGCAAATACTGGCAGATTGCAGGGGATTGAGGCTGGGGAAGGAACTGATCATGAGGCAGGGCTGGCAGACAGATTCTACAAGGTCTGGACAAGTTTGAGAGCCAGGTATTGCTTTTATTCAACCCACCACCTGTTCCTCCTCTAGCATTTTGTTTTTATTAAAATGCAGTGTTGTGGTTTGGGTTTTTTTAAAATTATATATGAAAATAGACACCCCGGTATTTTGTTTCACACATGAAATATTTCTACAGGTCTTCCTAAAGTTAACTGCATCTAGGCATTATTACTATACTGTGGCAATACTCCAAATATATTAGAAATTGCTTTTTGGGTTACTGGAAATACTAGGATTGGAAGGGAATCAATTTTTTTTTCTTTTTTTACTAAATTGATTGTAAAAGTTTCCATCAAATCCCAAAGTTCAAGTAATTTTTTTTAATAAAATAGTAAAAGTCATGTGCAGTGGAGATTTTCACTGTCAAGATATTCTCACATATCAGTTTGCTAAAAATAAACCTGAAGTAAATGAGAAAAACTTCATTTCTAAAGAGATACCTGAAACAGTAAAAATGTTGATACATTTAGAAATGTTCATATTTTCTTCTATTTACAAAAAAAATTTAGTGGAGCCTTTGTAAATTCATGGAAATTTAGGTATTCATTAATCTTAAAATATGAAATATTAGATAAACTTTTGATATCTATCTTTCTAGCATACAATTGATAGAGAAGACATTTTCATATTCCTACTCCAACAGCAGCAGAGCTCTTCTGAGTTTACAGCTGGCCTATTCTTTTCACTGAACACAAGTCCTTCACATGTCAAACACTGTGCTTAAGGCACTAACCAAACATATCCTACCTCTGTCTATACTGAAAATCTCTTGTGCATTCTCTGTTATCATTTCCCAGCATTATTCTGTCTCTTCAGGTACTGCGCATTATAAAGCATTTTTCTCTATGCCACTGGTGTACTTAACCATGGACATGCTTGATTCCTTTTCCCCTGTTACTTCTACAGCCTTCCTCTGCCTTTTCTGGATGATTTTGAGGACTGTTGCTGCACTCTTTGAGAAATGTTAATGTTTTGTATAAATATGTAACTTCAATACTAGACTATTTTAATGGTGACATTTTTTGGAACTGATTTGTTAAGTCTTTCAAGTTGTTACATCTGTATTTTAAGATGGAAGAAAAACTTGAATTAAAGGTTCAGTATGGCTTTTAGGTATACATTAGATTTTTTTGCTAGCTTTCTAAAACCTGCCCAATACTCCAAGACTCAAATCAACTAACAGATGTCCTGGAAGCTACTCAGCAAGCTCTCTTAAAATTTTGGTTTTTAAATTTGTTTGAATTTGCCAGTTTGAAAATGTCTGATATTAGTAGCTGCCATTTAACATTCACTA
This sequence comes from Cephalopterus ornatus, assembly GCA_013396775.1. Lineage (NCBI taxonomy): Eukaryota > Metazoa > Chordata > Aves > Passeriformes > Cotingidae > Cephalopterus > Cephalopterus ornatus. Next base: position 80,427 of record VZRE01015518.1, on the reverse strand, counting down.
CATGGAAAGTCTTTAATTTGATTTTCACAAATACAAAAGCGATATATTTATTGCCTTTCTGGCATAACTATTTTGAATAGCATCACCTTCACCTAACGCACTGATACCATTAAGGTTTCTTTAGCATCTAGTAAAATTTTCAAAACCCTCCTTCCTGTTGTTCTCAACTTTGACTCACCTCTGTGTGCACTTGTTCCCCATGTCATTTTTTTCTGAAGTCTGTAGCGTCTCAACACTTTGGTGCAACGTTCCTTTTTCTTTCAATATGCTCTCCATGTGCATTCCAGATTCTTTGGCATGGGCAGCTTGAGGCTTGAAACATACACCACCCAGCTTGAATGCCCCTGTTACACCTCACATTTTCCATTACGCATTACAGATATGCACTACGAGAGCCGATCGTTCTCTACTCCAGTATGATTTGGTGGTCCACAACAGACATTGACTCCCATCTCATTTTGTGTTCTAACCATTAGCACACAGTCACAGAAAAAAAAAGACAAGATAAGTTCTTTCCAAGTTCTCAACCTCTGGAATAACTAATGCCATTTTGAAACAGTGACACTCTTCTTCCCCTTTTGCCCACCTTGTCCATCTGGCTTTCAGGATTTCAAAGTATCATATGTTCCTACTAGATTTCAGAAACACCATGAAGACCAAATCTATATTTGTATGAGTTCAGCTGTTCTTGTTTATTACTCAGATTTCTCACACTGGTCTATAGGCAATTAAAGAGTGTGTCATTTGGTGCCCTGATTAATCTTCTTGGCCCTTAATGTCTTCCTTCTGAACTAAACAATCACTCACTCTTTCCCATTTGTTGTTGTTAGTGTAATGATCCCCTGACTAATCTCATTACATTTGCTCCCTGCAAGATCGTTTGCTTTCAGCTGGGTGGGAAGCACTGTCCTCATTGCACTCCCAGAAGGGAAGCAATGATGCACAGAAGAAAGCTTTCCTCATTTATTTCTCCCCTTTACTTGACAGGGAGAAAATCCAAGACTATAAGTCCTCTCCTTCAGGCTTATTTCAAATCACTCCTGGTTATCTAAAATCTGTGGAGGAGTTTGAGAAGCTGCATCTTATACATGCTTAAAGATCCTTATCACCAACTCTGGAAGCCAGCTAACCTGAGGGTAATATGCACAGCCTTGTGCAGGCAGATGTAGTCTTTCCCCTAACTCCTACCAAGGAGGCCAGACATGAGCCAGCTCCAATCTGAAAGAGAGATTACCATGCTACCTTGTCACTCTCTGTTACTGCTGGCCAGTAATCACCTCCAAGCTGTATTTCATATCTTGAAAACTCCCTCTGAAAATTCTGTGCTTGCTACTGCTGTGTATCTGTTTGGATGTGCCCCTGGCATTTGACTCACATACTATGGCTCGTTGCTCAGGTCTGATTTCTCATTAATAGAGAGAGATTACCCATGCTGAGATTTCAAATGCTGGGACTAATCAAGGACTAGTGGTAATGCCACTAAGCCCTTATCAAGCTACGGCCCAGTGTACCCATCTCATAAATCTGGTCAGAAGGCCTTGACATGCAACTTGATGGACAAATAGAAATATCCAAAAGATAGAGCAAATGAATACTCACAAACTGTTTTGCCTGAAACACAGGTTCCTCAGTCATATTTCTTTAAAACTCTCCTCTTTGAAGCTAGAAAATGCTCTGGCATCAAGGAAAGGGCTAGAGCTACCCAGTGCAAACCATTTCAGCCTCCTACAGCATTGGCTCACCACTGGTTAGTGACCTACAGTGTTTGTAAGTTGAGTCTCTGCTGCACCTATTGTCAAATTATTTTTCTATCAGTCTTCAAATACCCAGCCTGCTTAACCTGCTGTCTCTGCTGCAACAGCTTCATTCTAGTGGCAGAGGGCTAATCATTTGGCCATCAGGCTCTGTTGTAAAATTCTGCCAAGATACAGCAGGAACTGTCAGACATCCTTGAGTAAAATTTTGTTTGAAAATTAATCTATCTGCAGAAGTCTGTCAGACACACCGTTTCACTACATGCTTCCAATCACTTGTTTATGCAGAGCTCCCCTTTTCTCCCTGGGTCTAATTTATATACAACAGTAGTTAGTTAGAGGCACTACAAAGATGAAAAATAGTTTGTGACAGTAACACTCCTAAGGGCAAACCCAGGAGGGCATCCAGACAAGATACCTTCAGGTAAATGAGAGTTTTAACTTTAAAGGTCAGCTTTAACTCTGTCTTAGCCCTCAGGTACTGAACACGCTCTTTCTATAATGTTCACCGTTTCCACTAAGCTGTGACTAGACTGTGCAGGATTCAGCCTCAGAATAATCTAGATAGAACTGCACTCTGTCTCCTACTACCTTTTAAAGCTGCTGTGTTTTTATAGCTGTAAAACTATTCCATAAACCGAACTCCTATTCCTCCTAAACATAATGATCAGGTTTGCAGAGAAGAAAGCAGAGTATGAAAACAGAGAAAATTTGTTTTATGGGAAAAGCAATAGCAAGTCAAACCTAAAATCTAATGGACTTTCTTTAAGGCTATTTTAAGCAGAAATTCAAGCCTCTATTAAAATGAGAACAGTACAATGACGAAAATTTTAACTTCCTTTTTTAATTCAGAATTTTTCAGATAAAACTCTAACATTTAAATATATACTGAAAGTATAAAAAAGGGTCTAATAACTACATTCCAGTAGAAAGGAATCTAATGTAATAATGGAAAGTCTAAACTCTTTTCAGCTGAGCTGAGATTCCAATTTTCTGCATCACTAGCAATGATAATGTTACACAAACAGTGTTCAATCATTAAATTAATTCCCATTAAATCAATGTCCTTAAAGGCCAAACAGTCCTTTGATAATTACCTGATTAAAGTGATGTTAGCATAACATATTAGTTATAGTATATTTATAATTCCCTTCACAACAATAAATCGTTTCTTTTCACCCATATTGAAGAAATAGTAACAATAATGCAAGAGTTGGGAATGGGAGCATGCCATAGCACCATGTAGGAAATGGCTATGGTCTGGCTTCTCCTGGTATCTATGATACTTCAATAACGTACATTGATCAGATTTTCATTTCTATTATGTAGCATTTACAGTATGAATCTTCAAAGTTATAAGAATTAATTCCTGGCTTTTAGGCCTAGACCAATAGCTTAATGACTTCTTTCAGATATTAGCAACTTTGCAGTGGTCAAATTACGTCTTTCTGTGGAATTAGCAAAAGATGTTTATAATTGAACATCAAAGTTTATAATAGATAAAAGTAAAAATTACAAATAATAGTGTGCACTAATTTAATGGCAATACACTGCAGTGATTTGTGCAACATAATTACACAGAGAGAGAAGGGATGGAGAGACTTTACAGTGGTTCTAAAACTTATGGAAAATCTATCATAAAGTATATTTTGTTTTTCTCTTTTGCTGTCATTACAAAAGAGAAGTAATGACTGCAGCTAAAGTTTAAAAATGGAGGTATCTACTTGTATTTACTTAAGTTACTGGGAGCTTTTAGGTGAACAATTACTAGACTCATACTACACATATCCAGATGCTGAAATATCACGCAAGTCTTGATATTTGAAAGTGCATCTTTTGATATCTGTAACTATGACCATACGGGAACTGTGAGGCTTGCTATCCACCTCTAAAGAATCCATTGGCTGAAATATATTGTATTAATGCTGCTGAAGTGCACTGGTTTATTGGAAGACTTAGGAGGGTTTCAAATTTAATTTTGGAGTTACCAAACATGGTACCATTACATTACATAATCATAAATAACTGTGTAGTAAGCCTAGTAATTTTACCAACAGCCCTCTGCTAAAAAAGAATTCTGTGACCAAACCATCTTTTGTTGCCACTTTTACAACATAGGACAATAATTTTGCACGATATAATTACTCACACACCCACACACATGGAGACAAACACAGACCAGAGCTCAGCGTGCATGTGCAAGAAACACAAGGATCTTCTGGGGATCCTCTTCTGCAGTGCTGTGATATGTGCTTTTAAGGTTGCACTTGACTGCATGCCCGTATAAAGGCACTATTTGCAGCCACTGTGAACGCATCAAAGTGATATATGCTTGCTATTATTTTACAGGATATTGGCACATGATCTTAGCAAACAACCTTGCACACTGGCAACATTTAGATTAGATTTCAAGAGATGCAGAGACCCAATCTCTCAATTTCTAATGGCTGTATTCAAATGCTCTGAAGCCTCAAACAATGAACCGCAATTATCATCTGTGATATGTATTCATAAGTGGCTAAGAAGCTCACTGTCACATACAGTTTGCATAGTGGTGGTCTTTCCATAGACTACTGACAGTGTTATACATAGTACCTTCAGGGACAGAAAAAAGAACTGTGCACAATGGACTGAAAACAGACCATCTGTACATAAAATTAACATTAAGCTAAACAAAGTCATTAATGAGGTATGAAAGTGTGGCTTTAGCTAAGAGCCTGTCAGGAAGGACATTATGAATATGAGGGAGAGAGTCCCCTTTGGCTGAAAATGAGCAACTATGAACCAAGCAAACCAAAAAATAATGCAGTGAGACCATAAGAACAAACAGTTATTCCAGTAAGGCCTCCATGTCTTTTGACAAGTACTTTTCCCCATTATCTTTTTACCTCTACATAATTCTGTGACCCCCAAGGTTTTGGGGGTGAAGGAAATTTAAAAGAAATCACATATTCAGCAATAGGTTTTTGTTTGAACTTTCAAAGAATTATGAAAATTTTTATGAATCTGTTCTTGTAAGATTTCCAAGCATCCATCATCATAGAGTGACACCTGACTACTTCAGAGGCAAATGAATCACAGGCATCTTGGATACATTAGTTCAGTTTCCATGTCACTAATTCTAATTATCTTCTAATTTTTAGAGTGCTTCTATGCAATGAACTCCTACCCTTATAGAATTCAACCATCACTTGTACAAGAGTTCTAATTATTTTCCCAAATTACACATTTTAAAATTTAGACTAAAATTCCACCACTTCAGGTACATCCTGTAATGTTGATTTCAAAGTGATCTGGAAAACTCAGATGACCTAAAGTAGTATTATGATAGTGAACAGAGGACAGAATGAAAACCCCATCCTTTTAAGTTTCACAGAGAATAATGCTATAATGTCATTTATTGATGAAAATCATTAATACAAATGCTTATGCTTGAAAGGTAAATAACCTGCTTTTTACTGCAAATCAGCTATCACCCTGCTTAAGATCACTACTCAGATTTTTTAGAAGTGAAAAGCTACTTCAAAGGTGACTTTACAGGATAGCAAGGATTTTCCTCTTTGGGGATACAGAAATAAAAGAAGTCATTGTAAAAACGAAATACATGCTTATAGCTAAAAATGTTCTATTAGTAAGTATATCTGGGCATGCACAATGAAAACCTCCCTCAACAGATTTATTATCACTATTTCTTAACAGCCTGTTTGCAGAAGACTTTCTTTCCCCTTCATTGTTACCTTTACTCTGTCCTAGTGTGGGGAAAGAAGACTCTTCAGTCAAAACCACACGTGTTCCTTCATCTCACTTTACGTCTGGTAGGTGAGGTATCACACATTTTTAACCCAACCCCATCTCTAACATCAAAAGCAATGAAAAGGTAAAGCCCTACTTTGAGATCTTTCCCTCCACTATTGACAGTGGAAGAATAAAAATTAAGCAGCAGGAGGTTCCTACACCAGTGTGCTGCCATAATGAAGGTAATCCCCTTAATTTGTTTGCTGGGAAGCTGACTAAATTAAAAAAAAACAAAACCAAAAAAACCCCCAAATAAAAACCCAGTAGCTCTCATTTAGCTCTCATTTTCCCGTATTTGAATCTCAACAATCAGAGAAATAAACAGGTTAGTTAAAAAAAAAATCATTTGGTAGCATTATTTTTTTCCTTTCAATATTAATTTTGGTCTACTCCTTTTATAAAAATTTTAATATTACAAGAGGTCTGAGGAAAAAACCCTCTACTGCTGAAGAAGGGAGACTTTCCTGTCAGCAGCTTGAAAACCTCTTTGCTACTCCTGTCTTTAGAGCTTTCAGGCAATTTTCCTGGCACCTACCCACCAGTTGGTGTTATGAAGAAGATCCATATGGGTGGATACAACTATGGAACAGCTGTTGCAGAGGAGGGACTCCCCACAGAGCAGAAAAGCAACAGAAAATTACCATGGGTTCCCTTCTAAACTCATGTTCATCTGGTACCTTGGACGTCCTCAGCTGAAAAAGGCTGATCGGTTTGCGGATGAAACTGCTGTCATCCAAACAGAGGGGGAGTATTTTTAATAAAGCTAAAACTAATTTCTCACTTCTTCCCTACCTTGAACAGCCAAGGCTGCCAATTGAAGCGTAAGCTTCTGGGAAGGAAAATCAAATAGCAGGACAAATAAGGCTTGCCTCTTCAGCTTCTAAACATCTTTGGGGATAAAAATGGGGGTTACAATCCTCCTCCATGCAAGAAACACTTCGTTCCTGACTAAATTGCTCTTCCATGTTTCCTCAATGAAATATATATTATACAAAGGTGAACCCTAAAAAGTCAAAACTGGTTACTTATTAATCTGAATCTAACTTATCCATTCTTTACCCTTTTGCCTCATTTGGTCTTGATCAACATTTATACTACAGCCTGATAGACATTACCTTCTCACAGTCAATTAATCAGGCTTGGAGCTAGTCCTGGGGAATTAAGGTGTTTTTTTTGGCTTTTACACTGCCAATCATTCTCCACCTCCTCACTGATGGTGTATCAGACACAACATCTCTAAATACACTGCCTCATGTACCTAGTACTATTACTCAAGCAAACAGGAGCAGAGAAGATATAGAAATGCATTATTTTAGATGCCTCTAAGAACTGCCTGAATCTTAACTTCAAATTAAGGCGAAAATCCAAGCAAAACCCCTGGTTGTTTAACACAGGCGATATCATATTGCTGCCAACAAATGCCCACACTACTGAACGTTTTACTTGGAGCACGGTTATTCCTTGGAATTACATTTTCAAAAAGAGACAATCCAATAAACCTTTGAACGTACATAAAGCTACATCCAAGGTTTACAAATGTGTACTGTGTACATGGCAACAACTCTCAGTATATGCTGTCAGCTCCAGTAATGACTTGTAGTTTCCGGACACATCGGAGACAGTGGACACAACTGCCAAATTTTACTGTCAAGAGGACTGGCCAAACCATTGAGATGCAGAAAAGGAGAATGGATACCCCAGGGCTGCAGTACCTCCTTCAGAGAGATGACTGTATGAAGGTACCTACACTTACTAACATGTGAGTCTAAATTTAATATAATAACATGAGAATTTGGGGGTTTCATATTTAAAGGTGGAGCTATAACGTCACAAATATACCTCCTGGTGTGTATGGTTTGGTATCTGACTTTCATTTTCCCAGCTTAGTGCTGTGCATTTTAGGCTTAGCAAGTCTGTTTCCCTTGCTACAGGAATATGTCAAGGCTGGCATTGGCTTGGAAAGCAATTGAAATTGTTAATTAATGAGACTGGCATTTAAGTTTTGCCTTATATCAGAAGATATAAAACATGTTTTATGAAGCAAGATGGGTAATATCTCCATTTTACAACTGACAACAGGTATCTAAGATATTAAATAAAGTTTCTATGGTCAGCCAGCAGATCAGGTGCAGAATCCAAATTAGGAATTAGGTCTTAGTCCTAAAGTCTTCATACTGGATCTTGTTTGATTTTCTAAACTTAAAAAAAACCAAAACAAAACTGAAAGAAATCAGGCTTCACCACTAAATAACACATGTGAAGATATACTTGATTTCTAACACTATTTTTTTAAATTATTTTAGAGTTTTTCTCTGAATATTAAATACACAGTGATTGTTGTACAGTTAATTAAGAGAAAATGTCGCTAAGAAAATTGTTACAGCATAATGGTTTCCTGCTGATAGGGAATATGCCGAGAGCGAGATAAGCAAGATGGAGTAATTCATTAAGCAACAGCAGACTCCAGGCAGTGCATTTCAGGAGGATTATATCACACCTTGGGTGGTAATACGAGGAACAAGGCAGAATTCTGAGCAGCTCTAACCATCCAAGAAGTATTATAATGACTGAGAACTGCCAAGGCTTGGAGTCTGTTTTATTGCTCTTATGAAATGTAATTTACGCAAGGCAAACAGTAAGATTTGCTCATTTACCAGGAATTATGAATGTAATTGGCCATTACTGACACCACCGATGACCAATCAAAAGCTCCAGTTGCCACCAGCATTTTAAATAAACCAAAACATAAGAGGTTAAAAAAATGGTCCACCAGTGATGCTTTAATATAAATCATTTCATAACTTTCCTAGGTTAAGCAAGAGTACTAAGATCTCTGAAGAAAGTAATACTTTTTTGGGCAAGGCTTCAAGCACACATTATCCTATGGTCCAATTCTATTTATAAAATTATAATGAATGTTTGTTTTGTTGCAACTACAGAGAAGTGATTCAATCTTGAATGATTCAGCCATTTAAAAGATATTTCCTATTATATCAAAACAACAAAAAAAATCATCTCCCTGGACCTCCTTCTTACAGACATTTGCAAGTGAAATAGAGCCTTGCAGCTTTACCTGCATAATCTAAAATCCTGCTAGGCCAGTTCAGAAATACCTCCTCTTACAGAAAAATTCAAAGCAAAATGAATAGAGTGGGAGAAGAGATAGACTAAGTCTTTTATTGTGTCTTTCATATTAAATACAAAACATTGTAATTTTCTGTAACTTCATTAGTTTGCCTACATTCAGTTGAATTCTATTAAACTAAGTAAGCTTATCACTGTATTCTGAAGCAAAATTTGAGAGGCTCCTCTGAAAGTAAAATCTTCTAGAACATTCTTCTGCAAGTTCTTGGTAAAAATTATGCAGCATTTCACCTGTCTCAAAAACTGATCTATTATACAAAAAGGGTCAGGAATAACTATATCTTGAACTTCTGTTTCTTAAATCATTGATTTTCTCCAGTAATGGTGGGAGCAGAGAGCTCCCTGGAGTATTTCATGACAAGAGCCCCTAACAGGAAGCTAACAGAAAACCTTCAGGAGATTAAACTGGGTTCTCAGCAAGTATAAATTTTGCCATTGCAGTGAGTTGATTCAGTTAATATCGATGAAGATTTTAGTAAAGTTTTAGAAACCCCAAGTTTCTTCTCCAAGACTGTAGTTTGATCCCTGTTCATATGGCAGGTTCCCAATATTGGCAAGCTCTTGTTAGGGCAAAATCTGAGGGAATAGCAACAATGCCATGGTTGGAGAGAAGGCAAAATGTGGTTGTATAGAGTAGCACAGAAGTTAGAGCAAAGACTACATAATAAATCATTATTCATGTGTCGCTCAGACTCATTGAGGTAGGAAGGGACCTCTGAAAGTCATCTTGTCCAAACACATCCTGCCCAAGCAGGGCCACCTAAAGCTGCTTGCCTAGGATTGTGTTCAGATAGCTTTTGAATAACTCCAAGGACAGAGACTCTACAACCTCCTCAGACAGCATGCACCAGTGCATGGGGTTGTTCCTGCCCAGGAGCAGGACTTTGAACTTCTCTTTGTTTAACTTTGTTGAATACATATTAACAGAAGGCCGTGAAGGAGCCATGTCGATGGGGAAGAGCAGGAGAAGCAGGACCTGTGGGGTTAATGAGTGATATCCAAGTAGAATGCTACAGCAATGGTGACCACCAGCTGCAGTGTGAGACAGGCAGAGAACAAAACCTGTGAGGAGGGGCTTGAGAAGCCAAGGGGAAATATAGAGGGAGAGAGATAGGAAACCCACGTGAAAAGGAAACGGTAACAACACTTCCTGTACAACTGACAAAAGGCAATTGTCAAAAGAAGTGAAATACAGAGCTTAAGCCACTTAGTTTTCTAGGATAAACAAGTGGAAAGGAACAAACTCAGAAGCCGTGACACTAAATTTCAATACAACTGCAATCCTCCACAGTCTGCATCTAAAAATTCGCTCCATCTTTAGACATAAATAGACAATTTGGAGATAACAGATATCTGAACTACTCATGCCTGACTGAGTACTTCAGAGTCAGAAGCATTTGTTTTTAATATAATCCACAGCAGCATGGCCAAGATCACCTAAAAGTCTCTGCCTTCTTAGTGGTCACAGTATATTGCAGAGTCAGTGGGTATATCGAGTAGTAAGCAAAAGCATTTCCATGCACTGGCTGCCCCTTTTTTTTTTTTTTAATGAAGGGCTGGAGTACAGAATAAGAAAAAAACCCATTTTGCAGTTTATACACTTTTACATTAATCGAGCCTCCCCAGTTACATTGCAGCTTTATCCTCAAAACTGCCTCTTCTACTAAAAAAATCACATGTATCTTACAAAAATAAAGTATATTATTTTGATCAATCTCTGTAATGATTGAACATCAAATATAAAGTGCAAACTTAAAACATACATCTATACTACCGGAGCCTCCAAATGGTACCTAGATTGGTCATTGAAACATGAGGGGGGAAAAAAATGGAAGCCAAGTTCAAGACCTAAGTTTAAGTGATATAAGTAGCAGTGACATTAGGTTTCAGTCTACCTTTAAGGAAGCAACTAAAAATACTTAAATTTTGCAACTGAATATGACAGTAATCATAGACCTGTCTTCAAAACCATTGGATTGATCTGTGTTGACTTTTGTCTATAGACAATGATGCAGTATTTTTCTCTGGTGTTTCAAAAATTGCAAAAGGTTAAAACTTGTTAATAGAATTTGAACAGGACATCAGGGTAAAGGCTGAACAAAAATAAAAAGGGACATAGTGAGCTAAAGCTATTTGGTAACATACGCAGTTTTTAACTTTTTCAGAATAACGAGCAAAATAAATCCTTTTTGTTTCAATCATAATAGGTTATGGGCTTCCTTAAAGAATTACTGGTATTGTTGCACCAGAGGCTTCTTTTGTCTTCGGAGGCATGGCAGGTCTAGAGCCAGTCTGCATGCTTGCAAATTTTTCCTCTAGCTAAAGGAAAGAAACAGCAGATGATGCCAGAAAGTGCTTGCTAGCTCCAAACAAAGTTTGGATCTAGTTCTGGATCTATCAAAGCACTAGCAATCCTTGGTTCATGCTGCTTTGTTTCTGTCAGCACAGGATATGAAAGCATCTTTGGCAGTATGTTTTGATAACAGAAATGAGTACCTTGTCATGCTTTAAATCAGCAGCTGAAAGGCTTCTTAAGTGAATGTGACAGTATTTCAAATGTCCCATGCTGCTTCACTTAAGATGTGCAATTAATAGCAACAGATTTGCTATTCCAAAACAAATAAAACCTGCAGAGTTTTTCTGCTAAATGAAGAGCAGATGAGTGAAAACAGAGGCAAAATTACCACAATAGCCAGTTACCCTGTCAATGAAAATTACTTTCATTTGTCTGTATTCACAAGGGTTAGTAAACAATAATGCTTCAGTTAATATAGTTTTTGTTATATTCAAATTGAATGTGAAATACAGGCTGACATTATAAATGGATCTCTTACTCTTTTACACCGGATTTCTGAGATCTTCTGAGCTTTTATGTTTAAATCAGTCTGTAAGTTTCATATATTCTGATATCAATTGATTACTAAATGTGTTTCAATTTTCCTTCTAGAAAATTAAGGACAGTACTGCGTGTTGTTTGAAGGAGAGATGTATCTATAGCTTTCCCTCAGTAGGAGCCACGTGAATGTTTTATATTATTCTAGTGAATCCTATAGAGATATGTTGAAAATCCACTCTGTAGGGTGGTAAGATCTCTCTCTGTCTGTAAATAATTACTCTCACCTTTCAAGTTCTGTGGATTTCCTTTTCTGAAGTCCTACAACAGTTTCTGTGCTCCCAGATGCCATGTGCCACCAGCAGGTTTTAGTAATGCTGAGTTGCACCTCATGTCCCCCATATCACAAGGAGTGGATGCAGATCTCCTTAAATAAATTCCTCTTATTTCCTTTTTTTTCTCTTTCTATTGAATTCTGCTTTTTTTTTGTCACCTGATCCCGCTGACTTTCATTTAACTTCTTCTTCAACTTCATGCTGAATTTAAGGCTTCCCTCTAAGCCCTTCTTAAGCAGTCATTTTCATTGACTGGCCAAAAACCCTTCTTCTTTGTGAGCTAACTAAGAATGTATTAAAGGGCTCCCTTATGGGCTACTAGTCTGGATCTATGGCTTAGGCAACTTCAGGACACCAAGCAACACAGGCTTACTTGGATAAAAATAAGGCAGACAATTCAGATAGGAACTGCTCAGGCTGAAGTGTGTGATTAAAATAGCTTTGCCACCTTTAAACCTTTGTTGGGCAGTCTGCTATAAAGCTTCTAGGGACTAATGTTAGGATTACAGCAGGGATGCTAAGGCTAATAAACCTATATAAAATGACTCGCATTCATGCAGTAAAGAAACTAATTCACATGTTCTAACCTAACAGGAAGACAGATGTAATGAGTCTCATTCTGTAACGGACCAACTGCTGTCTCACAGTCGGATTCCCTAAACAGTTACACTGGGAATATTTTGGACAGAAAGAAAACTTTATAAACCCACCCACACACATTCAAAAAACTTCTGTAGCTCTCAGTTGGCTCTGAAGCCTTTTAAAATAAAATTTTAAAAAAAAATTCACAACAAACATGAAACAATCTCTTCAGCTTTCCTCAGCTGGTCATCACTGATCAATGCAAGTGATAATTTTAAAAGTTATGTCTCTAGATTTATGTAATTGTAAAATTACACCTCGTGTGAAAAGCCTCAGCTTCAGCTTTTCTTTCTTTTTTTGGACAGTGACATTAATTTAGCTTTTTTCCCCTTTTAGGAGTTTCATACTTGTTTTTCATGGATACCTTTAGCTTTTATGGATGTCATCTGATTGTTTCTAACAGAGAATAATGTAATTATAAATTACATGTTGCCAGTGTTACATAAATATGATACCTTCACCATTCCATCCAAATTCATGTCAAAATCCAAAAAATAATCTGGGAGTTTTGAAGCTGCAGTGGCTATGACTCTTTGTAGAGCAGATGCTCCGTGAAATTACAAATAGGTGTACCTGCAGTGCCAGTAGTGACTGACGAACAATTACATGGATAAGCCAGAAGTCCTGTTTGTTGTCAAGGTTTATTAGCTAAACCTTCTTTGTTTGTGTATTAAGCTGTGTTTTCTTATTCCATTTTGCATTACAACCATAACTTGTAGACCAGAATTCTAAGTAGTATATACCCAGCCAAGATCTGTACTGCCTGATGTATTTAGAATGCATGTTTAAAATTCTGCCAGAAGAAGTAGATTGTGAAGGACTTGGGAATATAAGCAGAATGGGGGAACACCCTAGGCTACACCAGATGCTAGAGAGGATTGAGAAAGCAGTCAGGAAGGCCAGAGAAGCTGGAGTCTAAACATTATACAAGAAAATTGAAATAAATCAGAAGCGGGATGAAAGAATATCAGGTACAATCAGACCATTTAGCAATGGTGACAAGTCTAGTTCAAAATCCAAATCCTAGCATTTTCTATCTGACTGTGTAAGAACATAGCACTCATTAACAATGAATAATTCTCCAGCAGATGATGAGAAATATTTTTTTTTAACCCAGGGAAAAATCACCTTTCTCTAATGACACAACAACAAATCAAAACAAGCTAGCATGTAGTGCTCTGAACTTCTCAAGATTCCCACACTTGGGCAGCCAAATATCCAGGAAACCTTTTAGCACAAGTGCTCCAGTTCCCTGTGGGCTGTGGGAGGGAGACAGGGAAAAGGAAGGTCGCTACAGCAATGGGGAGGGTATATAGGTTTTCTCTTGGAGGCAGAGTCTCCCTCTGTCTCTTACCTTGTTGCACAAAGGATCCATACACAAACCACATGGAGTTGTAGAGAGTTGTAGATGTCATGGATCCCATCTGAAGGCGTGGGGGGTTGAGCCAGTTCAAGAGGTAGACCAGTAGCCCTACTAAGAGCACAGTGCCAGCAATGCATGCCCACAGGGAGAGGTCAAATGGTGCCAAGCAGGCAAACATGTCCACTGTCTTCTCTGCCTTCCGAAGCAGCACGCCCACCGAGTAGTCCATGTAACGCGTTGTGAAGTCCACCACATTTTCCCTGTCGGGGGTGATGGTTAGGGCAGAGATCCCTATATCAGCTCTCTGAGGAGAGGGAGAGAGAACAACATGCATAAGTAGGAGCTACAGAAAAGATCTTTGTTCCTCTGTGATTTACAGCAGCTAAACTTATGGAGAAGCAGATGCCAAGATCAATGTCTTCAGCATCATATACGTGAGCACAGAAACATGACTAAGGCTTGAACAGAGTAGATATACCACGTGTCTTGGTTTCTGCAAGCAAACCTCACTTGGTGGACTCTGGCACATCAGCTCTCCATGTTTTTATTTTCCAAGAAATCAAAATACTACAAATATAGGTAATACCTGAAAGAAATCTATTTTGGTCATTTTTGTCACTCTGGCTTACTAAAGCTATCAATGCCATTGTTGCAAAAGGCAGATTTTGTGTATAGCAGACCCAATCAGAGGAAATCAGTTGCCTGATAAAGCCATATTGTATCCAATATTTTGATGATCTGATGATCATGACAAAGGGCTACTACACTAGGAGCACTTGAAATTCTGTAAAACATCAATTTTGTCTGCAAAGTCTAAAGTGCAGAAGAGCAGATCCTGCATGCAGTTCCTTTACTATTTATTCCTCTATATCCTCCTCATAAGCAATTTCTCCAGCAATGCCAACTTGTCCTGCAGCTACCTTGGACTTGCTTTGTGCCACTTAAGGTTTTTTGTGTAATTTAAAGAATCCATTTCTGATGAAAAGAGAATGAATAATATTCCTTGATCTAATCATAGTATTTCACAGCATGTATTAGATCTCCAGAGACACCAGGCACAATTACAGCAGGTGCTACTTTATTTTTCACGGGTACAATTAGAACTGCGGTGAAAACAAGAAAGGTTATTTAAAGCAGACACATGGATTCCATTTTAAAAAGCTCAAATACTGAGTAATAAGACTGTGAATTCTAGATATTTTAATATGAAAAAGAGCACTTAAAAGATTTAAACTGCTACTACTGTGATTTAATCCCTTTTTTGTTCTTCCTAAAGCAGTGAGGTCCTTTGGAAGGGGGTGAGGAGAGCACAGAGGTTGAAAATCAAATTTTATTAACTCTCTTGAATTTCTTTTCTCTTGCTCAAAGAAGACAGAGATTACTAGTTCCCTAGAAATGTGATGTGAAATATTGAGTGGAAGGTATGGCAGCTAAAACTGATTAGGAAAATTTGTAAATTAACTGAGCTGTTTTAATGTGATGTGCAAAACACTCTGCAGCCCATAGTAAAAACATACTTCTAATCACAGTGCACTTAAGATTTCAGTTTAAATGATGTTAATTTAAGTTTATATTGATTGTTCATTGGATTGAGAAAGTGCCAGGAGATAGCTGGAGGCCTGATGATTTGGACAAAAAAAGTGTGTGAAAATATTGATTTGCTTAAAAGCTATGAATTAGAGCTTCAGCTTTAATTTATGTGTTTTATGGGTCATAAGTGAAGTTGTGCTGATGAGCACAGCTGAAAGCATGGCTTCATGAAGTCACTTCATGTCCCTTCCTAATAAATTTTTGTGAGTGATGATTTACCTGTCCTTTGCCCATGGGCAGCAGCAAACTCAGTCAGTAATTAGAATTGTCCATGGAAACATTGAGGTTATTTGAGTGTCTCTGTCCTCTGATGATAAAACTTCTGGTCAATGAGTGAACTCTAGTGATTCACAGTATCTGCTAACAGTCTAGTCCAAGCTCCAATGAGAAAATACAAAGCAGTCAGCATTTGAACTGTTTGCCACAACTGTGACTATAAGTATATTTTAAAATAATTTACAAATGTAAATGTCCAATAATTGTCAAGCAGGAAATTATTCTTGTATTTAATGAATAGCATTGGTTTGGGTTTTTTCCCCTGAATGTATATCAAAAAGCAAAATGGGAATTCAGGGTTAAAAGAGGATACATGGAAACAAAACGTCCTAGTCTTAGCCTCTGCTCCTTAAGTTTAGCTAGGGTATCAATTATCATCATGTTACTAAAATAATTCCCTACTGCACTAGATCATTGTGAGTTACTAATTCAAGCTGCATTGTTGTAAAATGCTTAAAGGTTCTCCACTGAAAAGCAACACACACAACATACTTTTACCAAATAATAGTTTACTGTATGACTAATAGAATTTTTTTCTGCTTCTCCCCAAAACATATTTTCTTCCCCATAAAATACATTGACAAGCATTGCATGAAAAAACCAGACCATATGATATTTATGGAAATACTACTTCTAATTTGCATTTCTGGGAAGCAGTCTCTCTACATTCCCTGGCATTATGATTCCACTCTGGTTATCAGCCAACAATGGTAGTGGAACAATATTGCCCTAATGGAGATGTTGCATTTGCTTTGTTATACTGCAGCAACAATCGTGATATAATTATGTCTTGCTACTTTATATGTTACATATAATTAAGGCTTTGAGATGACCTAATTGCAGCCTTCCAGTACCTGAAGGGAACCTATAAGAAAGATGGAGTGACAGGACAAGGGGGAATGGCTTCAAACTGAAAGAGAGTACTCCTCAGTACTACTTCTTAGTACTCCTGTGTTCAATTGTTAAAAAAAAAAAAAAGCTACACTAAAATATGACAACTCATATTCTTAACTTACTGAATTGGATCATAAACACCAGTTTACTGGAAAACTATATGTTTAGCATAAAACCAAGCTTAAGCTTCACTTGATATTTGATTTCCTGATGGTGAGCATTCTTGATTACATATAGATTCTGTCAACTTGTTTCAAAATTGGAAGATGAAAAAGAATTAAATGCTTGTCATTAACATGTCACATTGGATCAGAGAAGACATCAGTCTGAAGAAGTAAAGGTTCACTTACTGCTTCTGAGATAGAAAGGCAAATGCATGAAATTATGTCAATATTTAGATATCGACCTGCCAATCTGAATTATAAACATGTATAGCTCTTCACTCACTAAGTTTTTACAGTGCCAAAATCAACCAACTATCATTCGTCTTACACGTTTCTCATGAACGAAACTATGACTTTTGAAACCGACTGAAAAAACAGCAGAGGGCATTGTTTTGCTCCGTGCGACCTGCTTAGGAATTTATATTTATCTTCCTCAGCAGCATTTCTCCTGAGGCCATTGCAGAGTAACATTACCAGAACCAGAAAATCCAAAAGAAATGACCAAATGGGTCTGATAGCACTGTTACTGGTGTCACAGAACCAGCTTATCAGCAAAGCTTAGAAATTCCTGAAATGTCTCTAAGCTACTGCTTAAGCAAGCATATCTTGTACACAAGGAAAACAATCTTCTGATGATTCCTGTAATTCATGATCAAGAACAGGGAAAATAAATGAATCTACTCGAAATTTCTCCTGTGAGGCCCTTCATTTTATCCATTTTCAGTGTTAAATCAAGTTTCAACAAGTGCTAGAAGCAATAAACCACAGTCCCACGTGTTACACAGTTATTAATATGGACATGCCAAAACTAATCAGAGACACTCTGTTACTCAAGTTAACACACATACATCCAAATAAAAATCCTTTTACTAAGCTATTATTTTTTTCTTCTCACTTTGCCCCCTCTGTACGCTTGCTTCCTTCTTATGCTACTCCCCTTAGTAAGGTGCCATAGAAAAAGAGCCTCGTAAGAGGTTTCTACTTGGCTTTTTTTGTTTTGGATGGACCTGAGTGGAATCGGGAAGTTTTCCCTATGCTCTTTGCTTCCTGAGGACTCCTCCACGGAAAAAAAATCCTAGCAATCAAGGTAGCATGGTGAAATGTAGAAAGTCCAGAGTCATGCTGGAAAGCTTACTGTTCTTTCCCAGAAGTGGCTTTAGCCACTTCTCTTGGCTGTCACACAGGCTTATCCCTCAGGCAATGTGGAAAGAGGGCAATTAAAGGAATTATTGTAAAAAGACACAGATAATTAACAGTAAGAGAAAGATTTGTGGTAAAATGCTACTCCTCTGAGATGGTTTTAGCCTCTCCACAAAAAGGTGTTGCTCTGAGCTAATTCTGTCAGTGAGATGAAGCTCTACAGGATGCAGTGAGAGCCCTGGTCATTTGACAGTAGAGGGACAACAGCACCACATGCTTCTCTCAAACAGCATTTATTCTCTGAAGACCACCTGGTTCAGGCGCTTAGCAAACAGAAAGCTTTACATTGCATGACTACATTCAGTTTATTTTGACAAGAAAAGGTGCATGGACCAAGTCTGTACCTAATACTGGTCTTGACAGTCAAAGGAGGAGAGGCTTGAATCAGCTTCCAAGTTCAAATTAAAGACCAGTTGCTTTGTTCTGCTGATTCCAGCTCCTATTTTAACAGCCAACAGAAACCTTGTCTTCCAAGCTGAAAGAGAGTGAACTTGGCGTAATGTCATGTCTGCAAAGCCAGCTGTAGACCCAGGGCATGTACTTGGCACAGCTGGGCTTCTACCCTGCCATCCAACTCAAGCAGAGCTGCTGCAAACAAGATCAGCCTGGGACTGCTCTCACTGACACCAGAGACTGCTGCATGCTGAATATGGTTAATGCAAACAGCATATATTGACCTTGAACACAGAAATCACGTGCTTGTTACAGAAATTGCTATTTCATAAGGCACATCTTCTGTAGTGGCCACAGTCACCCTTCTCAATCAGATGCTCCCTACAATTGCCCTCTACAAGTATCTGAACAGGGGTTGTAGTAAGGTGGGAGTCGATGTCTCAAGTAACAAAGAATAGGACAAGAGGAAATGGCCTCATTAGGTTTAGATTGGGTATTAGGAAAACTTCATTCACAGAAAAGGTTACCAAACATTGGAGCAGGCTGCCCAGGGAAGTGGTTTAAATACCTCCCCAGAGGTATTTAAAAGACTACTGGATGTGGCACTTTGGGACATGGTTTAGGGATGGACTTGGCAGTGCTGGGTTAACAGTGGGACTGGATGATCTGAAAGGTCTTTTCTGATCTGAGCGGTTCTATGATTCTATGCACACAGAAAGAGAGGGCAGCTATTTGCCATTACCTTGAGTAAGATTTGTCTTTTGTGGAACTCATTTCTGGCTGACACACTAAACAGGCAAAGAGCACTCCCACTGTTTCTGGAATTCCTCTACATGTTGGCCAGACTATCTTGGTTGGGAAAACAAGGAAACACTCTGTTTCAAACAGGTTAGACCTTTAACTTAAAACTATTCTCTGCTCTTTTGCTTCCCCTTATAAAGTTGCCAAGCAGATAGATATTTGAGTTCTGGGAGCAGAACTCAGTTCACAGTAAATAAGAAAGCTGCCTTTAAAGAACAGCTTGCACTTGGTAAGGGGTAGATATACACTGGCTGCTCGCCCAGAGGTTTTCTTTTGCCTTTAGAGGGACAGAGAATGGGAGAGAAGGACACAGTGAACTTTACTGTTAATTAATTCTCTAAGGGTACGGAAGATGAAAAATGATACAATGACATAGTACTGGGAAAACATGATTTTTGAATTCCAAATGCAGTTTCATTAACTCTTCATACTTTGTAAACGACAGAAAGATTTCATATTCATTAAGACTCATCTACAGCAAATTCAGACCAGATTACAGATTACAGCAAAATCAGACCACACTGGTCTATCTGCTGCACTCATGACACGAATTTACAGGTCTTGTTGGTTACCACCTTAAACAAGCTCTAGCATTATTTGAATCCCTACCCACCAAGGGGACAAGAATGCCATACATATTTTTCCAGTCAGCCATTTCAGTTGTTATGAGTTCTGCCTTGTCAATCATTCATTGCAAATAAATAAAAAAATATTCTAGGTCCACTTCCATTTCCAGAGCCATCTAGGACTAAGACCTCTCTATCTTGTGTTATACAGTGACCTGCTGAGTACTGTAGAGAGTAGGGTGTGGTATAACATCAGATTTAGTAGCAGAAAAAATGGTTTAAAATAAATCAATGGCCATTTTGGTGTTACATCTCCTAATTAGATGAGGGATTTTAGTTGTTAAAGGTTAGAAGATGAAGGAAAATATAAATGTTTCCAGCTTACCACCTACACAATTCTACAATTCCACCTTCCAGCTTCATAAGAACATAGGGAGATGGCGAACTAAATTTTTTATAACAGTGTAGATGTATGAAATGTGCCACAGGTAAAGATTCCTGCTGCTCAGGAAGGCAGAATAGGTTAAAGTTATCATTAATTTTTAACCCATTGAGATAATATTTTTCCTTTTTTTTTCTTTTTTTTTTTTTTTAATTTCCTTTTCATTTATTGCTAGACTTGTTCTCCAGCATTTTGCTAACTTTCAGCTGAAGTATTTAATGATTAGGTCCTGTATCTGACCATTTTGCTCCTTACTGTTTTTCGTGTTTATCAATTAAATTCCGTCTGCATGTTTGGAAAAACACATCTATAACCAATGTGTCAGTTATTTACATGAATATCTACTGCAGTTATTTAAAGAAACACAACAAGTGTAGGTCTCTATAGCTGTAAAAGCTGCTGCTCCATGTTAACTAAGAGAAAATAAAATACATATATTCATGGGACAAATGAGGCACCAGCAGAACAGAGTCTGACTAGCCTTTTCTCTCTCAATGAGAGAAACTGCAAGCAGATAGGATGTGAGGCATGGGAAAAAGAAAAAGGAAAAATATTGCTTATGAATTTGATTTAATTTATTTATGACATAATATTGAACATTTAATGTAAAATTAAGTAGACTAAATGGTTTATTAATGAAAGAATAGAGACTATATTACTCTTGATTCATAAATCTACATAATGTGTTATTATATATCAATAAAACATTTTCTGTTGATTATATACTTTATGTATTCATCACCCCAACATTTTTCTAAGTGTTATACATTATTTATGTAATGTATTGCTAATTACTGCAACACCAATTCTTCCTCTTTTGAACAGCCTCTTCAACTCATTTGTGTTAGGCCTTGCCAAATTAATTAGGATGCTGTGCATCCCACTATTTGACTGCATTTAGATTTTACTTTGGTTGGAAAAAAAGAGGTTGCCCTGATTCTTACATAGTTACTAGCAAGTGCTATTTCCAGCTTTTTCTTTATTGCTCAGTGCACACTGTGAAATGCTGGCAACATGCAATGTACAAAATGCTATCAGCGGCTGATAGAAACATAACAGACCATGTCTTGCTTAGCTTTATCACATGGCCTTACTTAGTAAGTTATTAATAACCTTACCTTAAACACCAGTTCTCCTATCAGTCCGTTCCATGACCCATCATCCTGAGGACTCCCGTACTTGTGATCCGGTGCAACATAAATTTCATACTTAAAGCCGAGGTAAGTAGCCAAGGCTTCCAACACGTCTATTGAGAAGCCCTGATACTTTTTGGGTTTTCCCAGAACATTTTCAGACACCATGACAAAGGGCTCTTCCTAAATAGAAAACAAAGGTTGAAATTGTTAATAAAGCAATTACATGCAACATTTGGGTGCTGAGGGTTTTTTTAAACTAAAGAAGGAACTATTCAAATACCATTTACATGAAACTGTCCTACAACACATTGTTAGCAGTGCTGCTCACATTTTGTGGAATGTTCTTTTGTTATGGATGTACTTCAACAGAGAAATTTGATTCTCTATTATGTATTTCAGAAGTAAATCTTCTGCTGTAACTTTACAACTGAAATGCTTTTTTGCAATGCCTTCTGACCACACTTACTGTTGCCAGGACAGACATGCACTCAATGTCAGGCCATAAATATGGTGGATTCCACAGCGCTGCCATCTTCCACTGGCTGGGCAAACAATGTATCTAGCACAACCACTAACTCATGCTGTAAGGAACGAAAAACATGGCACAACAGAAACTCAGCAGGAAATTGGTCCTGTCCTTCTACTGTAATCTGAATCTGAATATAAGCCAATTGACTTTAAACAGTTCTATCCAAAGAGAATCCATTTGATTAGTTTAGGGACAATCGATTATGTGACCCAAGTTTGTCTATAAGAATGATTGGTGAATATTCATCCGAGAGATGACCATAATAAAGGATACAAATAGATACTGATAGCTGTAATTCGTTGGTCAGATTTCCAAACAACATGCTTTTCTTTTTATTTTCCTCAAGATCTGTAATAGTTTTCTCTATTTTGTTATTAATATTTCTGATAAAATTTCCCCCATTCTGTTATTCTTCCTATTCAATAATTGTCCCTAGACATTCTCCTTCACTTCTTTTTAAAATGATACACAAAAAGAGATCATATTTCTAAGCACAAACCCATAAATTTGCCATAGGTGAATTTCACTTGCATTTGTTCTTTTTTTTTTCTGAAAACAGGTCTGATCTAAGTAGAGTGTTGCATCTCCCCCAAAAGCATGAAGGCACCGTAACACCTAGGAGTTTGTTTTTTTTTTAAATATGTTACATTTCATCCTTTTAATTCTTTATATGGTGCTGTAATTTTGTATGAGTTTATCAAACATCTATTCTGAGGTGAAAAAAGGTTAGTTCTGACTTGTCGTGGCTTGGCCAGGACAAGTACATAAAATCACTCCTTGATCACTTTATTCTAGTCTGCAAACCCCAGAAACATACAGAAGAAAACAGAATTGATTTTTTGTCGTATTTGTGGCCCAAACTTTAATTGCATCTCAAGTGGCATTTTTGTTGGTGTTTAAATTATTTATTTCTTTATTACCCTACTGATCATCTCTGTCGAAGATTTTGAAGCCAAAGTATTTTTCACAAATTTTTCACTAATACTATACCTCACTAATATTTTTATTTTGTTGGAATGTCCTTCTATATGAACAGGTATATCTGAATTGCAGGCAGGATGTTCTCAGAATAAGACTGCACTGGCAGGATGTTCTTTTTTGACTGCAGGAAATCCAGAAAAAAACCCAGCCCCAAACAAACCCACCAATGCCCACCCTTGACCAAACAAACAAACAAACAAAACCAACCAAACAAAAAACCAGAAGGCATGACTGTTTCAAGTTATTATTTCCTAATTGTCAGATAGAATTTCTTTCTTTCATATTATCCACGATCATTGAAATTGACTGAAAATGAAGGAGAGCAAATGCAAATTAATTTTTTAATTTTTCCAGTGCCCAGGTTCTAGGAACACTGAAGGAATTGAGACTAAGTTGATGAAAGTTTCTCCTAAATGAAAACACTGAGTGAATTCAGCTTTGCTGATCACCTGAATGAGATATTCCATAAATACAGACTCAAAATTTCTGGAAAGAAATGTTTCTGCAAAAAATAAATATGGTAGTTTATCAATCTAAACACACTATGCACAAAATTCTAAAGATCTGTATACAAAGGATGTTTTAGAAGCTGATAATTTTCATATTAGAAAGGATTAATTCTTATCACTTCTAAGTTATTTAGAAAATAGTTGCTCATTCTTCAGTTAGTTAAAAAGCTATAACTCATTTAGCTGATGTAAAACCCTCTTTAAAATGCAGTTCGCCACAACCAATACAGTCTTTTATTAAGCTATGTGATATTGTTTGCTGTTGAGAGATTTACCAAAAAACCCCAATGTCCAGTGTTCTATATATTTAATGAAATATAAATAGTCAATCAACTTTATGTAAAGCAACTATCTTCCCAATTTCCGTTGAAACCTGGAGCAGAAAACTATTTAATCATATTCAAAACAAAACAAAACCAATCTACTGCTATGATTTTTTTTTTGTGTGTGTAATTGTTTATATTTCTCAGAAGGCATCGAAAGAGGACAAAAATATTTGTCTTGATTTTTCCCCCCACGAATGCTACAGGCTGAAACTATGCCAGCTGTCCTTTTTTTTTTTTTTTGCACTGGAAGGGTACTATGGGAGCTCCTATGGTTTTACGAGATGGATGATATGCTTCAATGGATCCCATAGGCATCTGATATATTTAGGGGGTGGTTTTGTATCCAACATCAATGGATGTTTAATGTCCTTTTAGAGAGCTACTTTCATTCAACTTCACCTCCAACACACCTCCCTGTCAACTGATCGCAGCACTACTAAGCCCATGGTAAGCGCTCCTTCTCAAAAGAGCTCCACAGTTATCCCTGTCTGGTTTCTTCTTGGGATCTAAGCTGTGCTGCCCTGACGCAAAGGAGGATGGGTTTAAGACTCAATGGATTTCACACAGTATTGTGGGTTAACCCTTGTGGACAGCTAAGCACCACACAGCCAATACTACCTTCAGCAAAATGCAAGTCAGCAGGAAACAGGTAAAGTTTACATTGGGTGAAGCTGTGCATATTGTCTTTTACAGCTGTAAGAGGACAAAGTCAGGTTTCAGAGGTGGTTGCCCCCCTGAGCAAGAGAAACTGCAAAATACTAGCAGACTAGCACATCTTAGGAAGGCTAAAGGCAGACCTAAGACTGAAGCAACATGACATAAAAAGAAGGAAAAGTGTTGGGAAAGATCACATGATACTACAAGTACTTGGGAGAAGTAGCTCAAGAAAATGCTTGTCTCCATTCATTTACTTATTATTACACATTTTAAGGAAGAAGCCATACATTAAGACTGACATAGGTTAACAACATGCTACATATTAAGACCGATATAATTTAACATCCTCCTCCTGTGTGAGCAACTAGCTACCTTCTTAGGCAATAGCTCAGCTGATGCTTGGCTCTTTTATTGAAGTAATTCTGCTACTCAGCCATTACAAATACTCAACTTTTGTCAGGTGAGTTAGTCCAGACAAATGTCAAAGCAAGGACAAGTACTGGAATAAGACTGTAAAAGCAGAAGTGAGGGAAGGACAAATAATATACCCTTTATGGTATCAGGAATGGTTAAGCAGCTCAAACATCTTACCCAAACCTATTTTCAGATATTCAACAATATTATTTAAGCAAATTTCAAAAATTAGGGCTTATAACTGAACTACACAAACAAACAAAAGAGCTATTACCACCATTTTCTACATGCAGAACTGAAATGCACAGATTTCATGACTTGCAGAGCTGAAAGTGAATCCAAGCATGATGGGTCAGGGACAGATGCTTTTACCATAGACTGTTTT
Organism: Cephalopterus ornatus; assembly: GCA_013396775.1. NCBI lineage: Eukaryota > Metazoa > Chordata > Aves > Passeriformes > Cotingidae > Cephalopterus > Cephalopterus ornatus. Next base: position 55,298 of record VZRE01015518.1, on the reverse strand, counting down.
CCCTCTACCTTATTTTAATTCATTAAAACATTTGTTCTTACATATGTATCTATATTCTGGTGAACCATGAGTGTGAGAGCAGGAAAACCATAGTGGAAAGCATGAAGAAGAACAAAGGAAGGTGGGATCCAAAAATGAGGTGTCTAGGCCCAGGGAGAGAAGAGTCTTACTCTTGAAAGGACTTGTTGCCAGGGTAAAACTGCAAGTGGACAATGGAGATTTTATGGTGCCCTAGTCCAGGGAGAACTGATAGCAGGGAAACATAGGCACAAGAAGGAAGGTCACACATCCAAACTCCAGCCCTCAAACCCTGTCCTGGATTTTGCATAGTGGGAAGTAAATGGTAGAGAATTTGTTTTGTTTTATTTTAAATGTATCAGTGGAAATCAGAGGTTGATAGTATAGAGCTTGGAGCAGTCTAGATTCAAGATTAGTAGAAGGAAATTCTGCACTTCGTTGCTTTTCCCAACAAGATAAAGGGCGAACAGTTTTGCCTATTCAGGACTTAAATTCTGGTGCATATACAAATGAAGTAATTCAAGGTTTGCTAGTGCTTCAAGAATCCAAGATTAGGAGTACAAAATACAGTTTTTATTTAGACTGATGAAATTCTCAGACATACTAATAATTTGGATGAAATAGCTGATCTCCAGTAATCTTTTTATATTCTTTACTAGACCACTTAATAAAGTTAAAAATAAGAAAGAACAGAAAAGCTCTTGGGCAGAGAAGACCTTCATGTTTGAAAACAGAAGGAGCAATACTGAAGCTAAATAGCAGAAAAGAACAATTAGGCTGAGTTTAACTTGGTTATGTTAATTAATTAGACAATCAAAGAGAAACATTTGTTTGTAGTTGTGCTACAGATGTGGATGATAAAGTCAAGCAATAAATTCGAGCCTTAGAGGAGGCAGAACAAGAGAATGATTGCTTTTCAGGAGTTCAGGGACAACTTATATGTAGCGTAAATTATATCCCTAAATCCAGTGTCTCTATTTGTGATGATTTTTAGGCACTAGAATAGTGACTTTAAATTCCAAGGTTTAACAGTAATCTTTTAATTCCTCAATGAAAATCAGGTTTAGGATGTTCAGTGTTTTTGTACAGATTCTATCTTTTCCGATAGTTACAGAAAACTTTTTTGAAAGAACAGAAAAAGCAACACAGCACTCTAACTGAATACGTGAGAGGAACAACAAGTTGAATTCAACGGCCTGTTTAAAATGAAGTGGCGGTCTTAGCCCAACTGTAAATGATTTGATGTGTATTGCACTTCATTATGAGAGTACTGAATGGGCAACAAGGCAGATTTTCTCTGCAATTATGAGGGTGGGTTCTATGGTTTTAAGTTGATACTCACTTCAGGATAGAAATTATATGGAGCTAGGACACACTGCTCTGCTGCACTCACTTATGAGGGTCTTATACTTGCTCTAAATATAAAAATGCTAAAAAAAATGCTAGGATGTACTTTACAAATGGAAAAACAAAAGCAAACCAGAATATTTTGAATTATTTTCCTGCTCTTTGCCCCTTAGCTTGGACAGAAAAACTTCCTAGCCAGGAGGCTTTACAGAAAATATTAAGTGAAGAAAAAGTTACTTGCATTTGAGGTCAGAGGGATTTACAACACAAATTGGAATCTTATATACTTCTACTGTGTTTGGAAGAATACCACGTTCAGTTTGGGCCCCCACATCAAGAAAGACATTGAGGTGCTGGAGCGTATCCAGAGAAGGGCAACAGAGCTGGTGAAGGGTCTGGAGCACAAGTCCTGTGAGGAGCTGCTGAGGGAGCTGGGGTTGTTCAGCCTGGAGAAAAGGAGGCTCAGGGGGACATCATCACTCTCTACAACTACCTGAAAGGAGGTGAGGTGGCAAGGTGGGCATCAGCCTCTTCTCCCAAGAAACAAGAGGAAATGGCCTCAAATTGTGCCACAGGGAGATTGCATTGGATATTAGGAAAAATTTCTCCATTTGAAAGGGTTGTCAAACATTGGAGCAGGCCACCCAGGGAAATGGTTGAGTCACCATCACTGGAGGTATTTAAAAGACATGTAGGTGTTGCACTTCAGGACATGATTTAGCAGAAGACGGGGCAGTGCTGTGTTGATGGTTGGGCCTGATGACCTTAGAGGTCTTTTCCATCATAAATGATTCTATGATTCTGTGAAGAAAGTTTTGAAATTAGGTAATTATATGGGTGGTTAGAATTCAAAAAACATATGAAAATGACCTCTGTGTCTACTCAACAGAAATTTCTGAACACACTGGAATATAATACTATAATATTGACACTCTGTATTCATTAAATAGGACTCTGAATTAATTAAATTTTCCATTTTTCTCTACTGAAAATAGAGAGAGAGAAAAAAAACCAGAACCAAGAAATGAAGCCCACTTGTGGACAAGATTGTCAATCTGAGCTTGACACTGACTCTAGAAACAGTGGACAGGCACATGAAATGATTTGCATAGCCCAAGCAGAGCCTTGGGAATCTCAGGAAGTAAATATTCACTGTGACACTTTAAAAACTCCCACTACCTGCAAAGGCTAAGAAACTGCTCCCAAAACTGAAATTCACTCTTACAAATATCTCAACTCTCTTCCAATGGCTGCTGGATGACTAAGCACAGTCATTATAACCAACAAGGAGCACTAAGTCTCATAAACCATAACCAAAACATTTTCAAGCACAGGATGCTGTTGTCTTGTTGTTAGGCTTAATCTCTTTTTTCTTGACTCATAAAATAATTACATCCCCCTCTTTTTAAATGTTACTCATTTTGCTTTTCCTTCCCCAAAAGATTTCAGTGAACTATAAAGCCCCAAATACTTAATTTCCTCAAGTGCTTTATTGAGGACTGTGTGGGGGATTTTATTTGGATAAGAACAGCCCAGCAGCTTGTTATTTTTTAATTGAACAGCAATGTACATAACTTCACGTTAGAATCAATGACCAAAATTTAATTGAAACATATCACTCTCATTACAGAAATTCTCCCACTAGCAAGTCATAAAAGTTGCTGCAAAACATAACACAACCTCCTGTCCTTAATAACACTAAAGCAAAGATGAAAGTTTCAAATCTAAAAAAATCTTGCATAATTAAATACCACTCATTCAATATACTGTTGTGCCAACGGGCTGTGTAACAGCATTGGCACCGAAAATCACTGTTCTCAGATCCTGTGCTTTTCAAATAGATTGATCGGAAAGCCAGTTGTACTAACAGAAAATTCACCTTGTCTGCAGCAAGAAGCTAGTTCACAATCCATAAACTGAATACAATATTGAGGGTATTTTACATGTGGCCTATGTCTACCAGTATTCTTATGCACATGCATCACCTGTCACTTTTTTGATGATAGTTTTATGTCGTCTTTGTTAAGACATGAAGTTTGTTCTTTCAGTGGCAATAGTTTAACCAGTAGTTTTTTCTCCTGAATGAAATGGTAGTTTCTGAATTTATTATGCTCTTTAGTTTAGAGCTATAGAAGAAATGAACAAAAAATGTTAGCCCCTCATTCCCAATTCCTCCCATTGCCCTGCAATGGGAATAAGACATCTTTCAAAGTGATCTATGGCAAGGGTCTATTAAGATGCTGACAAGCTTTGTGTATTGATTTTAATTCACAATAACTTAATGCAGGTAATAGCTCTTTCTGAACCATGATAGTTATATGATAGGAATATGGATTGAGATTGGAATTGATCGGAGTGTTTTAGAGTACATCTGAACAGAACAATGGCAGCTTTAATGCAGCTAGTTCAGATACTTGAATTAGCAAGAGTGTAGTATGGGAGCTGCGTTATACTTCTTCCAGCAGCCTTGCAAGAGGTCCTATTCATAAGGAGCTCTGTCATGCAGTTCACCTCCTTTTTTATCTTGCATCGTATGGAAGGATAATTACAATCAGAGTAAGAACCTCTTTCTATTTAAAAGTCAGATTTCCTGTGTGTTCTGTGAACTACATGACTTGCTCTGGAGTGCAAATATGCCCACAGAGCAGAAGGGTAAGGGTCAGTGAGAAGATAAGAGCTAAGGAGCCCTGCGAGGTAGCCCTTGACATACAGATGAGTTAAAAACTGGTCCTACCAGGTTTTGCATTGCACCTACCTTGCTCTCAAGCTGTGGCCCCAGCCAGCTCCCAAAACACTTGAATTGCTTGATATTCACCTCATCTAGTGCACAGTACCTGCTACTTTAGAAAAATGGATTGCAAATTTTAATTGAAAACAAAAGGGGCTGGGTTTCCCAGCAGGCTATGAGATTAAAGCTTGTCAAACAGATGATCACAGTAGGCATGTGCAGTGTGAATAACTGTAAGGCTTATGACCTGTTTTAATACAAGTGAGGCAGCTCAAAGGGACATAAACCAGCTATTAAGAAAGGCCTGTGCCCAGTCAAGAGCAATTTAAATTTGGCCCTTGTACAGGTGTGGAGGCGGGAAGAAGAGTGGAAAGACAGGTTCTGTCTCTATCAGGAAATATTACTGTCTGCTGTTATAGTCATGATTTCAATTATAACTATTTTGAGGAAATCTCATCATAGTACAGTACCACTTGAAAAAAAAAAGGGAGCATTTTCCAAGAGAAAGCCAAATTCAGATGTTTGCAGAGAAAAATTGAATGGGAGTACTAGGGGGAGAGGAGGCTACCCCACCCCCAAATTTCTGGCAAAGCAAGGAATACCTAATCAAGGCACACATTATTCTGATAGGTCCTTGTGCACCAGTTAGGGTGCTCAGTTATCAACACTGAACCATTACAAGAGAACAGCTTAAATGGCTCCTGACCTTATTTTCTACTTAGTAAAGTAACCTTAAACAGGGCTGGTAACCCTCAGAAGACAAGTAGGGCAGATGGCTGAGAATAAGATGCAATTTAGGAATCTTATTTTTTTCTATCTCTATTTATGGGTCATCATTTTCAGACCAAGGAAGAAATGCACTAATTCCACTCCTCTCTGCTATTTTGTTTTAATACTGTCACTTTCTCTGCAATGATAAAACAAACTTTTTAGTAGGGCCTTTTTGCATTAGGACAAGAGGTATGGTTTTAAACCAAAAGAAGGCAGATTCAGACTAGATATAAGTAAGAAATATTTTATAATGAAAGTGGTGAAACACTGGAACAGGTTGCCGGAGAGGTGGTGGATGTCCCATCCCTGGAGGCATTCAAGGTCAGATTGGATGGGGCTTTGAGCAACCTGGTCTAGTTGAAGATTCCCCTGCTCATTGCAGGGGGGTTGGACTAAATGGCCTTTAAAGGTCCCTCCCAACCCAAACTGTTCTATGAGTCTATGTTTCTATTCTATATTAAAGGCTCAATTTTTTTTCAATAAGCACCCAAGTATATTAAATACATAGATGTGCATGTAACATTGGCATGCTGTCTGCATATATGGAGGGGAAAAGTATGGCCAAGTATTCTGAAATGTTTTAACTGTAACACAGATGGTATATATACTAAATGGTATATACACAGTATATATAAAAAATAAATTGTTAATTTACAGTATATAGAGGTTTTATGGCAGACTCCAGATACAAGAAGCTACATCATGCAGCTTTTCTGACATTCAAACTCCAGTGCATAAATCAAAGAAGGGTTTATCCCTTTCAGGTAAATGAGTGAAATATGTATGCTCAAAACACAAATACCACAACTGATGAAGACAGTCAAGTAATGTTTCTTAACCTCACCACCTCCTGAGGCATTTCTACTGCCATAAGAAATGCGCTAAGATGCACTATAGTCCATTATACCAATAAGGCTGATAACACAGAGCAACATATAATTTAGCATAATACATGCCTTAATTAAAATTATTTTTCTTAAAAGATTACAGGCACTGGTGCAGAGAAAGCACAGCCTGATGGGATGAAGAAGGCTTTAGAGAAGTCTACATCATTCAATTGTGAAAATGGGGAATGCGATCAGGACTGCATGAGCACCCTGATCACCAAAAAAAATGGGAGAAAGTAGAAGAGTCATTATCTATGAGACTATTCTACACTATTACAAAATATTTATTCAATACTTTATGAGGTATCCTGCAGATAATCTTTGCTGCAGTTGATCTTTACTTTAAAGTCATTCACTGATGTTTTAGTCCTGCCATTTTTTATCCTTTATCACTTTCTGACTGTTTGTTCCTCTGAATATGCTTAAACATTGTCTTTTTTTCATCTTTCTTATGCCTGTCCTTTTCCCAATCACCCTGAAAGCTACTCCAGCTTCTTGGAAAGGAAGTTGGAAGTCAAATCCCAAAGACAATTTCAGCTTTTAAAACCAGGCCTCACTTTCATAGCTTACTTTTCATCTTCCCTCTGAGTAGTAAGTTCAATATAAAAAGGTGCTGAAGATGAAGACCTCCTGCCAGCTCATGTCCCTAAAGACATTGTCTGCTTTCAAGTTTCTTTTTTACCTAATCTGGGCAACAAATGCTCATGAATTTAATGCCAAATGAGAATTGAACTAGTCCACAGATGATAACATTTTTCATGGTGCAAATGATGGTGGTTTTTGTTCGTTTTGCTTTTCTTTCTTCTAAGATAATCTACCCTTTTGCCAGTCCTCTCACTACATCATGTCTCACAGTGCCCACCTGGAGCCAAGGGTACCAAACTGCAGCTTCATGCAAGTAACCTGTAGGTAATAACTCTCAACAAATAGTGAATAGGGATGTATGGCGAAGAATAATTCAGCATGACTTGCTATCATCTTTCTTTCCTTCACCCTGTCTGCATTTTTAGAACCCTCTAGATATGAAAATACATTCCTGCTTGGGAGCTGAATCAGATTTTCATCTAAAGTCACAAATAACTTTTGCACCATTAGGATATTATACCTTATGCCTTGTCAGAAAAGGCGCTGTACTTTTCAGTCAAGGTGTTAATGCTTTAAAATGGGGAAATTCAAACTTTTGCTGTTTTTGAACAACAGGGGCTTTTTTAGGAACATGATTTTGCAAATACCTGCTGGCCTACTCATTGTCAAACAGGTCAAATCGCATTCCATTTCTAATGGCTTATCATTCATATGAATAATTCATTAATTGCCACAGCTAGTAAAATGATATTATGAGAATATCTGCTGTATTCTAGGCCTCTTTCAATAAAAGTGAAAGCTGAAAAAGAGAAGGATAAACTGAAATAGCCAAAATGGATATATAGCTAATTTTTTTCTTGGGCAATTGTTCATTCAAGACACTCTGAATTTGTTTGGAACTATTATGCTGACCTTTGATTGAGCTACATTTCAGAAACTCAGATTACATTTCAAAAATTCACCAGCAAGTCATTTGAACTTAAGAGCACCTTGTCAAAGAGAAAGTTCAAACTTCAGCTGCATGTGTGGAAGCAGTCCAAGACGGAAACATCTGGTATTTAAGTAAGACAAAATAAACCTTTTCTAGAAGTGTACAAAGTGCAATACTAATCCAACTAGGATTCAAATGTTGAATCACATGTACAGGAACATGACTATAGTTCCCCTCAGAATAAACCACATAGAAATATTTTTATTACTATTTATGCAAAAGGGAGAATTCATATTAACTGCAGAGGAGCCAGGATTCCCTGCCAAATTAAACCAGACAATTTCCAATTTGGGGCCATACTGTATTCTGTCATATCCACAAAGAGATTATGTTTTGGATCTGCAGATACGTAGCTCATAATTACTAAATTTATCTAGGGAAAGGAATTAGTAGATGGATACGGATGATGGGAATTGTTCAGCACTTCGTTATTGAAAGACTGCTTTGGGGAAATTAGTCACAATCATTTATCATTTTCAGACACCAGAATGTTTCATTTCATAGTGAGTATAATGCAGTATAAACCCAGGTGTTGCAATTTGCTATCCTCTCAAATCCTACTGCAATTTTTAGAACAAGTCCTTTTCAACCTGAAGGCATAACAAAATGAGATTGGAAGAGAAGAAGGTTTGCTATCCAGAAAGACATGAGAGATTTGAAGTGTTAACAAAAAAATTAACAAATTATTGTTAACTTCTCAAATCTCAATGAAAAAGAAACCTATGAATATTCAAAGGTATTATCTGATTTTAACACAAGCCTTCTTGTTTCTCTGGATCAAAATCATACTGTCAGAAATTGGCAGAACTAATAACAATAACTAATCATTCATAGTCTGTATAGATTCTTTTAACAGAAATATATTGACTTTAATTAAAGAACTAGGAGAAAGATGAAAAAGAAAGTATAATACAGATCAACACTAAAATCAAGTTAACTGGTGAAATCCCTCCTGCACTCATGTCAAAGGAAAGAATCACACATCTTCATCACACAGATGAAATATAAATCTTCAGTTTTGTCCTGTCCAGCACATATAAAAGTCAGTCATATATGACTGAACTGCCATGTGCTCTGTGTTGAAATGAAAATGTTTGTCTTTGTTAATAATATAGTATATTACTATTATTTATTATCCTATCAGCATAACTAATTACTTTTTTCTATCTTTGCAAGTTGCTAAGTATTCATGCTATAATGACTTGAAAGAAGAATGCTCTCTGACAAGCTAACTAAGATAACTGGGGATGAATCAGTAAGAGTGGGGAGAGAGAGAAGAAAAAGAACTAAAAAAATTCTAAGACTCTCACTTGAATTAATTTTTCTATGCAACATCCACGGATCATTTTTGTCAACAGTACATAATTATACTGAATCAATTAATATAAATATCAGGCAAAATAAAAACCAGCCACTGCCACCACCATGATACTATTTTGATAAACATGCAATGTTCACGCCTTACTACTTTTTCTGTGCACGCTTCCTTCTTATTAGGTTGGGGTTTTTTATTGTTGTTGTTTTTGTTTGGTTTGGTGTTGTTTTGGGTTTTGGAGGTTTTTGTTTATTTGTTTGTTTGGCTGGTTTGTTTTGTCTTGGAGATATTATCACAGAAGTTCTTTAGTATACTAAATGCCATAAATAGACCGGGCAGCCTGACAGATAACAGCTTTTAAATACCCATAAAATAACTGGAGGGGTACAAAACTGCTCTGGTGGTTTCACTTTCCACCCCTGACTGAACCTCTTCCTTCATCATGCAATCTCAGCGATGCAAACCGTGAAAACTCCTCTTGTCTTGTTCTTTATAAGCAAGTGGTCAGGCCCTCAGACACTGAACTGGAACTTATAAACAGGAGCTGATAGTATCAAAAGGGAAATAGCTCAATATAACGTTTACAGTTCTGCAGCTCTGGGTCAAATTTGTATTTGGGCATTGGTCCAAAGAGGTCTAAAAATGTCTCATATTAATTTCTTCTTCTTTCTTATTTATGTTTTTCCACCCTAACAACTCCTCAAGCAGCCAAAGTTTATGGCAGGGAATACACTGGCCTCATAACTGGAAGCGCTTTCCTATTCTGATAGACGTTGTCTGTTCAGCTTTAAACCAAGAACTCTGCTGCAGCTGCTAAACGCAAGATGTCCACAAAGGAGATGAACTTGCCTGAAGAAAATCCAGGAGGAGACAGTAGATGTTTTACCAAACTGACGTTACTCTCCTTAAGCTGACCTTGAATATTTTCCAAGTGCAATAACTTGTGTCGGACTGCACTCAGTTTGGTAAGGTAATTGCAATTGAATCATTTAGAGTTTCAGCTAGGTAACTTTAGCTAACAGGGCACTTGAAGTTGCCCTTTTTCAGTTTATACATTTGTGTTATCTAATTTAGAATGTGTCTGTGGAAGAAACAGATTCTAATGTGTTTGATTCACTCTGAAATGAGTTGTGCTGATAAATGATTTTATTTTGTGGAAAATGCTCCATTGTTCTGGTATTGGTAAGCTTAAATTGGACACTCCAACACCAACTAATTTTTTGGTAAAATGGTGTACTTAATAAAAAGGTGAGGCAAGAGGAAGAAAATACATTCTTGCTAGTGCAAAAAGCTGAGGATCTGCTTACCAGCACTGTCACCACACGCAGAACCACTCCCCGCATGTTATTCTCCAACTTTCTGTCTGTTAGGGACCCATTCAGACCAGTCACAGGATTCCAGCAGCCAAGCTAAAAGAGAAAAGATAAATAATTTCCTCATTGCCCATAAAAGTTTTCTAGTCATTCCTCTTAGGTGGCTTTATGCAGAAACATATGTAACAAACAGAACCACGCTCTGGAATCAATGGGATGGAAAATCAGGGAAAGGCTTGCACACAGATTCATCTTTAAATTGAAAATTAAGCAATTAGTGATATCAGTTTGCACTTTTAAATACCAGTGTACGGCAGACGACAGTATCCAGGATTTGGGGTTATATGCATTGCTTTAGAAGAGCTCAGGAAGGACTTCTATATTACTGAAAAACATTTAAAAAGTATTATGACTGTAACAACACTTTTACCTTACTTTCAATTATACACTAATGAAAGAAATAATAGCTACCATAATTTTAGTATGCTATCAGCTCCAGCCCATCTTTCCTAGTGGAACTCTGACAAAAGGAATTACACTAGTTTTAATTCAAGCTCATACTACTACTAATTGCTAATGAAACAGCAATGATTTAAATCCAGGTTAAAAACCACATTTAAAGATGACTGAGAGAAAGATCATTGAATAAGCACATCACAATATTGAGAAAGAATTGCAATAGATAATGCAGAAAAGAAATTCAGCTATGGCACTGTTTGCATTGGTGTTACAGCATTTCTTGGACTTCTGTCGATGGAAGCTTTGCTCAGGAATCTCTCTAACTAACTGCCTTTTAATTTGAGCTTAGTAGATGCTGACTTGTGATTTAGCTTCTCTGAAAATATAACTTGCCTACATTTTTATATGTTGATACTTATCTTGGGTACAGAGAAACAAATCAATCAACCACATATCCCTTAGTATCACATACAAACATAACCACTTATGGTTTTGAAATTCATTACCCCACTCAGCTGGCCCATACAATTACCCATGTTAAATCCAAAACACAACAGGAAGACAATGACTGACTTCGGAGGACTTTGAAGAAGTCTTAATTATGGCCAACGCCTATGTAAAGCTGCTACACAGCCAAAGAAACAGACACCTGCAGATACAAGTTCTCGCTCTGAATTGCCTTCTCCATCTGTGGACCTTGCATGAAGTCTTTCCAGGGATGCTCATCTTCTGACTCAGGTAGCTACCCTAAGCCTCTAAACCCAGGTGGCTTTCATGTCCCTGTTTAAAGGAACAAAAAGTCTTGCTCCCTCTGAAAACACAAGATTAACATCAGTAGGTTATCCATAAGTGGATAATTTGAAATATTTGTTTTCTTCAATGCATCCATTACTTTAGAACAACTTCCAAGTTTAATTTCAATATATTCATATCAATTCTTTGAAGATACCTCCTTAAGAAATGAGTGTCTCAAAAACTATAAAACACAAGCTTTCTGCAATGATATAGAAGTTAGGTTTGACTCAATGATCTCAAAGGCCTTTTCCAATTTAAATTATTCCATAATTCTATGTAACCCAAAAGAAGATGGCCTTCAAACAATGAAGTAACTTCTCTCTGCCATTTTCAGAAGCACTCAGAGCTGACCTAATTCTTTTCATTTTGGAGGTAAGGTTATACTACAGTCAGAGAATGAGCAAGGATAATGATGAGTAATAACTGAATCAAGGATCTACTGGATTCAGAAAACCATCAGAAATCACTGAAAGCAGCAGCAGAATACAAGGAGGAACAAAAGTATGAGGCATCATATTAATTACTCATCTTTCCAATATCTATTTCTAAATAAAAGCACAAATAATCGCTTCTTGGTTTCCTCACTTCATGTTCCTGTTGGATCACAAAGACTACCAACAAATCATACTAGTCACCTCTGCTTCCTCTGTACCTCCACAGTGTATCTGTTCACAGCTGTTCACAGCAGCATGGATGGACCGCTGACATGTTCCAGGTCCTCATCACTCCTCCGGCAGAGCAACACTTTGAGCTGAATAACCTAATTGCTGAAGTGTATTACATGCAGTGAAATGTAGCAAATGTACTTGAAGTATGTGCACTGTACACTGTATGTAATGAACCACTGCCATCCTATAAAGCAAAGCATTTGACAGTCTACATTTTCTGTACTAAAAATATTGAAAACAGCACTTAAGTTCAGAAGAAAACTGCATTAAATTAATTTGGCGATTGTCATTCTTAGTCACACAAAGAAACTAATTACAGCTTAGATCCAATTAGCATATCCAAATGTGTTGGATGTATAATTACTGCAGAAACTGTGCTGCTTTTGCCAGAATTAAAACCCTAGGAAGTTACTGAAGAGCCTTTGTATCCTTTTGAGGTTAAAGTCCATTTTTAATTATGTACACTAATGTGCACGTATTTATATAATTAAATTTTTAGCCCGACCCATTCTACCTTTTTAAGGATAAAAAACCCTGCCAACATAAGTGATTCCTGGAAATTCATCATAGCACTGATTTTTACTTTCAATTATTGTTCTTTTAATTTTCCATTCAATTGTTCCTTTACGCAGCACAGTCATGGCAAAGACAAATGTGCAGTGTCTTGCCAACAAAGTTGAAATTGATTTTGAGTGGAAGCTGCTTACTGTTATTAGAAGAAAACAAATCAACATTTATTGATGACAATTTGAGCTTGTCATTGCAGCATGTAGCAAACGTAACTATTGCTGAAACAGTGAGATAGGGGTGATATGAAGCTATCTCTTCAGCTTTATGTCCTGCTTAACTGCTTCTGCAAAACATTTGCTGCTTCTGCATTTAATTCCTTTTTCTTTTGTTCTGTCTCTGATAGCTCAAATGAGAGAACAGATCAGACAGTAACAGAATCTCACATTAACTCTGGTGGAACTGTCAGTGCTTGTCATCTTTAAACCATATGAACTTTGTCATTTACAGTGCTTCGTATGTTCTGTTGCCGTTTCTTTTATTTATTCTAATGACAACTTTCATTCTGCTAGATTTGATATCATATGATGAAGATGGAAAAGTTGACAGTCTTCTATTTCCTTTGATATCTAATTTACGATCTCTTTCTGGTCATCTCACCTCCCAGCCTTTTATCCCCACTGTCATCATTATTAGAATGGGCTTTGCTCTCCTGTTTTGCTGGCAGAGCCAAAAATTTACCTCCCTTCTTTATTAGAAATTTTTGCCTATATGGACAATGCATTAAGGAAGATCTTCAATTTGTATATCAATATTAAAATAGGAAAAATCTATTTCATGTGTATTTCCAATTTCCAGGCACTGATTTATAAGGAACTTGGAATGCTAAAACCTATATTGCCTTTATGATAGAGCTTACAGCCAGTTTTTCTTCCCTACTTCCTATGAAATCAGTGAACTCTGAGGAATAACTGAGTGCTTTTCCTTTTATTTCTAGCAGAGTGAAAAGCAGATTAAAGCTGTGTCAACCAATCAAGAAAAATAAATTGGGCTGGTATGATCACAGTTGAGACAATCACAGAAAATAAGAAAAACCCGAATACTGATGTGAATGCATAACTTAGGTGGTTGTCAGTACATCAAAGTGTAGAGTGTTCTGTGACTTCAATTAATACAGAAAATATACAGGAATTGGTTCATACAGCACTGCAGTGCAACCAGCTCTGAACTCAGACTGCATCACAGCAATACTACTAACAGTCAAGAGCAGAAAACACTCTAGAGAAGCTGCAATGGAAATCTCAAAGATAAAACAATGTTATATCTGCAACTGAAATCTATAAGGACATCAGGATTCTGACTCCTCTTTCCTTTATTTCCCTGGCATTTAAAGAAAGAAAACAAACAAACAGTCAAACAAACAAACAAAACCCAAAAGAACAACATCTTGGTTTTAGTATGGACAGCCTGACAAAACACTTCCAGTGGAAATTCCCACCACAGAGCACTGTTGAGGAACTGTTCCATTAGCAGCTTGTAGAGAGCTGGCCACTCACAGAAATACCAGCCTCCTTGCTACATGTTCTTCACAAACTCCCTCCTCAGCAGTTTTCACCCAGGTCCAATGTGCTTTAGATACTGACTTTTTCCAAGATGTGACTTCAACAGAAGAAATGTGCGTTAATAATCCCCTTTTCCATTCCAAAGCATAATAAATTCACACAAATGGAAAAGACACCATGAAGCTGTCACGAAACAGCACTCAGCTAGAAGATTCTGAACTCCCAGGAGCGTTGGGAAGACTCAAAACAGGACACACCAAAAAAAAGAAAAGGAAGAAAAAGGGGTTTTCTTAGTGATGTGTGGACTCCACATTTATAAAATTTTCTAGAACACCGGTTCAGACAAACTCCAAGCAGGAAAACACAGAAATTGTTTTGCATAGAGTATTTCTGATGCATCTTGTCAGCTGTTGTTTAATAGGACCAACAGTAACTGGGAAATCAGAGACTAAATCCTATTGATGAAAGACTATGTCCTACAGAAGAAACACTGTAAAAGAGATCATTTGGTTGTCAATCTGATACTGTCAGTTATGTATCATTTAGTCAGACACACTGTCACCCGGCTAAAAAATCCTTTCAGTTCAGCTCTCTAGACAGCAACCAACAGGTGGTCAACCAAATCTGCAAAAATTCTGATGGTCAGAGATTTACTAAGAGCCTTGGCACCCTTGGATCAAGGATCAGTTTTGTTCTTCACCGCAATTTCCTAATACAATTGATATTAGGAATATAAAATATGAAAGCAGGAAAGTTTTCTGTGTTTAACTGCTACCTTCATTAGAGCCTAGGTAATAGTCAGCAAATAATAAGGTGTTAAAATCAATAGAAAATACTGTGTTCAACAAATTGGATAATGTATAGCAGCACTTGTTTCTCCTACATTCTTTGTGGTGAAATCTATGTAATTCTGTGCATTCAGTTAATTATTTTGTACAGTATGTTTTATTGCTTTAATTTATCTCTAGACTAGAAGTTATACCTGCCCCTGGACTTGCCCTGTTATTTTCAAGCTGTTAGGAGAATTTGAATACCCAAGTTAGGTTTTATTTCCACAGGGCTAAGGATTATAATTGCAGCAGCCAAGGTGGGCTATTTGTTTTATTAACTGATCATAGACACAAGTGCAAGTGACCTAACTACGAATTTCTTTCCTCAAAGCCAAAGCACATGGCAGAATAAGGCCGCACAGAGTTAATAAAATATTTTGCTTTGGGCACTGCCTAAATTTCCTTTTCTTATTGAACTGAAATAAAGAAGCTAATGGAAAGTTACCTGCTGGTAACCTGCTGTTTGTTTGCCTACTAGCTCCTGACTCAATGTTTTCTCAAGGACCCAGATTGGTGCCAGAAGTTATAATTGGATGTTTTAGACCACAGATAAATGTTGAATTTATGAGGAAAACAGCATAGACTGCATAGCTGTTCTCACACTGCATGCTCTACTCACAAAGCTCATACTGAGTGCTTAGGCCAAGCTTCTAGAGGATCACTAATGGTATGATTTTTGAAATGTAGAGGAAATCACCACATCTCAAAGAAAATGAACCATTTCCCCAAGCCAGTGGTGTCATTCTAATGATCCCTCACTTTCCCCCTGCTTCAGCTCTAGCTTACTTTCCCTTTCATTTGAAATTTGGTGGTTTTAATTTATCATTTCCCACTTCTAAGTGTCATCTCTTTCACCTTTGGAAAATACCCTTTTTGCTTATTTAGTCCTCTCTGTGAATTCAGTGCTCCCAGCAGTTCCCTAACCTGTGGTTATCTTCCTCTTTCCTATATTGTCATTTCTCTGTGTACTCTGAGTGTACTTTCATTCCTCTTTACTTTTTTTCCCCCCTTGATCTTCCTTGCTGCTTCCTGAGCCTTTTCTTATTTTTTTGGTTTTGGTTTTGTTTGTTTAGGGTTTGGGTTGGTCAAGGGACCTCACTTTTTACTTCATC
This sequence comes from Cephalopterus ornatus, assembly GCA_013396775.1. Taxonomy (NCBI): domain Eukaryota; kingdom Metazoa; phylum Chordata; class Aves; order Passeriformes; family Cotingidae; genus Cephalopterus; species Cephalopterus ornatus. The sequence continues at coordinate 39,410 of VZRE01015518.1, read as the reverse complement.
CACCTTTGACTCGTCTGTCAAATCCCTTTGGGTCCTTTCCCTGTTCTCTTTACCCTTGAATCTCCTTTTCTCTCAGTCAGTTCTCTGAGGAAACTTCCCCCCAACTCCTCCTTCTCCTATTGTGTTATGAGGGAGATGGGACTTAACAAAATAAATTACTGTATATCTGTGCTTCTTTTGCTTTCACTTTTGATGTTTTTTTTTCACTCCTGTCCCTTGACATCCTTACTCAACTCTGAAGAAAAGGCCTAGACAAGGATAATAATGAGCCAGATGGCGATCTCTTTTCCCACTGTCTCCATATTTCAATTAAAGTCAAATACTCTGAAAAGCCTGTTCTTTGACCCAATACTGACCTCCCCCCTTTGCTATCAAAGTTCTTCATAGTCCCAGAGTAAAACTCATGAATATCACTTTTGTTTTACACTGAAACCTTGTTGTCTCAATTATTCCAGGGAAATTGATAATACAAAGTAAGTTCAGGTTCATGTACAGTTTAAATACACCACTTTGATTTTTAATTGAAAATTCTTGTCTCCTTTCTCATTAAGCATATTAAAGAGTTTAAAAGGATTTCTTTTATCTAAGTCAGGTAACAGCTGAAAAACCCCAAAAACCTTAAAATCAGGTTTTATAATTGAACATGGTCCATTTTGTCAACTACTGCATCTTTATGAAATCAAAGAGAAAAATATTCCAGGTTACTACTCCATCTTGTATTAGATCACAATATATAAGCTTTTCATATGATAGTAAATCCTTTCATCAAACCTATTCAATGACAAACAATGAAAAATATTATTTTCCACTGTGTTTCGTGAAGCTCCCTTTCTACAGATAGCAAGAAAACACACACAGCACATTTCAGCTTCTCACCAGTTCCCTGGGAGCATACAAACATTCTTCAGCAGACTTCCAGCTTTCCCTTCACCTCAAGAAGGTGCTTTTTCAGGATTTGAATTTTCAGAAAGGTTTGTCAAAGTGGAATATCAACAAAACCCATTTGCTGTTGCAGGGCTCAGAAATTCTGGGGGCAGCATTCCAGTAAGAAATCACAATTGTAACGGCACAGAACAAACCCACCAGTTTCACTTGGAGAGAAGTGAGTTTACGGAGCAGGATCCTGGATAAACACAGTCCAGTAAACCACATATGTGAATCCTCCAGAGTAGACTAAACTGGGCTATTCTGAATGCCCTGTTTCTGCAGCACACTGCTGCCAGTGCTGAGCTCCTTGGGTACCTCCACACTGCATTGCAGTCAGCCCTGGGAGCACATATGCTGAGAAGCACCTTGGCATTTTTTTCTGCAATGAAAATCTCCCTTCAACATAATCACTGAATTAGCAGTCTGGGAGTCAGTTCTTGAAGTAAATCCACATGGAGAATTGTGTACTGAATTAATCACTCTCCAAAGAAAAGAAAGGCTCCTATATAGTTCCACCCCAGGAACTGTGGTAGCAGAACAGTGGTACAAGTAGCAATTATACTAAGGAAATCTGTGTTTATTTTAAAGGCAGTTGACAAGGAACATGTGTTTAGGTATAGCATACACGGGGTCCAATGAGGCTACAGAACATCTGGACTAATCTCAATGGCACCTCTTTAGCTTCATTTTTGAAGCATAACAAGAATTGTCATACCACTGCTTGCACAGAAACGCATCAAGGAACTCTATATCTAGTTATCTTTTCATATGAAGTATAATGTTATGAAGTATAATTTTTTTCAGGCATAGCATATGGGAAACTCCATTTTTCTTTGGCAGGCTAAAGAATTTTAAATGAAGCAATACTTCACCACTATTTACTCAAAGGTAGATTTATTTATTTAGTTAGCTACTGAATGCTCAATGACCAATAATGCTGCTGTCATTCTCCTTACGAAAAAAAAAAAGAGTTGCATTCACAGGAGCTGAGGGGAAGCCATATGAAGAGCAGCTGAAATTCACTTGGTTTGCTCAGCCTGGAGAAGAGGAGACTGAGGAGAGACTTTATTGTAGTCTACCACTTCCTTGTGAGAGGAAGAAGAAGGGAAGGCACTGATCTCTTCTCTGGGGTGACCAGTGACAGGACACAAGGGAATGGCCTGAAGTTGTGTCAGGGGAGGTTTAGGTTGGATATTAGAAGGTTCTTCACCCAGAGGGTGGTTGGGCACTGGAACAGGCTCCTCAGCTAAGTGCTCACAGCACCAAGCCTGACAGAGTTCAAGAAGTATTTGGACAATGCTCTTGGGCACATGGTGACACTCTTGGGGCTGTCCTGTGCAGGGCCAGGAGTTGGACTCAGTGATCCCTGTGGGTCCCTTCCAACTCAGCATATTCTGTGATTCTGTGACTTGGGGTAAAGGCTGGGAGATGTTCCTAGAATGCACACCCCATAAAAATACATGTCCTGAAAACCTTTGAAATAGAACAACCTCATTTTATATTTTACTTACACTTAGCATCTTTGGCATTGGTACGTAATTCTTAACTTCAGCATGAAACACAAAATAAGAAAAAGACAGAAAAACACCTCCTTTTCTTACTCAAGGCACTGATGTACTGACATGAAAACACTACTTCCAAATCCCAGATACAAAGAGAGGAAGCTGTGATAAGGCAGTATTTTTATCCCAAAAACTGTGGGCCCCGTCTCCTTGACATGTTCAGCCTCCCATCACCAACATGACAAGCAAAGGAATTAGTATGTAGGAATTGTGAGAACATACACCGGCGTTCAGTAAAGACAATTTCTGTATCTCTAAGTATATTTGTACCTGTCTAGAAACTGTTCCAAGTTACACAATATGAAAGTAGCTTACACTTTCTGTTGCTCGGCACAGCCGAGTTTCCCAGCTCCTTCTTAAAAGCAATACAAAGAAATACCTGACAAAAGCATCTCCTATTCATACATGCTAGTGTAACACGCTTCCCAAGCACAAGGGTTATGAAACAGTTGCTCACAAAGCATCAACACCAACAACTAAATATATATATATATATTAAAAAAAAGAATAAAAAGGAAGAGAAAAAGAAATATAAAAGCTGATGGACCATGAGAAATTTGCATGAAAGGACAATTAACTCAATTCCATTTTAAATGTACATATGTGAAGGCACTCTGGAGAGTGCCTAAAGAATGGAGAGCTTTGGTGAAAAAGGGCAAACCAAAACAAGTTGTTACTCAAATATTGCTTTCAAGTGTCTCACTACACAGAAACTAACACGACAATGCAGCAAGAGTAGCACTGGATGACAAACTGCTTTCCATTGATTCTCCAGATTCGTGTGATGCTTAAATGGGAAACACAGAAATGGAAACAATCTTTGCTTACACATAGGTCAGTACTCTGTTTCTAAAATCAAGGATTTATTCTCAGTGTTGGCAGAAAAAAAGAGGTCTGCTAAGTTGGATAAGTCACTTGATGCTGGATAGTAAATCAAAGCCTCATTTTGTCACTGGTATGTTAGAAAATATTATTCCAGTATAACCCATGCTGACAGGGTGGATAGCTAGAGAGTCACTAGCTTTCAGTGCATTATGGACCAGATATTATAAGTGATTTACTGGAACATATATTTCTGAGAGTTTGGTAGTAAAGGAAATAAGATTGTGGGGTGTTTTTTCCACTCCTTCAGCACAGAGAAGCTTTCTTAAGAATCAGAACTATCAAGGAAGAAATCAAAAAACTTAGCACAGCAGTGACCAAGCAGAGTGTCAGTATCAGCCCACAGCTGAGAAGAAACAGCAGCTTCTTCTGAAGACTCTTTGTTGACCGTGACACTTGAGGTAGTGGAGAACAGAAAGGTCAAGAGTGAATTTGAGCAGGTGGTTGTGGCCAGCAACCTGGCTTACAAGAGGTAACTTCTTCCCACTAAATTCAACTGCAGTGAGAGCAGGTGTGTTCACTTAGGGTCCTAAAGATCAGCACAGGGGCCAGGAGAATTGAGCACTAAGAAATCTTTGAGTTACTAGGTCAGGGTCTGGTTCATACCAGGAGTCCCTCCCTCTATGGGGTCTAGATAATACTTTCCAAAATTTTTCCTGCAGATGACCTAGCCTTAGTTGCAAAGCACAGGTCTTCTTATAGTCAATAAACTGTTACTGAAATTACCTTTCTTCTAGAGGCCATGACAGAACTGCTATGCTGATAACCAAATGTTATACTGATAATGATCAAAAGCAATTCTCTTAACTAGCAACATTATAAACTCACCTTCAGCACACACAATACATTCAGCTTCTTTCCTTTTTATATGCCACAGGGCATTTGCTACATCATTAGGTAGCAGAAAGGCTGTCCCTAAAACAGCCCTGTGCTCCTATGGCCTTCTGATGATGCCTTCAATGACTCTTCAGAGGCATCACCACCTTACCACCAGGAAAAGTGTACTTCTGATTGCCCACTGATTTTTCCTGGGGGTGATGTTGTAGATCAATCACAGCTGAGAGTTGGCCTGTACAAAACCTGTTTAAGATGTCCAGGTTACACTTGTGCACATTACACAGCATAACATAGCTCAAGGCAAGTTTGGAGCCCACTGTTTTTACTACTAATCAGTGCTCCACAGAAGAGTATCTAAACCCCAGCAGGATCTGTTCAATGGAGCCACATAGAGGAGGGGGTAATTCTGCATTAAAGAAACAGAAGCACGAGTGTGAGTAAATTTCGTATGCTGAAAGGAAAAAAGGTTGGCAATTAAAGAAGGGCTCATATGAGTACTATATCAGTTTGCAAAAAAGTGAAACATTTACATATGCCTATTATTTGCTACTGAAAAATTTAAAAATCAACACAATAAAACAGCATTAGAGCAGCAGGCTGTGACTCTCTGGTGCAAAAAAAACCTTCTCTGAAAAATTAGACACAATTAGACACAAAGTTTCTAAAAAATCTTGGTAAAGTGGTAACAAATAAAATCCCATCTGCTTTACCATCAGCTGGACAAAACTGAAGGTTAAAAAATTTTGATAAGGAAAAAGCTGTGTTCTGCCCACCAAGACAAATATTTTTAGTAGATTGCTCTGGAGAAACTTAATTGTTAACAGCCTGAGTGATGTTATGAACTCATTGCTCCATACAGTGCAAGTATTTGCTCTTATCATGGTAAATAAGCTTGTTGGAACAATCCACATATCATAAACATTAAATGGCAAATGATATGCTGTAGAATACCTGAAGATTTAAATAAAAGATCCTTGTGGAAAATAATAAATCATTAGTTTAAAAGATGAATTGACACTTCTAATGAGCCCTCTCTAGAATAGCTGAATCACTAAAATACATTTTTGTTACAAATGGAAATCACTGCTTTAATGACACTGGAATTTGCCACAAAAATAGATTAGCAATATATCTTAGTAATTAAAATTACAGAAACATATTATAAATCTGTCTTGCAAAGGATGGGAATTATATTTGGTAGTACACTATATTCCCACAATAGATCCTTTTTAGCATATACAATGCTGAAACTGTGTAAAGAAACCAAGAACTTTAAGTCACTGAGATCCTTCTTCGTTTGATATTGCAAAGATCCTTCTAAGAACATATGGGCATATATGGCAGCGATTATTTAACCAGCTAAGTAGTAATACTGTGCTTATCACTACAGTGTTTCTGGGATTTAATTTTAAGGGATAATATGTTTTTTAAAATATGTATTTAAAAATCATCCTTCAATTTGAAAAGATCTACTACTTTTAAGAAAGGGAAAAATATCTATCTTAATATTACATTAAGAAATCGGTAATTGGATGCTAATTACCTTCTTGAGCACTTTACAGCTACTATATTTGCCCTGATCACTTGCTGCTTCCCATTTTCAGCAGCACCCACTTGATATGACTGTAAACTATCTGAGGTAGGAACTACATTGCTGCATGCATTAGTTACCTATATAACAGTGCTTTTTACTGAAATCATAATTAACATTAGAGATATAGCCGAAATCAAGTATTTTGTCCTCATTTTCTCCTGATTTTCAGCTCTACCTTGTTTACATTGCCTGTCTGATAGCTTATCTGGCTGTTTCTCCTGTAAAGCAAATTACTGAGGGGCTGGAAATGTCCAAGAATTCTCTCTCATTATGGTCTACCTGTGAATATGCCAGTCACAGCCTCTATGCTATGCTGATTAAAGTGTGTCAAGCTCCTTCCTATATGAGAAATTTCTTGCACTAAGGAAGTTGACTTAAAAATATCCCTCCAAATGTTAGACAGAGTCCAAAAACAGAGTCCTGGAGTCCCGTTTCTCAAGAGCCTCTGTGTACCACTGCATTATCTCCCAATGAACGCTGAAAGCTTTTCACTGGGAACACTACTCATCTTCCTAAGAGGAGGCCCTAAGGTCAACAGCTACGCTAGAGAAGGTGTAAGTATCTGCGGGACTAAGATGGCTTGTTTGAAAGCTGACTCTTGTCTGAACTACTCTTGTCCGAGTGTTCATCTCCATTATAGTTTTGATGGAGAATTTTACCGGTTTTCATAAACTTAGAAAGAAGACATTATTATTATGGTGCCAGACTTTAACACAAACTTCCCATAGTTATTTTTTAAATTTTTGTTTTATTTTATTTTTAATATCATGGTCCTTCACTGTCAGACTAACCTCCATCTTTGTAATCCCAGGTAATATGCTGTAAGTCTCCTTAAGAAAAGAAAAGAAAAAAAAAAAAGAAAAAGAAAAGAAAAGAAAGAAAAAAAAAAAGCCAAAAGAGCCTATTACCTGGTATGGCATCTATCCGTTGTCTAAAGCAGAGATGAATGCTATTAGTCTGTCAGCATTAGTTCAGAATTAAACACTTTACTCTAGACACTTTCATTAACTGTGTTGACACAGCTATATATTACTCATTTAACCTGCACTTCATTGAACTCCTAATATGCAATCAGGTTTTGCAAATGTGAACCTGACTATAAGGCATTTGAAGCTGGAGTCTTGGCTGGTGTAAGACAGAGTATTTTAGTGAAAATAATCCTCACGAGCCTAGATGAGAATCCAACCCCATCTCTACACCTGCAAATGCAACAATATTTCTTCTTAGAATAGATCCTGAATATGTCTCCATTTTTAGTACAACACCTGGGAGTTATGCTCAGCTCACTTTTCATTGCATTAAAACACTCATTAAAATGAGAATATGTACTGTTATAAGAAATATAAATTGCCTCTATGCAAGATGCACTAAAACTAAGTGAATAATTCATCTATTTTTATATACAAATTTATTCATGGAATAATATCCTATAATAGCTCCTTTATGGAGATTACAGGCAGTTTCTCCAGAGCATTCAATAATCAGAAAGCTATGCTGGTTTATTTGCCTGGACACATTACCCTTACAGACCATCTTTTTCTTGTGATTGGCCTGTCAGGTTTCTGCCATGAACATCTGCATTTATCAATTCAATTCTTACCAGCTTCATAACCCATGAAAATACAGACCACATGCTTTATAAAGAAAGTATCAACAGTAACTTAGAGTAAGCATTACACAGCACATGATAGTCCTACTCTCAGTAACTATCATTCTGAGGTTTAATGAATTTAAATTCCTTGAACAATCAGAACCAAGTCCCTACATAAACAAGCTGTTTTAAGTTCACGCTTCTGACACCTGAACCTGTCTGGCTGTTTTGTGGTTTTTTTTAAAGGATAGATTTGAAAATTCAGAATACTATATTAAACTATAAAATATTCACTAATGTCCTTCTTCTCCAGCTAATGGTATTCATAATTTTCTCACTTCAGTAGCTAAGAAAATTTCCTCAATATTTCTTTCTGTTACTTCCTATATGCTATTTCCCTGATGAAAACAAGGTTTAAGTCACTCCAAGAGGTCTATTCCCACCTTTAATGCACTGGCATTTTTTATTTCCACCTCCAGAAGAGTACATTAGGTTCATATCTCTTTTGAAAAACATTCTCTAATCAGCCCAGTCTATTTCTGTGCTAATTATCACCATGCTCAGAATGAGTATGCTAAATAGATAACCTTAACATATATAACATATATTATTTTGAGTTGCATAGGCTTCTGTCTCCCTGCTCACGTCCAAGGGTCATTGTAGCTTTGCTGGCGTAATTCTGTGAACAGAATAGGCTTGTAAAGAGAAGTAATATCTTCTATTAGACCAAGAAATATAGCCAGGGGAGAGAACAAGCTTTGAGCCCAGAAATCTAATGAAAGTCCTCTGAGACAAAAACCTTTCTTGTTTTTCTTCTAGCTGTATTATTTGGTCTCATAAAAGATATAACCTTTTCCCCGTAGGCCTGACTGTCCTTGGCTATAATAGATTACTTAGGATGGAGATAGGTCAAAAAGGAGTTGTAGAGCAACAAACCAAAAAAGCCAAAAACACAGTTAAGGAAGGCAAAATCATGGCATGGATAAATAGCAAGTCCTTACATAGAACAGTCTGCCTGACAGTCCTGAAGTTGGTCTCTTCAACCTCAAAATCATGATAGGATTTCTTGCCAGGCTTTCCAGCTCCAGCTTTTGTCAGAGTCCGGGGGAATCAAGTACTACCCATGACACAGGAAAATCAATGAGGATATGATTAAATAAGAAAATGAGTCCATGGCACTCACAGGATATAACTGATAGGGCTGAGGGAGCTACAAAACTCTGATGTTTGAAAGGTCATAGTGACTAGAAAAAGGTAAATATACACCTATTTTAAAATTGTAAAAGAAAGAGGACCCAGTGAAGCAAAGACTGGCCAATGCAAACCTCAGTTTTCTGAGGGATTATGAAGCCCTTTCTGTCTGAAGGTGATGCTCTCTGAGGATCAAGGTAGGACATTCTATCCATGTGCTTCACAGGCACTTGATGCCTTTGAAATGGGAAAGCAAACTTCTGTAAGTAAAGTGAAGAAAAATGGTGGAGATTTAAAAACCTCTCCTTCATCAAAGCAATTCCTATCTGTATCATACATCAAAACTATCCTCTTTTCCTGTAAGACCCCGATCCCTTAAATCCATCTCACCTATTAATCCAGATTGCTTTTTATAGTAGACAAAACTGCAAGTTTTATCAATGATGGTTGTCTAGTTTCTTGAAGATTGATAACAATATTTAAAAGGAAAACAAGTCAATTTTCTTGAATATGAATACACCTCCAAATTATTAGCAGCTGTAATACACAATCATAGCATAAACTGATGTATTCCCAGAAAGACATAATAGATGGAGGTTTAATCAGAATTTATTAAGGTCACCCTACAATTTTTGCTGTGAAGCATCATTTTTTTGTTTGCTTGATTTGGCAATTTGAACTACACAGGCTCAAGTTTTCCATACCACAAGTCAGCTCAGAATAAAATAAACTATCATGAATAATACAAATTTAGCATTTGAATTACAAAAGATGGTGTTCAAATAAATTGGCAATTTTCTAATTATTGAGTTATAGCTAATCTTGGAAATGTTTTTAACTCCTTTTTATTTTTTAAGTGATAATACAGTAGGAAGTGTTTTAGCATAACTTCTACCAAGTTTCCCTCCTATTTTTCTACTTGTTTAACACTTTCTAGCTGGAAAAGTTCCAGATTTTGTCTAGGACTGACTTTTTCTTTTAAACTAGGGCAAAATTTTTCCAACTCTGCAAAAGAAAGATGGCAGGAAAAAAAAATATTCTCAAAATTAAAAAAAAAAATCTAAAGGTGTCATGACCTACTTTTAATGCTATTTGAGACAGGAAGCTCAATTCAGCAAGGAAACAAGCAGTCTGTGAAAACTTTGCATGTGGTAGCTTAACCATTTCTGAGATAGGCAAATAACTCAATTCACCATTTTCACTTTTATACTGTCCTACAACTCAGGTGCTACATGATCTTGGTAATATCTGGTTTAGTCGATTTTTTTAAATCTTACTAACATGCCTTTTCTTATCAGAATGGGACAGAAGTCATAATTCACAGCTCAGAACACTAGAATTAGAGCTTTACAATTTAGCAGGCTTTTAAGAGATTGTTTTCAATCATACCACAAAAGGCTCTTTTAAAAGAATTAGCACTAGCATTGAAAACCTGAAATTTCCTGTTGACCACATGAAGCTGCTTCTGACAGCTCAGAGAATGGCTTGCTACTCATCAGTCATAAAAAAAATAACAACCCACAACACTGTTTTATGGATTTGGTTTCTGCTGTTTCTTCTTTGATAAAATAATCCTTTGTGCTTCAGGAATAGTTGTTTGTTCTTTAAAGAATTCTTCTTTTTTTTTTTGTAGAGCACAAGGTTCTCATGTAAAATACCCAAGGAAAAATATCTCTTTGAACAGGATAACATTGCCTGCTCTAAGGTAGGTTTGAGTCAGTGACTAGTAATTTCTTGAGACTTCAGGCTGGCTATTTTATTCTAATTCAGACTCTCCCTCTTTGAAATCAATCACAGGTGCATATCTTAATTTGAATTAATACCTTAAGAAACAACAACACATTCTTCCTTAAATGTAGAAGAACAAAAGATAAACCAAATTTTGACACTGAAAAAATAATATCTTTTCTTTTCTTTAGCTAGTACAGAAATCATATTAAAATTTTCTTTTCAAACAGCTGTCTTCCACTCAGGTCCCAAATCAAAGACTCTCATCAGCAACTGATGAAAGTCTACTGACTTCAGGCAACTCTGGATCAGAGTTCTCTGTCTTAGATGCTCAGTCCCATTTTTATTTTGCTCTTCTCAAGTTCTAAAGGAATGTGGCTGAAAAATTCACTGTGAATGAACTATCTCACGGACTGAACTGCCCCAGTTGCTTATGATTTGTTCATAGCTTTTAGGTATTGACAGAGTTAATAAAAAACAGAATATGGCAAAGCCTGAAACCATCACTTCAGCATTTCTATTCTTTGACTAAATGTCTGAAAATCTTTATTGGATCATCTAATAGGAAAAGACTCCATGGCACATCATTGGCACAAGTATTTAGTAGAGAAATCCTATCCAAAAAGCAAAGGTGGATGGATGACTTCAAGCCACCTCCACAGCCCCCCAGCTCTGGGCTTTGTCATGGGTCTGGCAATACCACCAGCATTTCTAGCAGCCTGTGGAGGCTACAAAACTACACGAAATCAAACTAATATCTGAAAATAGTATTATTTTTGGAGTAATATGTTGGTTTTAATTGCTGCATCTCTTAGTCTTAGCATCCCTAGGCAAAACACATAAGAAAGACCTTCAGCATATTGCTAGAATTTAGAAAATGAGTTAATAAGTGATGAGAGTGAAATTCCATAAGAAAAAATGGGTGTGCAGTGGGACAACAAAGGATGGGCTGAGTTGGAATACAGAAATACTCTCTCCTGAATTTTTTGTGTTAACAGTTCTGTAAAGCCTCTAGTTACTACAGCAGAAGACCTGCAATTCTAAAATCTAGAGTTTCATATCAGGCTTCTTGGATTTGCTTTTGCTCTTATGCCAAGCAGATCTGTTTGGAATGCACTTGCTATTCACTTTCTCTGCAAAAGTGAAACAGCACGACGACATCAACAACACAAAAGACCAAAACCCAAAAAACCCAGAAGACGACAGAAAACACACTGTGTGTCATTAGAATAATAAAATTCATTGCAGCTGCAGAAATCAGTATAGTCTGAGTTCATCCACAACTGTTGAGAATGTACAGAGGAAAAGAAAATCCCCAAACCAACTCCTCTGTCTCAGGGCCAGGATGCACAACATATCAATTAGCTAGTTCCAGTAGATCTCTTCCTAAAGCTTACTGCTGCGATATCCGTTACCTCCTTAATATTTATAGATAATGGATGAAGTTAATGCAATTCACAATTTTTTATTGTCTCTTTTCAATTACACAAATACTGCAAAGCCTGTAAGTACAGGGAAACTGGACTCATAAAGGGTAAGTTAAAAGTGGAGTTAGGATTTTTCCTGTATTGAAGCTACTATTGTCTTCCTCCAAAACACATATAAGATGAACATCAAGCCTCTTCCACAGCACAGAAGATTCTGGACTTGAAATGCCTATAGTCCCAAGTGGGATACACAGGAGAAACTTAGAGCGATTCAGAACCTCCCACTGCCCCATACTCAACATCTTGTCCAAATGAGCAGAATCAGACACAACGGTATATTTCTTACAAAACCTGAAAACACACAAAAAAGCCCTTAAGGAAAGACAATAAAAATAGATGAAGGTCCTGGCCAACCAGTTCTGGATCCAATTAACTCTTTCAAAGTTCCATATCTTTACAAAAGTTTTCATTATCTCCTTTGATCACCATCTGCCTTTTTATGACCCATTGTAAACCATAAAGGCTAGGTTATCACCAACATCACATTAAAGAACCACTGTTCCCTCTCTATCTCACAATCCTACGTTTGAAACCATAGGAATATAATGAACCTCTTAAAATGTATGTAGTCAAAGGTAAAATATTGACAGCTGTGATGAGAAGAATGAATTTCCCTTTATCTAAAAGTTGTGCTTTTCAAGCTATATATATCTAAGACGAATATAAATGTTGAATTTCTTCCTTGATGCAGTGTTCACAGAAGACCATCACTTCAAATCAACATGGTCAGTGCTGGTGAGAACTGTAGTACAATACAGACAAAGTTTCAACAGTTCTTCCATAGGGCTTCTTTTCACTCCAAGTGATCTTCAAACACAATACAGTAGGAACACATCAGTAGTGATAAGGTTCAAAAGAAAAGAAAAATTATAGGAAAAAAATTTCTAAAAAAAAATTCTTTATGCTGTCCAGCACACAAAGATCAATCTCATTGCCAAAGATAAACTGAGTGATTTCTAATGAGAGGTGTCGCCATTCCCAGCAATTACATCATCTTGGTCTCTATTCAAGTCTTATCAAGGGATTCCACAATTTGAATGAGCACTGAACTTCATGCCTGAGGTATCACTCTCTAAATTTGGATACATTGGTTACCTTATCTCATTAGATGCTAAAAGTATAGTTTCATAAGTTCGCCATTTAAAAGAAAGAAACTTTTATAGATAGTGAAAAGACACAAGTATTTGATAGATGACTACAGGCCTGAGTTTAAACTGAAACAGTTCAGAATGACTTCCCAGAACTCACTTTTGTAACAAAAATTTTCCATCTTTTTAGATGTTTGTGACATTCCAGGACTCTCTTTGCCACAAAATCTGCCCTGAGCTGATTCCTAGGGAGTCTGAGCACCCCTTTTCTTTCCATATATATTGACAAATCTAATACTGTCTTCGCTACCTTCCAGTACAAATTATTTCCTGTAAACCTGACTCAAGCAAACATTCACACAAATACTGTTAGTGATCACTATATATACCATTCATGACAACACCAAGCTCCTTTTATAGCTTGTTTTGGTTACAATACTGTGGCTCTCAAAATTACATGGTTTATTATGAGAAACTGAGAGGAGACTTCACTGCAGTCTACAGCTTCCTCATGAGGGGAAGAAGAGGGGCAAGCACTGACCTCTTCTCTCTGGTGACCAGTGACAGGACCGAGGCAATGGCCTGAAGTTGTTTCCGGGGAGGTCTAGGGTAGGTATCAGGAAAAGGCTCTTCACCCAGAGGGTGGTTGGGCCCTGGAACAGGCTCCCCAAGGAAGTGGTGATGGCACCAAATCTGCCAGAGTTCAAGAAGCATTTGCACAATGCTCTTGGGCACATGGTGTGGTTCTAGGGGCTGTCCCGTGTATGGCCAGGAGTTGGATTTCAGTGATCCTTGGGGGTTTAATTACCATATTAAATAATGTAACAATACTTTAAAAGGGTAAATCAACTAAAGATTTTGATAGAAATTTCAGTTCAGTGACTCAAACTGAAATGTGATGTAGATGTGCTTAACTTATAAATTCCTGATCTATACAAGATGATATCTATTATATCTGCACTTCTAAATAAATGTCATAAATTACTGTGGAGGCCAGGGAAATTTCTGAAAGTTTCCAGGGACTGTGGCAATTTTGGCAAGAAGATACTTTTCTTTGCAGAATTATGATCCATCATCATATATGAAATCCCAAATAATATGCACTCAGTAATAATGATCCAATGTGAAATATATAATTTACATACTGAATTACCTAGGAGAATTCTATGTGATCATCAAAGATTATTAATCATATCAAGATGATTAATTTGAATGTGAAACCAAATAAATCTTAAGAATTTTAGACAGTGCTTCTATTTTAACACAGTGATTTTGACTAAACTCTGTCCTGCACACCCTAAAAATGATAGTATTGATGGAGAAAAGTTCAGAGATCAATATGCACAAGACTAAATAAAATTATGACCTAGCATCAAATGAGCAGTTCTGGAAAAATTTTGATACCAGATATACAAAAAAAATGTAGAATTGTAGAATCATAGAAATGAAAGGCAAGTAAAAAAAGGGGGGAGGGGTTATTTCATTTTTTTTTTTAAAAACATGGATAAATCATTCAGATTACCTCAGAGTCTATCTTGACTATACTTTTGACCCATAACTGCTTTGTGTGCTTAGATTTGATAATCTTACTTTAAAGTTTGATTCAAAAAGCCACCAGGATATAACGTTTTTTTTTTTCTCTTTGGAACTTCTAAAAGGGGGTGGAGAAGAGTATTATCGTCATATTTATTGAGACATTGTTATTATTAGAGGTAATTGGTAATAGTACTTTTATGTAAATTACTAGCTTTGCTATTTATTACATGGTAGCATTATTATGATGTGTTTAGATACCTAATCAGTACTAATATTGTCATCATAATCATGACTGGGAGAAGAATTAAAGCTCTGATTTGGTGAATTAAATTATAAGAAGGAGAAACCTCTGTTCCTCAATTATTTTGAGATGTCGCTGTCAATCAAGTGCTGCCTTACAGTTCAGCATCTGCTGGAAATATTTTCCTTTCCACTCAGGATCAGCTGCAGCTCAACTACACCATATGTGAATTTTTAGATTTTCCTCATTCACATTCAGGAAATATTTCATTTATAAAATTAAAATGATTAAGACTCTCTCCAATTTCATAAGGGTTATTTAAGGATGACAGTCAGTCACTAGTGGCTTGGACTGGATTCAAACCAGTGACGTAAATACGGGACATTCTGTAATCTATTATCATTTCCTGAGCAAAGCACAGTGATGTTCTACATGTTCACATCAAGGAAAAACATGTAATTTGATCAAGCTGCAAGTGCAAACTTCTTGGCAGAGCCTGAGGGAAAGCTATGACAGTAATAAAATGAATAGGCAGGTTGTCAAGAGAAGTGAAGGTATTTTCAACTGCAACATTTTAAAGAAAATCTTGCAGTGGAGAGGCTGAAAATATTGGCTATAACAGTGGCCATGGCTCTCCTGGAGGTGAGGGATTAGTTTCTGAACTGCAGACATGCTATTATTAAATGACCTCAGATAAGAGTTAAATTCATTCATTTACTTAACTCTATTGTTGGCAGAGGAGCAAGTCTTTAGTGATGTAAATTGGAATTGGAACCATGACAATTTCTAGCATGAGTGTCTGACCCTAGAAGTATTTATTTTGCTTGAAAAAGTAAAGACAGTTTATATATAAATGAGATGCAGCTTCCCAGTTCTGTATAATTTGTCAGTATGGGTGTTAATTTCACAAAGACTGAGCAATCTCCATTCTAGAATAACAAAAGGACTTTATCCCACCAACCCTTACTTGTAGCAGTAATCTTATTATGGTGGTGGGACTAGAGGAACAGAATAAAGGCTACTGTCATGAACATTTTTAGCTGGACACATCATATGATACCTTCCTTCATATAATTTCTTTGAAATGTTTCCTAGTCTTTCTCAATATAATGATTGATGCTAAGAGCTTAATGAAATATCTAGGACATCTATTAAAAGTCAGCTGTTTCATGGATTTTCAGGGAGTAGTATTTTTTGCAACTGGATATGGGTGTAGGTAAAAATATTATTTTATAGGGAAAATCTGATACCAAAGCTACTGCTACCCTTTCTTCTCTTCATTACAAAAGGATTTATGCCTGAATGTAGAAAATATTATGGAGCTTAAACCTGTCACATAAAGAGTTCCTTGGGAGAATTTCCCCTCCTGAGAGTTTGAGATATAAATCCAGATTCTCTGATTTATTCCCACTCTTGATAGCACTGGGATGTCTGGAGACTTGGCTTTTAAGTATTTGAAAATACCCTTAAAGCATCTTCAAAAGTGAGAGGGCTCAATCCATTTCAAAGTGTCACAAGATCATAATTTAAAGTGTTTTCTCAGACAACACTGAATTAAATCACTTTGCCTAAGAACTACCAAGAGAAAAAGGTGCAGAAGATGAACAACAGCATAATCAATTTTCATTTTCACTTCACCTTCTCCTTAAAATATCTGAATGTATATTGTTTTCATTTTCTTCTGACCTAATTAACACTGACTTATGGACTTTCAGATAACTAACAAACAAATCCACCTGGATTGCTACATACATGTTCTGAGACTCTTTTGATAACGTTTTCTAATAATCTTTTTCCAAATAATTCCGTTTGTAATAATGTCTTTAACAAAAACAATGCATACTTTTGTGTGATATATGCATCCAGTGATATAAGTTTACATTATCTAGACCTCATCTCAATATAAAGCTTAGAAGCATCTGTTCTAACAATTATTCTAAACCTCTGTGTTTGGGGCACTAAATTTAATTGATGAATTAAAAAAACTTGTCTGGTTTTGCTTTGCTTTTTTTATTCTAAACTCTTTTCTAACCTGTCAATATTCTTTATGTCCTTCTTGGTTCTATGACTCTATTCATTTTTTATATCCCTTACTCTTTCCTTTCTTACTTCATGCTGTAAGCTAGACATAATCTCTCCAGCCTTGCAGAAAGCAGTATTATTCAGGAACACAATTAAAGCACACAGTTGGGCTTGACTTTTATCTACCAAAATGCCGTGGATGTCACCGGAATTTTAGTCTGTACTTAAAAATAAGAAAGCGTCAAAAGACTCAAGTGGTTTTCAGACCAGGATGATTAGAAAATGGTAACCTAGGAATCACAGCAGTAATAACATTTATCTGGATTCAAAAGCCAACTGCCATAATTAAGAACAAAGCATTTAATTGGTTAGCTTTGGATGGAGAAGGGTCAACCTGTATCATACTGACAATATTAGAAACGTACAACCAGTACCTTCCAGAAAAATTTCTTTTTCATATTCTGAATGTCACTTTAGTATTTGCAAGGTCACTTGCCAACACTGCGACAGGTAGAGTAAGTAAGTGTCTGCCAGCCCCATATGGTTGCTTGAAACATCTACAGAGCACAAGGCTGAAACGTAGGTAGACATATCAATGTTTTTCTAATACTTTTTTCCTTGCCAGCAACTACTGCTGTTGTCAGGAACAGGCTATAGAGCTGGGTCAATTTTTCGCCTGACTTCATACAGCAGCTCTTATCCAACAAAACCAAAAACCTACGTGCCATATCACAGAGCACTGCCAGAACACCGCTGATGCTCAAGCCTCATCTACCAATCTTATTTAGGAAACTAGCTTTGCGCAGGATAGCAGATACCACATAAGCCTGCTTAGTCTACTGAAACTTCAACACATTTTAAACCAACTAAACACATGCTACATGGCTTTATTATTATTATTTTCAGTAAGAATGAATTTAAGCATGGCCTTAACTGTTTGCCTGAATCTGGCCCTATACATATTTATTTCCAAAATCCATACTTGAAACTTAAATCTCCCATAAACAGCCCTCTGCCTTCAGAAACTATAAAACATGAAGCATATAATCCAACATCAATTGTTTATTTCACTGAATGTTAAATCAAGCTCAAAATCCCAAAGACAGTTTTAAATAAATTAAAAACAAATAAAAACTCCCTTTATTTATTTTCACTGATAAAAGTGAGTTGCCTCACTTTCTTTTCACTGAAAAAGCTGAGGGAAAAGCTCCTTCCCTTCTCTGTCCCCTCTCCCATTGCCTTCCCTTCACTCCACAAATAAATAAGTAGCACTTATTTCCTCTAGTTTGCTGCACACCTCTCCAGTAGACTGCTTTCACATATGCAAAACTTGGAATAGAGTTTTATGAGCCACATTATCTTTGACTGAAAAAAAGTTAATAGGTTTTAAAAAAGTAAGGGAACATGACCATCTTATCAAGGAGGATGTAGTTAGAACTTCCATGAGCCATACCTGTGCAAAAATACAAGGGTGTAAAACCAGAACTCTGTAGATGTTTAATAAAGCTTCTTTTTTTTCTTAGTTTATTGTTCATTAAATGCATTTTTATTTCTTTAAGGACTTACTATAATGCTGTCTTAGCAGACAGCACATACCAAATTTGTGGCCTTCTCTTGTGTAGATGTAGGCTGTGGACATGCACAACATAGATTTTATTTTCACACTTATGATTTGCAGGCTTTCAGATCTCTGTACCATTTAGTATTCCTGTTATTTTCTCAGAATACTTCTATGAGCCAAGACACCTCTTTTTTTTTTTTTTAATCACAAGGAAAAATAGAGCCAGAAAATATAGCAAATGCAACATTCTCATTTTCCAAGAAAAATTTTCACAGAACACAGACAAAAGTGCCCTTGATGTTTCCAAAATGCATGTTCCTTGACACTAATGTTTCAGCATCAACTGACTAGAAAATAAAAATGAAAAACCTGAGGCTTCTAAAGGATTTTAAAAAATAATTGTTGGTCAAAGGTATATTTTAGAAAAACTCCTATCTTATTAAATTTTCCAGTGAGTGAAAAAAATTATATACCTTGCCTGCATTGCCAGGTTATCAGGTAATTCAGTTGTCCTGTTCTCTGATAAGTATAAATTGCTTGGAACGAATAAAAATAAGAAGGAAAAAATTCTTAGGTTTATATTATGCATTTCACCAACCATACATTTCACCAAACATAAGGCTATTTGATCATCATGTAAGGAAGTGAGGCACAAAATCTTGACACACAAAACCAGAAAAAAAAAGAAGAAAGAAATACGGATACAATTTAATTGACAGTGCTGAGATTTGTATTTCTGTTATCTACCTTTACAAGAAAGTGACTGATATCTGTTTGCAAATGGGTATGGAAGTAGCTAATAGGGAGTCTAGGCATTATTACTTTTATATAGGTGTCTCTATCCAATAAAATAACAAATTCGAATATTGCCCAATTTGATTGCAGAAATGTAGTTATTTATGTATTTTTTTGATTTCTGAGAAGAAACTGAAGTAGACATCCTATACCATATCTATATAAAACTGGATGTCAGCACTGCAATCCCCTTTTCTACCTCCTCTCAAAGGCAGCTTGCCTAAATTTCTTTAGGTGCAAGATTTTTCAGTTCACTCTATTGATTTATCTTTTTTTAAGCAAACACTGACCTTTTCCTTCTACTCCCAAGCTTTCTCTGGAGGTGACATAGCCCTGTCCTTGGAAAAGTAAACATGTTAATTTTAGCCAGAACCAGACAACCCGGCATTTCCCAATAAACGATTTAATCAAACAAGCTTATAATGCTAAAACTGCCATGACAGGTAACTTGGTCATTAGTCTAGCTGTTTGCATTTTGCTTCCATTTCTTCTGCCAGGCATTTCAGATCAAGTTAAGAGGCCAGCGGTGTTGCAGCAGCAATGCCAGTCAGTTCTGAGCTTGAGTGGGGGATACATGAAGGAACCACAAACTCCACCAGAAAATGAAAGGTCATTCTTGAAATGCTATTGTTTGAAGAGAGTTAAAAGTATAATTTCCAGCACTACATTTCTGTGGACATACTTTAAACAGCACTGTGCACTAACTGTGCACTTACACTGGATTTTATTGTTTTGAGCTACTATTTGACTAATTTTTGCCCTTTTACTTTTGAACACAGATTGCTTCAGCATATCAAGATTTTTTTTTTTCTTTTTTGCAAGTGGGAGTAAACTACGTTTTGAACAATATGTAGAATAATGACCTAAGCACAGCCAAGGGGTTACAGGTAGGAGTGAAAAATCTCATCTCCAGAGCTTTGATATAGCTGGGTGGAAGCTTGTCTCACAGTACATCTGTGCGTTAGGCTCACTCGAATGAGGAGACAGCTTCTGCGTCTAACACCCTCCCTGAATTGGTTGTCCACAAAAACATAAGGCAGCAATTTCTGAAGAAAAAAGGTTTATTTTTCCTGGTTTAGGTGGGTGGAAAACATCAACCTACTTTGCACAGGCTCCTAGAAACTCATCAAATGGTTGTAATTTCTGCAGTAGGTTCTGAGCCAGGATTTAACCATAGACTGAGAGAAAAGCTCATGCTGATATTCTGTCTCTAATAAAAAATCCCAATGCACAAGGAAAATGTTTACATGTATTTCTTGGTTTCAGGCTGTCTCTTATTTAGTCAGGGTAAAACTTTGTGAAGTGTTTGGCAGAAAATACTCTAAGCACTGTAAAAGGACAGATTTTACATTTATAGTACCAATAAACCTAAGACAAGTTTACACAAATGCAGTTCTGTCTCATAATGAAGCATTTCGTCCAAAATTATTTAAGGAAAGTATATACAATTCTTCATCTACAGTCAGACAAATTAAAGTGCATTTACAGTAAACAGGGAACACAAAATATTTAACAACAGTCCAAAAAGAGGCTATAAAACCAACAGTTTCAGCTTAAATGGAGAAAGAAACACTGCTTTAATGATCCGCCATGCAGCGTGGGGAGTTTCCTTTGCAAAAAAAGATGACTCAAAATGAAACACAAAGTAATTCAGACCACAACTAAGACATGAAAAGATAGTGAGTGTAAAAGGAAAATAAGAGAAGAATTAGATCTGCAGTTAAAACAAAACAAAAACACTTAGAAAAAGAAGTGTAGACAGCAGTTTGCTCTCAAGACAAAACAATGAATTTGCCTGCACAACACCAGGAAAAGGAAGAAATCACAGAAAGTTTTTTAAGAGGCAGGGAAGGCTGCTCCACTCCACCACACCAGAAGCTGGTGGGAACCATCAAAAATTATGCAAAAAGATGAGGCCATCCCACTGCTTTTCACTTCCAATAACCTGCGTAGCTAGCAGGCAGCCTCGGCTGCAGAATTATAAAGCTTGGATTGCCACGTTTCTCCTGTGTTGGGTTGTAAAATCCCCCTCCTGCCTAGCAGGATCTTGCCTAATCCTATTCCAGAGCTCCTGCCAGGCACCTGGGTTATTTTTCAGTTTATATTATCTGGTTTTGTGTGTCAGTTCAAGACTTATGAGCAGAGCTAGAGTTGCACCTACTGCATTTCTGTCCCTCTTCCTCAGACTCTTAAGTAGTCACTTGGTACACTGCTGCCAGAAATCCTTTTTTCGGGGTGGTAGCAGTGAAGCATGCATCTGATAGAGCTTAAGAGTATCTTGCCATGTAGCTGGCGCTCTCTGTCACCCTGCCCTTACTACAGTTTTGCTGTACACAAACTGTAGAAATCAGCATAGTCTATAGATTACCTTCTGAATAACTTATTAGTAAAAATGATATTGCACAGTAATTATTCTTTTCACACAGTTCACTAGTGATTATAAGTGCTCAGAATTGAATTCTGTTATTATTACTGGTAGGAAAATGATTGCAGACCACAAATGTGTGCGGAGCAATGAGAGAGAGTAAGAGAGGATTAAACCATATATTAGGAAACTAGACTTGTGGAACATCAAATTTTGCAACCTATCAGACAAAATTACAGAAGGATGAAGTTCTTCGAAAAATAAAAATGAGTACAGTTGATAACGAGATTCCAACTTGTAGCAATATCAAGTTTTGAATGTTGTGGTTTAAAGTGTTTGACTTTAGTCATTCTTAAACATGCTGTGAGAAGCCCACTGCCAAATATTACACTTGTTATTTAGGTGAGTAGTTTCACTGATTTCAAACACTGGAATAAATGAAGATAAACAAATGAATGAGGATATATAAAAGGAATTACACTTACACACCTACCTCTCATCGTACTTCAGCATTTCTGATGTGCTACATTACAACTGAGTCTTAAAACTAAGAATTAGGGGCAAAAAACCCAATGAATATTTCAAAATAATTTTAATGGAATCTTACATGAACGCACATGTCCATGCACATACACATACAGATATATTAATAAACATTTTATGAACATGAGAAAGTCAAAGACCTGTGCTTACAAACAAGGCCACAGGTTTCGAGTACGTACATTTCCAGTTACTTAAATTTCCACAATCAAGGTTTGATTTTTTTAATAGACGTTCCATGAAGAGACAATATCAACTGAAATCAATGCCTCATTAGATCAGTCCTCACTGGGTAAAACGATTCAATCACTTTACATCCAGAGAACAAAACACAGATATTTTTGACCTGTAAAAAAACCCCCAAAAATCTCTAGTGGTGTCCACAGATTTGTAGTTCTAATTTTATCTAGAATAAGCACGGAACAACCAAGACACAGTGCACAGGTCAATTGAACTCGGGAATATGGTATCCACAGAGACAAATTTCTCCTACCTTTCTTCTACCCATGTCAATTAGGCGGAACTCACATCCAGGAAATAGGGAAAAGGAAGAGGCCAAGTTGTCAGTAACGAGAAGAAAAAGAAAGAGATAGAAAGATTATTCCCTGCCTAAGCATTGAGGGAGGTAAAGAAGAAACAATCGAAGAAGGAACTGGAAGGCCACCTAACTTCACCATTTTTATAAGGCAAAGGTAATTGTAGCTATACAAATTTTAAAGACAGACCTTTGACTCACATGAGAGTATCAAATCATCGTATTTCCGTGCAATGTTTGCTAAGCAAACTACAAGTCACCATAAGATTACAACATGATGCATTTTAAAGCTCTCTGTGACCTTACTGACTGAAGAGGTTGGCTTCTGGCTGTTAAAAGTAGGCACATCTACTTTAAATACAAGTCAAGGGAGTTTAGAGCATTCTGTGCCTGGATGCACTGAGCAGTAAGAAAAAGTATTCTTTGTTTTTTATCTACTTAGTTTGTTTCAAGGGACTTTTCTCAGTGTCAAACCTATGACTGTGTTACTTTCCTCCTATGAGTTAACCCATTAGAAAAATCATGATCAAAACCATAATAGGCATATACAGCACAAAATTCAAATCAGATGAATGGAAATGTCTACCTGAATCAGGCTTCTGTATTAAAACACTTGTCAGTTAAAAGGAACACAATACTTGATTTATTATAGTCCCATGGCACGAGTAGCCCACAAATGTCATGTTACGATATTTAACAAAAGATATACTATTAAATAAAGTATTTGTGAATAAATCAGCAGTGATTTGTCTGCAATGTCTTAAGTACGAGCAAAATACTTGGCTGCTGACTTTTTTCCTTTTGGTAAAGGATACAACTGCTAAATACATTTTTAAATCTTCAATTATGTTGTAAGTTGCAGAGTTTGTCATTGGCATTATTAGTCTGACATTTATCCCTTTTTTTGAATAGCTCTGCCTAATAAAACGTCCATATCTTTTTTTAACTACATAGCTTTCCTATACTCTTGAGGCTTTAAATGCATTTTAAATATTAACAAAGCTTTCATTAACATGCAGAAGCAGGGGTGGAGGAGCTACTAAAAAAGGCTTTACTCTGTCTCCTTTAGTTTTATGTGGAAGTATTAATCAAAACCTTCATTAATATTGTATGAATTCAGAGCCTTCGCACAATTGGAATGCACATTACTTTTTATTTACAATAGTTTAAGATACTCCATTTAACAAAAAAATTAGGAGTTTGAGGATATTTAGCCACACATACAAAGCGCTATATTGCAGAACACACATTCCAGACAAACTTCTGGATTTAGAAAACAGAAAATTGAAATTCTGTAGGAATCTTAAGCCACATTTCCAAAAATCTTCATTTGATAGAATAACTCCAGTTCTGCAAATGACTGATTATTGAGTGCTCAAGATTTATTGTTAAGGTCTCCTTTTTACCTTCCAAGACTTAGGGTGAAAAAACATGCACTGTTTACAGATTGAAACATCCACAGCCTCCAGGAACTATTATCAACTATGCTGCTAAATACAGAATTATGGGGGGAAACAACATGCCTGTTATAGATTAAAATCAGAAACGAAGAAGCTGTCACAGCATGTAAGAGAAAGTTCCTTTCTGGACAGTGTTAAAGAACAAAAATGATAAGAAGAAACATTTTCATATTAGCAGGATATTACTAATATCCTGGTATCTGTACTAATCTCCTGGGCTCTGTGCTGTTTGACACATTCATACAGGGTCGAGAGAAGCTGATGAAGACCAGAGTGACAAAATTTGCTTATTGTGCTAAATAATTCAATTGAGTAAGCATGAAAATAAACAAGAATTCTGATAGATCTCATGGAACTGAGTGACTGCGATATAACAACCGATGATGTTCAATGTTGATAAATGTGAAGTAATGTACATTGGAAAGAACTATTTTAACTATAACAGGACAAAAAAAGGGAGGGCTGGATGGTGTCCCAGGTTTCCACTAATATCCAAACATTAAAAGGCTTCAAAAACCATAATAAAAAATCTATTTATCCAGATTTGTTAAACACAAAGACACTATTTTAGCCTAAGTCTTTTAAAACTTGCACTGCTGGAAGGTGTGATGGCTTAAGGAGGGAATAAAAAGTTTTTGTTCTTCCTTAGGCATGCTTCATCAGTCTTCAATGAAGTACAATGGACTAAAGGACCCTCTCAACCTCTTATACTATCTGAAATAGTTGCAGTCAAAATCAGACCTCTCTTATTTATTATTAAATACTACCATTACCTTTTTATGATAATAATATTGCACTGAAAACACTAAAACAATATGTGCAAATACTCACGCTTTCCCTTCCCCCCATTAATACAAATCTATTTATTCCTCTTTTGTACTGCTTCCCCTCCCATGCCTACAACCCTTACACACCTAGACAGAAGCTTCACAAATAGAAAAAAGTTTTTCTTTGGACAACATTGGTTCTATTAGATCAGTCCAGCTCTACACGTGAAGGAAAAATCAGAAATTAGTACTTCTGAAAAAATACAGCCTGGAAAAATAGCATTCTGTAGGAATAACTTCAGTGAGATCAAAATTTCACTTGTGGATTCAAAGAGGTAGCTAAGAATTTCACTAAAAGGCTTTTCAGAATCAAAGGATGGAGAAGACTTGAGATCAGACTTTTAACTGGAGAAAAAAGACTGCACAACAGGCAATTTCTAAAAGATAAGTAGAATGCAGCAAAACTTCCATGAAGTGGCTTAATGTTTTTTTTTCACCATACAGGACTTATTAGTAACTTCTGGCTATGACATTTTTAATTCCAAGCAGCAACATAAAAATAAATAGATAAATATGAAACCCAGAACTAATCCGTGATCTCCAGTCAACATTGTGACTGTGCTGAGTGAGCCAAATTATATAAGCAAGCATATTAAATTCATACTAATGGTTCACATGAATGGTGTAGACTTACCATTAGTCAGTATGTGAATTTTATAAACAGCATGTATTTGCCTCTGTTAGAAACTCACTAGAGCATTTTCATTGTATGTATTACACTTAATGAAGTTGAAGGATTTTTTTAACGTTTACTTTAAGTGTCATCATATGGGGATACAGAGCATTTCATTTTCATTATTTTTACTTGGTTTTGTCAATTCTCTAAATACATAAAGTACAAAGCTGATCTATATTTACATGGGGTGATGTAAGGCAGCTGCTTAGCTCGTGCCTTCTCCAGGACTTTTACTAAGAATCAGGTTTATGTGGTATGGGTTTCACTGCAATCAGAAACTTTTCAGTTCAGAATGAGTTTATATATTTCTTCAAGATTACACTGTAAACACAACAATAAAATCTCCATCCCAGAAATCAAAAAAGAAACTAACTTATTAGTGCTTCCTCTTAAAAAAAATGAGCTATCATGTTAGTGTGAATAAGACTAATAAGAGAAAATTTGAAATCTAATAAAATCTTTTACATTTATATAATGTTTTATTTTACAAAATATAAATGAAAATTTCTTACACAAAAGCAGCACCACATTCTATAATACTTGAAACACATTAAATCCACCTTGTAATTTCTAGATAATAGAGCTCTGTCTTCTAATGCAGGTGTCTAAAGCGGTAAATTTGCAAGCAGCAACTTTAAATTTTGGTGTAGGAATACATCCAAGTACCACACATGTTGAAAATTACACTGAAAATGTCTTCTAAAGTATGTTTGACTGTATAAAACATGTAGATTTTTTTCATTTGAAATTGTTTATGCAACCTTCAAATCAGAAGTTACTCTAATTCAATATATACCAAATTCCTGATGTTGGGGGTGGAGGGGCTGTATTTCAAGAAGGGACAAGATAGAAAAGCATCTTAAATTTATTCTAATAAAACTACTCACATTCTGTAGATACAAAATCAAAGGGGCTTGAGGAGATCACTTGTTTGAAGAAACTATACAAATTGTGGGGAACAATTTATGTCATGCTCTAGTTTGAGCTCCTCCCTTTACTTTGTTATGCCCATCTGTTTTGAGTTAACTATTTGGGATACCATTTCCTGGTGTCTTTCTAATTACACATCAGAGCCCCAGTGGTAATGAGCATACCAATTATGCATTTAAAAGCACTTCTGCGTGTAGTGACAGTCTGGCAGGCTGAGAAATGAAGTAAAAAAAAGGAATGTGAAAGAGAGAGATGCAATGCTAGCACTTAGGAAAGATGTATTACACCAAAACAGAGACAATTTCTTTCTCCACTCAGAATAAAAATACATACAAGCATATTCTTATGGTAAATAAACATCAAGAGCTAAAACCAGCAAGGTTAAGAAATATGAGGAGACAATCCTACATATTTGTACTTGTATATATAAAACTGGTTGCAGATATCAACAAAGAAACCATGATACACACAGATCTGGTGCACCAAAGTTCATATGGTCAATTATTGGAAGCATAATATCTATAAGACCTAAGGAATTTCCAAGCTCCCTTTTTTTGAATCAAAGTGCAAAAAGAAAATGTTTCCATTCCAGGCTGGTGTACTATCTGCACTTGATGCTGAGGATGTCACCTTTACCATTTGATGCCTCCTCACCTCTGATACTGCTGTGTAGATACTGATACTCTTATTACTGTAGGACTGGCAATTTTTCCAGTTTTCTCTCTAGATACAGCAGATCCTTTGTCCTGTCTTTACAACCCATAAATGCCTTAGTTGTATAACTGGCTTTCTTTGCCAGTTATTCAAGGCTTTACTATATGTCACCACAGACTTAACAGGTAACAGGTAATTATAAGGCAAGATAGTTCAGGCAATCAGCTCAGTTCCTTAAAAAGAATAAGAAAAGAAGACAATTTCTATTGAGGTGTTAAGCTGCATAGAAATTGTAGCGCAATAGAAGGACAAGAATAGGATTGATTAGAAGCTATGATATGTTAACAGATCATGCTGGGAATCTCTGGTAAGCACAATGCATCTTTAATGCAAATCAATACAGACAGTCTGACGATGGCCCTTGAGAAAGGAAGTGCAATCAAGCTGCTGCTCCAAAGGACAGAGCTGGTCCAGCAGTGAGCACACGGGCTCTCTCTTCAAAGCATCTACGGGAATCAAGAATTCATCTGATAATTAGAGCAGTTCAAATGATTTTTGCTGTTAAGTAGACTGTGAAATTCAGGAAGGTATTCTGGGCTTTGCCTTATAATGGCACAATTACTCATTGACAGAGCACAGTAGCACCATTGTGGTGAGCCGCTAGCAAACACCAGCCACATGAGCTGCAGATAATGTATAATTTGAACAGATGATGTAAGGTTTTCCCCATATTGTCTTGGGAACTTCAAAAACCCACTTGCAGACCCATGAAGTTTTGCAGTAGCTTTTTTAAAGTTGCAAAATGAAGGCACGTATATACTTCCAACTCCATCAGTCTTAGATGCTCAGCTGTAATTGTGTAGGCCCTGTTCACCAAAGAAGAGTAGGTGGGTAGTAATTTTTACAACATTTACTCATTTATTTCAACATGGTACTCAGAGTTATTGGAATTGTAATTGAAAGGAAAAAAGAAGCATACTTCTCCCCCAACAACTACCTTTCTGTCTGAAAACAATGATTTCTTGAGGGTATTTCACTGACGTTTTAAATGCCATGAACTATATATAGGCACACAGATGGCAGCAAGCTCTGTCCCTGAGGATCAAATGCAGGAGGAGATGAGAGGGCTGGCACCAGCCCTCACGAGGGACGGTCATTAACTGACCCTATCCTTTTGTCCCCTTTCCTACGAGTGGTGGGGGATAGGTGTGTCAGGAGGGCACCTCTGAGATCACTTCAGACAGGTCTAGTGCGAATGGTTCAAATCAATTTGTTGAGCTCAGGCCCTCATATCACAAAGAGATGTGCAGGAGTAGCACAGTCCCCAAAGCCGCTCAAATGAACAGAAAGCTTTCCAGGACTGCACTGAGATGGCTCTCTGCATGCCATGTATCTTCACTGGACGAAGCATGCAGAGTTGATTAGTACTTAAGGAGTAAACCTCACTCTATTATGATCTTTGAGACCAGTGGTTACAGCTTCCCTTTGGTTTTTCCAACATACTACACCAGCTTTCATCTGGTGAGGCATCTGAAGATGTCACTAAGTTAGACATTCAATGTCACAAGAAATCACATTGCTACCAGAAAGTACATTTCCTTTTAAGCAGGCACTTTTTTTCAAATCCAAAGAAAACCAGACAAATAACCAAGAAACCACAAACTAATACACAGTGCTTAAAACTCACATGAATAAGTCATCCTTGGAGCTTAATTGAGCATACAGTTCTGAACATTTTGTTAAATGAATTAAATACCTGTGAAGTTAGAAAAATGGTTTAGATATTGTTACTTCTGCACCTAAATTTAGGAATGTAAATCTTTAATTGGCCATATAAACCTAAGTGCTTTCATCTTCCGAGATGCTTAAGACTTGTAGCTCCCTTTAATTTTGTAAATTTAACTATCTAACTTCTACTAGGCAAAAATAACTCTCTGTGCTTCTAGTGTTTTCATCAAGTATACTTGTAGTTTGGAATATTTCCTTCTCTAAGGAACAATAATATAAATGAAGTTAACATATATGTGTTTCTTCAATTACACACTTTAAAACACAGCAAAAATTGCTTTTACAGTGCACTGCTTAATCTAACAGTCTTACAGTTTAATGACTAACATACTTTATTTTTCTTTTTTTAATTAGTGATTTGTTATCCTACCACAAGAAAGAATGGGAATTTTGGCTATGTGGGCTTTATTGTTTAGTACATATTTCACCATGCCATTTCTAAAGTACCCTAAAGAGCCATAAATGAAAATATACACCTAAAAGGAGTCTAACATAACTATTTCAAGCAGCTTTTCTGAATTTTCTGCAGATAATTTAGTCTTGTTGGAATTTAAAAAAAATGAAATTAAGCCTTCCAGCAAAAAATTTATGTATACATGTATATATGTATTTGTGTGTGTGAAGAAGAATTCTACCTAGCCTATAGGAAGGTAAAATCAGTTTACAGCAAAGAACATCTATCACAATGAATAACTCAAGCCAATAGAAGAATCAATTCAATGTGCACCAGAGAGAACATGCAGACTAACAAAAATGCCCAAACATCAGGAAGAAAATTTGAAGAGTAAAGATTAAGGAGTACTACATGGCAGAAAAAAACAAATCCAAAGCAAGATAGAAATGAGTATAGTAAGTAATACCCACTCATGACCAGAGACCATAGCATGACACAAGAGCATAAAATAAAATCATCTCCTCATAAATCTGTTGTCAGGAGTCACGGTAGCTCTAATGAACTGCTCCATCAAAGCCTAAAACCAAGAATAAAAAGCAAGTGACCCTCTTCTAATTCCCCATCCAAGTCACTTGGCTCATTACGCACTTACATTAGAGTGATAAAAGTCTGGTGAGTGATTCATTCATTTGTCAGAATAAGAAGAAAATACATTTACATGGCTTCTCTGAATTTATCTGTCTGT
This sequence comes from Cephalopterus ornatus, assembly GCA_013396775.1. Lineage (NCBI taxonomy): Eukaryota > Metazoa > Chordata > Aves > Passeriformes > Cotingidae > Cephalopterus > Cephalopterus ornatus. The sequence goes on along the minus strand of VZRE01015518.1, from coordinate 9,454 downwards.
CATCATGTTAGGGAGGGGCAAAAAAAAGGAAAAAAATTATGACAAAAGTATTAAGAGTTAAGAATGTAAGGACAAATGGGCTGTAGGTTAAGAAGATAAGAGAAACCAAGAGATAAAATGTCTCCCTGTAAAGCTATTAATCTCAGAAGTGAAAGCACAATTTCCTACAACTGTCTCGGCGTAATATATTCATTATTGCCATAAAAAGTGTTGATGGTGATGCTCTGCATTTACTATTAGCACTTGGGAAGAGAGGAGATGGGCTGACTTTCCATTTAAAGAGGGCTCAATGACAAGGATAGGAATAAAAACAAAGAAAGTCCAATAATATGTGCTACTGTTCACAAGCAATCCATGAGTCTTTCACAGACTTGAAGCAAGTGATCCCTTCTAGGAACTAAGGCACCCTCTGAAACAGAGACTTCCAAAAGATATATTATCTCCAAGAGGGAGAAGCCCCAGGGCTTTAAAAATAGATAGAAAGAACTGGAGTCAGAAGTCCATCTCACCTTTGGGGCATTCAGGATATCTGAGCATCCTGTATTTGAGGCCAGGCAATCTATTTTCACACAGAGAGCTCTGTGGCCTAGGGCTTTATAGGAAAACTGTAGTCCACCAGCTTTTGCGTGCATGCACCTATATGTACATATGTACGTGTGCATACATAGTAATGAGCTTCTGTATGAGCTTAAAATTAAATTGTCCTCAGTCAAAAATTTTTCCCAGCTATCCCAATTCTTCCTTGTGTTCTGTGCTTTAAGAGAGGGGTGTAATTTAAAGGCACTATAGCTATTTCTACATAAATAAGATAGACAAATAAGCACAATAAAATTACAAGTGGGCACTGCGTTGGGAATTCTTTTCATTAGTTGAATTACAGAGAAAAATCTGAGGGCAGTGGCAAAAAGATACAAATAAATTTTTCTTCTCAGTTTTTCATCTTATTAGAAAGTCAGCAGGAAAAGCTGGACAGTGATCTTCTAATTTTAAGGAGAGCAGAGCACATATCTGTATCAGGTTTTGGTGTTTCTCACTGACCACGTGAACTTGGAACACTTGGACAACAAAATCAAAGCAAGAGAAACAACTTGAAAAGCCAGTAAATTCCCTTCCCACACTTCTCCAAAAAGTGTTTCTTTCTCTAAACTCTTTTATTCCCACATTGATGGGGACATGTGAAAATGAACATCCTTGCTGTTATATCACCCAGTGATACCAGAAACTAAAAATAAAAAGGTGTCTTGTCATTCCACAATATTATTGAAGGGTTTCTCCCTACCACTACTCACCTTGATCTCCTCTGTGCTTCCCCTATACTCATGTCTCTAATTTATATCAGTTGACAGTCTAAAATTCACCTTCAAGAGGTCACGTGCCAGACTAGTCAAATCCTAGACATGGGCTATGTGGAGAAATGCATCAGCCAGCCAGATTTCTATTTTTAAGTTAAAACATTGGCCTTTCTACTAATACAGAAATAGTCAGTAGAGAATTCTGACTAGCTGTGTGTGTCTCCTTCAAAAATGCAGTACGGGATGGGAAGTATCCCACTAGACTGACTTGAAATAACACCTACACAAGAAAGAAGGCAAGGAACTGTGTGGCAGCCCCAAGGCACTTCACAACACTCTGTACCAAGACTGCTGCATCAAATACATTGCATTTTTATAATGTGTCATGATTCCTCTGTTCTGCTGTATTGAAAGAGATATGATTGTTTCCCCTTTCAGTAAAGACACAGAAAAATTAATAACCATCTCTCAACCTGATTCTTGAACTGGTTTTGCTCCTTCTAATTTCCTGCCAAAGTGTGTAGTCAGTTTGCAAGGTGACATTTGCAGAAGCTCCTTACAAATTGATTGGCTAAACTGCTGGGAAGCTGAGAGGATTCATGTAAAGAACGACCTTCACTCATTATAAAGTCAGACCTGCTGATATTGCTGCACGCCAGAAAAGTCCAACTGCTCCCCACTCATTGCTCAGGGAGGGCCATTGACGGATGCAGATCACAAGCAGGACAGCAAACAATGGGCTGGATGGTCTGCAGAATTCCTGCCAACCCTCTGGTGAAAATTCAGGTTATGGTGCTGCCTACTGAATTCTAGACAGGAAAGAAAAAAAGCAATCTTTTCTTGAAAGATATCCTGCATAGCAACAAAGAGATACCTGGAGAGTGATAGTGGCTTCAGGCAGCAAACATGCAGATCCCTTCCCTTCGGCATGCTCTCCTTGTCTTTCCATCATGATTTACCTCCCTTTCAGCCTTTTCCTTGAAAGTTGCTGCACTCTTGGTTAGTTCAAACTTTCTACCACTGACACGTCTATGCCTCCATCCTTTCAAACCAAGCAGCTCGGAACAGAGGCACTTGCCAAATTTGCATTTGGTACAGAAAAAGACACTGTTCTGTATAAAAAACCCATCTAACATAGAGCAATAATTTCGCTACTCTATCAATAACAGCAATTTATGTTTTAAGTATTTCTCAGTAAAAAGAAGCAAGTCTGTGCTTTGGAAACAGAACAGATGCTAAACTGCTTACATGGCTCTGGATATGTACCGCATCTCTATTTTCTTTTACTTCTTTGGCTTGGAAAAACATGTTGGCAAAAGACAGGACATACTGGTTTATTTTTGCCCATTTACTTCTTTGTAAATATTATCATAACATAGACCTCCTGAAATATATAGCAAAACATAACTCACCAAAAAGATCCTTTTGGGAGTTGTAAGTTATATATAAAAAATCCTTGGCATTTCTAAATTATAGACCCTCCTGCAGCATAAACTCCCAGCCTTTCTGAACCAATAATGCTATCATTGAAGGATTTGTTTGATTACTTTGAAGTAAAACACAGAATTGACTGAAGTTTAACTACACTCCTTGATTTAATTTAATCAGATTTAATTATAGCATAGAAATCAAAGCTCATGTTTTTGTGATGAGTTTTTCAAAACTGTTCATAATAGCATGTGGTTAGAAAATTAGTCACAGTTTACAGCTCCAGGTACGACTTCCTGGTTCTCCCAAATATCAGGGATCAGTTCAGGGGTAACTCAGGGAGCTCGCAAAGCTTGATCTTCTTTTTACAGAGCTTTGGAAGAGGAAAGATATTTATAAGTTTTGAAATGAAACTGTGCAATTAGCTAGCAAACATTCCCAGATACCTTCTGCAGTTTTGAACTGCCTTCTAGGGCAGCACCTTCCCCTATATGTTTTAAAGGGAGATTACTAGTTGACACAGGCACCTGAATTAGCTGTCTAAAATTGATAGGTGCTAATATAATAGTGACTAGTTTATTATTCCAGCAAGCAATTAAAATGTCATTAACATTTTCCCTGCTCACAAGACACACAGATTTTGTTTAAGCTGGTTTTTTTTTTTTTTAAATATTCCTATACAATTATGGAAAAGGATATCCTGTTGTGATGTTTGTATAAGGTTGAATACATAAATAAATATTCCAACACACATATGTCCACACATTACATATCAAAACAGTGAGCTCACTCACAAACAAGGTGAAATAAACACTAAAACCTTCACAACTTCATGGATGCTTAATTAATACTAACTGTCTATGATTTGCTAGCAAAGAAAACCCATCTGTAAGAAAAACTCCTCTTTGTTCTCTAGTTAAGTTTTGTGAAAAAGAGGCCAGTTTTAACTCTTACCAAGAGAGGGCAGTGACATATCTCAAATTATTAGAAGATCCCATACAAGAGCCATATACTTTTATAGCAAGTGTGATAACAAATAATCTCTGCAGACATTTAATTTTAAATTCTGTGGAGCATTCAGCTGATGCTGTATTATTTTTAATTAACATCCTCCCACCCTTGAGTAAGTATACTGTTGTGTTTGGAACGAGAAAAAATAGAAAGAGATTATGGATAAAACTATGAGTCCTTATGAAATAAGATTTTTTTGTTCTGTTTTCAAACAGATTTTTCAAAGCAGAATATTAAAAACACCTGCCTTCTACTATGACCCAGGTTCACAGCAGTGTGTAAGCTTTATTTTCAATTTTGACTGACTTCTCCAGAATGTGAGGACTTTACCACTTAGCTCTATCACATACTTTCCATTCTTTCAAAATCCAAAATGGCAAGTTAGAGGGCTGCTTTTGTTCCCAAATCTTAATGATCTTTTTACAGGTGAGGAGCTGTACTATGCTGTTCAGGATGATTGATTTTTTAAAAGAAGTTAATATATCCTTTTTTTTGCCTAAGGTTATTTCAAAACTGTTGGGTTGAGAAGCTTAAATTGTCCTACTCCAAAATCTTTCAATAAAATATGTCCTAAATCTGCTATTTTTGGTCTCCAAAGAACTGCATCATTTTCAAGTCAATGGCCTCTTGCAATTCTGAGGCTACTGCTATCCCCGAAGTTCGAAAAACAGAGCTAGCAAAAAGCCAGCACCTTTCTCTTTTTCACAGCCTTTCAATGGATAGATCTAATTCAGAGGAAAATATTTTTTCTTCTATAGAAATACTTTGGGGTTTACGTTCAACAGGATTTAGGAGAATCATACTGATGACAGAATGTGTCTGGTTTGGTGCATGGTTATATATGATTTTATTTGCACTTTTAAAAAGGTATGAACAGGAGAGAGGAGAGAAGGGAAAAGAGGGAGAGAGAAATACACTACCACTTGATTTTATCTATGGTCTTTGAAGGTTTAGAGCAGTGTGAAGCCCCTCTTTTAAAATTAATTTAAATAGACCAAACACTTTTATATGGGCTTTTTCTTAATTTCTAAGGCAAATGGAATGAATAACATAACAAAAAATAGAATAATGATGAGGACAAACATTTCTTTAACAAGATTTCATAACATTCTCTGTTTTCTTTATTAATATTTTAATTTTCTCTTGCAGAAATGATTTGCTTCAATGTGTTAAAGTGTCACAACAAACCAGAAAGCAGTTTCTAATGACTAATGGACTGACTGACAATTTAGATGTTACAAAGCTGTTAGAAAAGAGCTTAGAAGGAATATATAATTGGAACCAAAACACATTTGGAGGAATTGATCTGTAATAAATGTGGAGTATGATGTTACCTACCAAACACATTAAGAAAGGGGGGATGTGGTACATTATCAGAAAAAGTTTATCAGAATTTCTTATTAAAGCTTCCCATCATGTTTGTCATCACATCACATATGTACCCTTGCACCCCCCATTGTAAAAGCAGCATAAAAATGCTCACCACAAAATCAGTTTGATGTGAAATTCAGTCCCCTTTGGACTGAAATGCTTCAGTATGTACTGATACTAAAAATATTTGTATTCAGTGCATCAATCCTTGTCTAATGCAATCTGTTGGTGGCCTACAGTCACAAACCACATAAGGATTATATTCTCATGTGGGAAGATATCCATCACTTAGCTGGTCTTGTCACATTTGCTTTCCTGCAGACACAATAAGTGGCAAAGCTAAAAGCAAGCAGGGTGGAAGGTCTTCAGTAGTAAGGTTAGTACCAAGAGAGGACAATAATTTTCGCACACTGTTTAGTGTATGACAAGCCCCAAGGCCAAACAGAGAAATCAATTCAACTATCCAGAATCAAGCACATCAGGAGACTCATTTTAACTTTACTGTAGACCAAACTAGCTGTGAATTATTCCAGTCCTTTAAATGTATTTGAAAAGGTAACTTGCGAACAAAGAAGTCACAAAAGATTGTGGAAATACAATTTACCTTAGCCTATACTGACCAAAAGGCTGTACTTAAAATCTGCTAGCAACCAGATGTATTGACAATCCAAGCACTGTAGATTGAGCTCTGGATAAAATATTTCTATGTATCATTACCATCATAGAACAGAGAGTCCACCTTATCTGTTCCTTGATAACAGACTGTTACTGAAATAACATAAAATTCCATTCATGTGGCACTTTGTTTTCCAGATTGTAGTCCCATTCCGGAATAAACTTTGTAGAACTACACCCATCAACCCCCATCAGTACCTAAAATCCACTGTGTCAACAAAACTGCTCTGACAGTGAACTGAAACTACTCTCTAATACAAAGCTTGGACTACTCCTCCTGCTGCCTTTTCTGAGCAGATTTTCTGGTGTGCAAATGAACTTTTCATACATTTTATGCCATTGCCTACATCCCTGCAGGAAAGCACAGACATTCTCAGGTGTTATCTTTTGCTAAGGAAACTTGACTTGTGACGCACTTTGCAAGCAAAGCAGGCTCCAGCAGAAGCAGAACTTGTAATTTGTGGGGAAAAAAATGAATGAAGCAGTAAGAAACATACCCATACCAGCAGGCCTGGATGGCTGGTCCAGAGATTGCAAGACAAGACAGGAAATAAAGTTTATAATGTTGTTTAACAACTGTGGCATGAGTGGGACTGATACTCCCTTTAAGTAGTTAACAGATTTTTTTTTAAAGATGACAGATGACATTAATTGACACTGTTTCAGTGTGGGTGGTAAGTGTGGTTTAATCATGTATATTTAAGTAGACCTTAATTAAAAGACTTATTTTCTTACTTTATGTTTATGTCAAATATTTGTCTCAAGTAATATAATACGCAGCTTAAAATAAACTGACTAATGAGATCTCAGACATTCACATTCAATGGGGAAATCACACATTTTATCAGTAGTTGATAAATTTAGAGAGCTAAGAGTACCTGAGTACTAATTCAGAATACCAATGTTTAGAATACTGAAACATTTTAGAGCTAAACTGATACAAAACATCAACATCAAGGCTTTAATAAAATAAATTATTTTTAAAGGTAATCATTTTATAATTCAAAATCAGTAGAGGCGTACAGAAACTTCATAGTGCATTAGAATATCCATAAAAACCACTTATGGCTCATTATTAAGGCACACTATTAGAAGGCATACTTTAAATCAGACTTTTATGAGCTACAGATGCATTATTTATTACAAAAATGCCTTTAAAACGAACAAATAACACACACACCCCCCACCCCCCACCAAAATCAAATCCAGCATTTCAGACTTATAAGTTCAGAAGCAGACTGGTTGAGCATGGATCAGGAAAATGCAGCAAAGATGAGACTAGATCTGAACTTCAGCAGACACCACAAGGAAGCAAAGACAAGACAGAAGAAATACAAAGAGTCAAAGGAGCAGGTAAATGAAGTGGAAGCACACAAAAGTGCTAAAGGTAATACACATGGAGGGTAGCATCACTAGCAGAGGTAGGCAGGTGAGGCGGTAATATGAAGAGAGGACTCTGGCAACATCTGCAATGACACTGATCACTGCGAAACAGCGAAGAGCCCAGACACAACAACCTGTATTTCCTGTTTCAGCCATGGCTTGTGTCCTAATCTCTGATTTTTCTTTGGCTTCTTTATCCATCTCTCCTAGGCAAAAATGTCGGCTAAGTCCATGAAAAAAACAAGGGGCTTTATTTTCAGTGGTTTAAGGGAGACTCCATTTCTCGTACCATGCATTTTAGTCTCAAAGTATGTTTTGGCTGTCTGCAAATATGTTAACCTTATTATTTTAAATTGAAATGTTATCAGCTTCAATGTATTTTTAAACTCAAGTGTATCAGTTTTGATATATGCTACATTTTTCTAAACCAATTAAAAAATTATTTATATACATGAGCAAAATTATTTGAGCTCAAATTTCAACAGAAGATCATCTGCAATCATGCTATCCTTTTCTGTTTGCACAAGACAAATATTCTATTCACTACTATACTTCAGGAAAAAATGGCTGTAATATCTTTAATAGGTTTTGAGAAATTGAGAGAAGTAGGGTTGGAAGTAATGATGAGATTATTTTAAAACTGACATTTGCTACAGGTGCCAGACATACCTTGCCAAATTCCTTAAAACATGTTTTCCCTCATTTACTTCTAACCAAAGGAGTTGTTAGTGCTTAAAATTTCCTCATAAGCTTTATTTCTTTTAAAAAAGATCTATCAAATGAAATGAATTCTGTTTATTGAAATGAAAATGTAAAGTATTTGAGACTTCATACATTTCACTTTTTCTATTACTCCTTCTGTGCATTTTAAAGCAGGAATAAACCATGACAGGAATATTTATCATTAAATTCTATTGTAACTTACTCTTTGATTAAGGCATTATATCATATTTTAGAACAAGCAAAAATCTGAGCACTGTAATTTTAAGGCTGAATCATAAAAACCTTTCAACACAGAGAAAGAATTATAAATATTATGAAGTCACTGAAAGCTTCACCATTCTCATCTTTAGTATTTGTACAGAACTCAAAAGGTACAAAGAGGTGTCCCTAACCAATTATACTGAGGTAAGTTTTTATCTCTGGAAATCACTTTTAATATTCTTTTAATTGCAGGATACAACCAAAACCCCTTTATGGAAAATATATCTCAGCATTGCCATAAATGAAATATTGAGACAAAATGGCACATTGGTTCTACTCCTGTCATTCTTTTGGCAGATAAGAAAATTTAACTGAAAACTTTTACTTTAAAATGACAACTTACGCATAGTAAACTCTGCCACATTTTGAAATACGTGAGTTAATTTAGTAGGAAACTACAGTACTTTATCAACACTGTACATTTGGTTTCAAATTGGATGCTTCTCTTTGTCTTCTGAAATATCACTATTTGTTTCTTATCAGTCTTAAAAACAGCACAACAGTTTACTGTACTTTCAGCTGTGCTAACAACAGTGAAATGCAATTTCCACTGTTCGACACATCACTTCTCCCCTTTCACTTAAGCTAACCACTGTACCCACGTGTTTTGTTCCCCAACCCAAACATGAGACTCCCCATCGACTCGAGCTGCTCTTCCTGGATGTCACCACTCTCATCAGGCAACAGCTGACCCTTGACTCTTTGCTAACATAACCTTTTCTGACACTTGCTTATAGATGCCTACATCCTTCTGATGGATTGGAGCCTTTAGAAGCTTCATGGATGTTTTCACATTTGTATCTACTGTAAATCTACTCCTACAGCTCTGGGGGCTGAGGGTAGTAGATATGTAATATCTATATACATAGATATATAGCAGATGTTCTCAGTGAAAATCTACAATCACAGTTTCCTAATCAGCTGATGACTTGCCTAGCTCCTCTAGATCCCACACTCTGTGAAGGGAGGACTAAGGGGATTAAATGTGTTTGGGTTCTCCCTCTTTTAGTAGAAAATGACACTGAATATTTTACAGCCGCAGAGGCAAAGGTTGTTGGATTTACCAGTACTGTTTACCCCGCTGCAGGAAAATAGTGTCAATGAAGTATCATTCAGCATCACGCTCAATGAAATATAGTCTTTCCACATAACAAACAAACAAACAAAAAAACAACAAAAAACCCTCCCTAATCTCCCCAAACCCACCAAATGCACAAAAAACCCATTCCCTCAAAAAACCTCAAACAAACAAGTAATCAAAAAACCAAACTAACTCTTGTCTCTGGAGCAGGTCCAGAGAAGAGCAACCA
>VZRE01015516.1:0-16025 GCA_013396775.1 Cephalopterus ornatus | reverse complement strand
AGAATCATAAAATATGCTGAGTTGGAAGATACCCTGCAGGATCATCGAGCCCAACTCCCGGCCCTATGCAGGATACCCCAGGAGTCACCCCATGTGCCTGCGAGTGTTGTCCAAACGCTTCTTGAACTCTGTCAGGGCTTGGTGCTGCGACCACTTCCCTGGGGAGCCTTTTCCAGTGCCCTGCCACTCTCCGGGTGGAAAACNTCTCAGGGTGGAAAACCTTTTCCTGATATTCAGCCTAAACTGCCACCATACCTGCCCCTCCAGTTCCCCTTGTGAAGATGTTGAAGACCACAATGAGGTCTCCCCTCAGTCTCCTTTTCTCCAGGCTGAACAAACCAAGTGCCCTCAGCCCCTATTCATAAAATTTTCTCTACAGACCCTTCACCATCCTTGTGGCCCTCTTTGGGATGCTCTCTAATAGCTTTATATATGTCTTATATTGTGGTGCCCAAAACTGCCTCAATATTCCATGTGAAGCTGCCCCAGTGCAAAGAAGAGCAGGACAATCCCCTCCCTCGACCGGCTGGAGATGTTTTGCCTGATGCCCCCCAGGACACGGTTGGCCCTCCTGGCTGCCAGGGCACTGCTGACTCATATTCAGCTTGCCATCAACCAGGACCCCAGTTCCCTTTCTACAGAGCTGCTCTGCAGCTTCTCATTCTCTAGTCTATACGCATCCAGGGTTGTCCAACTTCTCCAACATGAATGCATCCCGCAGGCTGCAGGCTTCACTGTGAGTCCCTTCTGTGGTGTGCAGTGGTTCAGGAATAGCCTGCTCCAGCATGGGTTCCCTGCAGGGTCACAAGCCCTACCAGCAAACCTGCTCCTTTCTCCACAGGTCCACAGGTCCTGCTCCAGTGCTGGCTTCTCACAGGGTCACAGCCTTCTTCGGGTGTCCACCTGCTCTGTCATGGGGTCCTTCATGGGCTGCAGGGGCACAGCTGCCTCACCATGGTCTTCCTCACAGACCACAGGGGTATCTCTGCTTTGGCTCCTGGAGCACTTCCTGCCCCTCCTTCTGCACTGCCCCTTCTGCCTTCAGGGCTGTTTCTCTCACATATTCTCACTCTTCTGTGCATTTGCAATTTCTCCTGCCCAGTAACTTTTACCCTTCTTAGTGAACTATGTTACCCCAGAGGCACTACCATCGTCACTGATGGGCTCAGCCTTGGCCAGTGGCAGGTCTATCTTGGAACCAGGTGGCATTGGCTCTGTTGGACACTGGGGAAGCTTCTCACAGAAGCCACCCCTGTAGCTCCCCACTACAAAACCTTGCCATGTAAACCAAATACAGATCTGTTAATATTTTTGTGTTCAAATGCTGGGATCTGATTCTTATGAAATATAAACATGCAATTTTTTTTCACAGTTATATACAGAAATTAAAGATTGATAAATTTCCATGGAAATATTCATAGCTTGAATTTCTACTTGAACAGAAACAACTGTTTATGTCATGGCTCTCAAAGTAGGTATGGCACACATTAGATTGCATAAAGACTGACCAGTTAGCTTCAGAGAAAGTCCTCACTGGAGTCCTCACTGACATTTATAATCAGAAGGACATAAATAACAAGATATGCAACACCTTCCAATTTTCACATGAATAACTACAATCTAGGAGGTGTATTTGGTCATCTGTGGTGAACAGTAAATTTTACATTAATAATTCAACTGACATTTAAGTGTTCACAATTAGCTTCTAAGCTAATGTTCTCTGAGACAGATACATGTATCTCTGTTGTAATTATAGCACATTTGCTTCATTTAATTGATGCTTTTAATCTGAAATGTTATGTTTTAAAACACTTTCCTTTAAAACGTATACTGGGAATGAATTATTGTCAAGATAGCAAAATTGTTGTGAGAACTTTAAATCAACAGAGTGTCAAAGACACTGGACATTGATTTTTTTTTAAGATAAAGTAACAGAAAGTTACCTCTGATGATATGTCTAAGCATTCTAATTAGTGATCTGCTTTCAAAAGGTACATGCATGGAGGGGCTGCAGACAACTACTAAGGAAAACCAGGACTTCAAAGAAAAAAATTAGACAGTTACTTTGCTCAAATAGAATTGGACCTAACTGTAATCAAAGCCAACTGTAAAATCATTTCACTATTTTTTCAGTCTTACTTAGTTTAGACACTGAGTCATAGAATGTTGATTTTCATCATGCTTTTTATAAGTGCTGTTCAAATTCAGTGGGATATAATTCCTAAGCCAAGACTCGATTAAAAATAAAATTTTGTAAATGTTGTATCAATAAATAGTGCTTCACAGAAGCACAATCTGATAAGGTTGGAAGTGACCTCTGGCACTATAGTCCAACCTCTCTGCTGACACAGGGTCAACTAAAGCTTGTTGACCAAGACAATATCAGTTTTTCCGTATCTCCAAGGTGGGAAACTCCTCAACACTTCAAGGTAACTTGTTCCAGTGCTTGGTCACCCTTAGAGTAAAAAATTGTTTCCTGATGTTCAGACAGAGCCTCCACCATTTCTGTTTGTACCCCCTGTCCTGTCACTGGGCACCAGTGAAAAGAGTCTGGCTCCATCTTCTTCATACTCTCCCTTCAGGCATTTGTATACATTAGTAAGACTCCTTTGAGCATTTTGTTCTCTAGGCTGAAGAATTCCAGCTCATTCAGCCCTTTTTCATAGTAACAATGCTCTTAACCATATGTGTGACCCTTCATCAGACTGTCTCAAATATGTCTATGTGTCTTGTACTGGGGAGCCCAGAACTGGACACAGTACTCCAGGTGTGACCTCACTAGCGCCAAATAAAAGGCAACCATCACCATCCTCAACTTGCTGGCAATATTTCATTAGCTGCTTTTGCTACAGGGGCACATGTTGGCTTATGTTCAACTAGATGTCCACCAGGACCCCCAGAGCCATTTTCTATAAAGCCGTGTTCCGTCTGATCATCCCCTAGCTCTCACTAGTGCCTAAGGTGCTTGTTCCTCCCCAGCTGCAGGACTTTGCACTTCCCCTTGCTGAACTTCATGATTGATTATACTAATGCACCTCATCTGTGTGTTGGACGGATTATATAACAGATATAACAGTTAAGAGTCAAGGTATGACAGTGTCTCTGTCAGAGTAAGGGACAGGCTCCATTTTCTGTGATACAGTAAAGAATATGATACTTTTATTACCAGGTTTAAAATGAAGAGTTCCAATATTAATAAACAGGGAAAGATTGTAGAGATTAGAAAGCCATTTCACATGCAGAGGAAGAGGTAGATGAATCTCACTCTGTGCTGAGATTCTCTCACTATACTAGGCTGCATTTGTAACTTCAGCGATAAGATTGTTTATTTTCCCTTCTTTGGGCATTATTAACACTTTACAATTAAGATTAATACTTACTGGATCAGATATTACAGTGAGAATTTCAAAAAAAAAAAAAAGATTCTGCTTTGTCTGCCTAAACCGTGCTACCCTCTAAATGATATTAAATGCTACACATTTTTCTCTCGACAAAGATTTAGCAGTCCTCACAAGCAGCCCCTCCTGCAGCTTACCAGCCTAGCAGATCTATATACTTTTCACTCTTAAACATACCCTAGATGTTTCCAACTTCTTCACTAGACAGTTTCAGCAATAAGGGGATACTGGAGTACCAAATGCCTTAACTGGTGTTCAGTGAAGATTATAGGAAGAGCATAAGGCTTTATGCAAACAACACGGAAAAAGAGAACTCTTTTTAGGAAGAGTATTATTATATTACATTATTATAACAAGATAAAACAGAACAATCAAGTTATAGCACAATGCTAAGTTAAATGTTGGGTTTTTTTTCTGAGAAGGGGTCAGATAGTTAAATGGGAACCTGAATGAATATATAGGCAGAAAGGTTTTGACAGGTAAGTTTTAGAAACTGAATTGAAGAAAATGAATGAACATTCTATATTTAACTGTACTGTCAAAGCAAGACACTCAAAAAATCACAAGCCAGGCACAATAAATCTTAAGACTCTTTAAAAAAAAAAAAAGGAGAACTCATGAATTTTAAGACATCTAATAGATTGAATTATTTTTATTTCCATCTGATATGAATGTGTAAGAATGATGATCTTGGGTTTTCTCCACAACCTGAAGGGCAAAGGACTACATGAAATATTGAGAATAGATAGAATTATTAATCTCTCTACATGTAATGTTTTATTTAAACCCTTAGTTTCCATGAACAAGCTAAGAATTTGGTCTGACAAATTTCTTCCAAGGGATAGATCTTCGAAAAAAACACTGAAAAGCGTGAGACTCAGGATCAAATCATAACAGAGAGCACTAATTAAAAAAAAAAAAACTTGCCCTTTTTTTTTTTTGTGCACCACTGTAGTATTAGAGTATTTAAAGGCTCTACTGAAATCTTGTAAAGAATTTGCAGAGAAGATTTATTTTGTTCTTAATGTCATATGAAAACCAGGGGTTTTTTTGACACAAATGTAAGTGTTCTTAGGGAAAACAGCTCTTATAAGGATAAACTGATACAGAGCTTATAGACCATTTTTATTGTCCTCCAGTGGGTTTTGGAGGAAAGGTGCAAGGCTTCTTCTTGGAAAACTTCAAAAAGATTGTGGGAAACCAGTACTGAGAAAAAAAAAAAAAAAAAAGGAGAGAAAAGCAGGCTGTTTTGCTATGGGCTTTAACATCCAATCTTTTAATTTTTTTCCTGAATAACCTAGCTCATTAAATGTTCTCAACTACTTTTCCACCATGCACTGCTCTTTTCTGGAAATAGAACTCAGTGTGCAAAAAACCTGGAGTCTAATACAATTTTTTTTTTTGTCTTCACTAGAAAGTGAAAGCCATATTGTCAGATGGATATTTTTCTGTTCCTTCTCTGTGAGGATTTCAATTTATTAATTAAATAATACTGAAATGGAGACTTTTTATTTATTGAATAACATAATCCTTTGAAAATATGATACAGCTGACATTTAAGAAACAAATAAGCAAAATTCTACTCTGTAAAGTCAAATGGACTTTTCTTGCTAATTGTGATGGTAATTGATTTTTTACTACGTGATTGTTCAACATCACCTCTATGCACACAAGTCCCAAAGAAAGAGGTTTATATGCAGATCATCGATAAGTGAAGGAAATTTCTGTAAACTCAGGAGATATTTTTCAACTCTGCTGGAGAGGACTCTCTAGACTATGCTGCACTCTTCTGAAACTGTTATGTTTATTTATTACTCTGAAAAGAAAATGTGCCCTCAAGTCATAGGTTGTCCTTTCACTATCTGTTCCTTGCCAGAACCACTCATAAATACAGGAGTAGGCTTCACACACTGTGGAGATCAGGCACCTGATCTGACTTCTACAGGTGAATTAGAAATACACAAGACCTGAGATTTTAGAGCTGCTTGGATTTAGCTATTGAGATGATTTATTTGCAAACATCCCATTGTTTAGATTTATTTTTCTTGTGGAGAAGCAAGAACACTATAAAAGTGTGTTATTTACCTGAATAAACTTTAAATACTAGGCAAGCTTAAAATGGAAATGAGACCTTTAATTTTAGCAAAGTTTGGTCAACTTCTTGACTGACCTTTCCCAGCTGGGCAAGGTGTTACAGAAGTATAAAAGAAGAAAATATGGCCTGTCATTTAATCCTAGTATCCAGCATCTTGTTTTAGATGACATTTCTGATTTCTGGATGCTTACTATCAGATGTAGAAGCTCAATAACTGTTTAGGAGCACTCTACTCCTGGGTGGTGCCTTTCAGAAACAAACTTCAAGGTTAGAGGACCTGGCCACGATATTTGATGAGACTGCCTATGAGAAGGCTATGCTGCCATCTCTTTGTTCCAAATCTTCCCTTGTCTTCCCTTTCTCTCCCACATTTTTACATCTAACCTGAAGTGGTATTGCCATACGACACAAATGCAAACAGTTCTATTTCCCTTTCCTAGGTCTCAGTTTACAAACATAATTTGTTCTTTACCCAGCATATCCTCCCAGATTAAATGGTTTTCCTGTTAGTCTTGATCTTTCCAAAGCAGCGGCTACATTTTAAATACCTATTATTGAACAAGCAGTCACTCTACCTTCCATTTTATCAGATGTGTGATCTCTGGTGAGCTCACCATGTTAACGTTCAAGGTGCAGAGAAAGTGAAAAGTCAGAACACATGGAAGGCTAAAAATGGGATAACCCCCCCCAACTGTAGTTCCTTTAAGTACCAATTATCCATTACTGGTTAGCTGTGAGGGATTTTATTTAGGAGAGGTTTCCAGTCAGCAAAAAAAGCAAAAGAAATGAGGCACAGGAAGAAGATAAAAATGCTACAAAACAAAGATGATGTGTAGAGTCTAAATAAGGAGGAAGAATGAGTTGGAAGTAAACCACGTGTCAGGAACTGTTCAGTCATTGCTGCAGGAAAGTTTTCAGAAAGGGGAAGTGGCTTTACTCTCCAGGTTTGGGCTATAGCTACAGTGCCTTTTTTTGTTTGTTTTCTTTTTTTGTTTTGATTTGGTTTGGTTTGGTGTTTTTTTTTTGGTTGGTTTTTTGTGTTTGGGTTTTTTTGGTTGGTCAGTTGGTTTTTGTTGTTGTTGTTGGGTTTTTTTGGTGGGTTTTTTGTTGTTGTTGTTTTGTTTTGGGTTTTGTTTGTTTTGTGAAATTTTTGTTTGTTTGTTTTGCTTTGGTTTTGGTTTTTGTTTTTTTCTTGGAAGCGATATACAGGGATAACATTAAGCAGAGGAGGAAGTACCATCCATCACGTTGTTCCTATAATTCCATGAATTCTCCCTGCCTATTTTTCATACTATGCCTTATGTGACTTCATACATAATCCTTTTTTAAATTAAATTACGTATTTGTAATACAAAAAATGTATCAATACACAGCACTGCAAAACTTAAGCGTTAAGTAATTTGTGCTAAGTAGGACTCATTAATTTTAGTGTTCTTCCACAATATTAGAAAATTAATTAGTCATTTTTCCCTTGAAAATGTTGAGTTAATACTGCCAGGAATTATCAACCTTTAAGAAAATGAGAGAATCTTTGTAAGTACATAGTGCTAATTTAGAATATCTACCAATGAAGCCTCTCAAAGGCTTATGAACACCACTAAATTTAGAATCTATGAAGCCTTCCAGACTACAGAAATATAATTATTCCTGATTTTAAAACAAATTAAAACAAAGAGATTAATTGACATACCAAAGTCCCAAAGAAGTCTCAGGCTGGCATGGGGAAATTTAGGTCTCCTTTTTTCTCGCTGTTCTTTGTCTTGGCTCTTGACTGCCTTCAGAGTATGCAGTTCCCACATTCTCATTTCTTATCTGCCTGAATAAATTAAATGGCTCCCAATTAGTGACAAAAAAATGATCTAAGAATTTTCTTAATTGCCCATCAGTAGGATATAAGAGTTTCCCAGAAAATGAGACTTGCATAACTTAAAACCTAAATGAGCTAGACAGTCTTCAGCAATTCTTCCTGCTATGCTCATAAGTAACCATGTCTCGATTTCAGATTTCCTTTTCAATAATTTCAATTTTTGTGACAAAACAGACATTAGAGCATAAGAGCACAGTGAAAAAAAAAAAAATTGTATTGCTTCCAGTCTTGATTTGACTTGTCCTCCCAACTGTGGAAATAGTCATAGCTATTCCCACTAAAAATACCTGTAAAGATGGTGAATTATTACATATGATATGTTATATTTAATGCCATAGCTCATGGCTTATTATGCAATAACCTGTTCTTAAAAGTTTACTAAAGTGTGGAACTATTAGAACCAGGACAGTTACATGGGAAATTAAGGATTGTTTGGCAACTGATTCAGGAACAAGAAAAAATATTTAATTAATAAAAGCCTAGATGCAAACCAAATACTATTTTATATAAGTTATAATCAGTTCTAATTAAGATCTCTTTTGGAAAGTCACTGTTTTATATTGAAGTGTCACAGCCTTTGAGCATCCTAATGTATTTTAGTAGCAGTTTTTGCATTCAAACTCCTTTTTATTCATATGTTCATACATAATCAACCTTTCTGCACTTACTCAGCACTTCTTGAGAACGATACTCTTTCATATTTTGTTTAAAATGCTTTAAGTCCTTTTCTTTTGAAGAACTAGGTTTTTACTTGCACCACATGCTACTGCTTTTCTGCAATTGTGTAATCATTCACAGGAACAAGTACGTATCCATACCAGTGAATCCTTAATCCACTTCTGTAAATAAGCCAAGATAATTTGGAACTACAGAATCTTCAGGTTGTCATGAGGTAGCAAGGACCTGGCTGGGTGGGTTTTCACTGATAGTACCATGTGTATGGTACAATTGATGTCTGTTCTTTCCAGCTTATGCTTAATCAGAAATATTTGCTTGCTGATAACTTTCCACTGGAGGAGATGAACAGTGGGAACTCAATTATTCAAAAGTCTTCAGATTCCTAAGGACTAGAACCTGAATGCAGATGTCAAGATTTGCTGGCCCAAATCTTCCAGTTCTGGATAAGAAGAGGTTAGGAAGGCTTTCTAAAAACGCCTCAAGTTTTCTACATGGGATGGGAAATGTTTACATCCTCAGACACCCACACAGGAGTTTAACACAAAATAATACGTTGAAATTTCTTTTAAAGGAGAACAAATCCTTGACTGCACAAAGAAAATAATCATGGCTATATGTTTTATTCCATGCTTAGTAGAACGAATTAATTCATAAAGATACTATAGACAATGTTTCCCAAATCTTTGATACTCAAGGCACAGGATTTTCTGTGTTAAAATTGATGTCATAAGACAGATCTCCCTGAGCATTTCTGCCTCTGTCCAATGCAGCTATGACCAGCTGCTGGACCTGTCACGCATGATATTCCACTCTCCAGGCTCCCTCACTCTTTCCAGGCTATTTAGACTGGTTTCAGGGCAGAATGCAATGGCCATCCCACTATACCTGTTGGAAATTTTTACCATAAGGCATCAGAAAAATAAGTACAAAAACAAATTGAAAAACACTCTAACTTTTTATTTTAATAGCAAACTCAGAGAGAAAATTCTGGCCATAGTGAAAAGAAAAGGAACATATCTTTTTATCTCTCTTCTCAACTTCTACACAAAATGAGAAAAAAATATATTTCGAGCCTTACAGTCTCAAGGGAGCATTTTCAATACAGGTCCAAGATTACTATGACATTCATAGTAGCAGAATTCCTGTACCTCTAACAAATATAATGGATGATTTACTAGATATAGTGAAGAACTATGTGTATGCAGGGCAAGAGAAAGAAGAATAGAACTAAATGTGCAGCATGCCAAAAATTACAAGGGTCTTTAGTTGCCCAGGAAGTTCTCTGCAAAGCTGATATGAAAACTTTGTATTATATTCATTATCTGAGGATTTATCAGAGTGTGACTTGCATTCACTTCAGCAGAAAATCAGATGTCAGTTTTAAATAATGGCCAGCCAGTCTGGGATAGCTGCTTAAATAGAAAATGAGAAAAAATATAGCCATTCATTTTAATAACACTTTCCTTATTTTGCCATTGATGTTTCGAGGAAGCTGAAGAAACCACGCCATGGGTCAATCCTTTTCCCAGTCATCCAGCAACCTATTTCTGCAGAGCAGATCTGTGAACTGCTGTAAGAAGTGGCTGTAACATGAAAAGTTCTGGGGCCCCGGTCTGAGCTTTGGCTGCTCACGATGAGTGTGTGTTGGTACAGTACTCTATTGAGCAATGTTAAACAAAACTGCTGCTCCCCGAGTTAAGACACAGGTGAACAAATCAAAAGATGTCTTAGCCTGCAGGGACATGTTCCATCCATTTTCAAGGAGCTGTTAATTTTCTGCTAATAATTCTAAGTGCAGAAGTGTAAGCTACCTTGGGGCTGAATGTGGCAATAAAAATAAGTGATGACAGAGAATGGAAATAAGAGAAGGGTAGATAGAAAAGTGCAGAATTAGAAAAGAGCCTGATGAAAAAGGATTAAAATTAGTAAAATTTAAAACAAACCTACAGAAACTCACAAAAACACCCTTCTCCCCCCATAAAAAACAAAACAAAACACAAGAACAAAAAAAACCCAAACACACACAACCCCACTAAACAAACAAACACACCAAAAAACAAAACAAAAAACCCAAATCAATAAACTCCCATCTCCCTGCTATAACAAAGGCCTCTGTTCTGCACTGAGCTGAATATAGGCTCCTAAAGAGTCTGTTTTGGTGCATAAATCCATCAGAAACCACGTTTGCAGTTGCTGACCTGTCCAGAGAGCAAAAGGTAAGGTTTCAGGATTTTGGGGTGACTACAACAGAAATAGACGATAATATGATAATAGACATTCAGTTTGCTTGCAAATACTGTCTTGGGATGAGTGTTAAAGAATTACAACAACCCCAATTCCTTTGTCTTCCTTCTAAACAATGTTATTTAAAACTCCAAGTCCTTTTGTTCTCTCTGGACCCAGAAACCCTACTTCCTGTCATAGAAATTGAAAAGGTGAACATTCACTAGCAGCAAAAAATAAACCAGGATTTAATCTTAGGCACCTTTTAGAACTTCTGTTCAGTTTTTGGTCCAGACCTCAGATTTTAAACCCTTGTTTGCTGCTCTTTAAAATCCTTTGGACTTTGAAGAAGTTTTGTTTTAGGATGGAAAGCCTTCAAAATCTAACCTAACCTTTAGATTTGAAGTATAATGTAAAGCAATTGTGAGAATACTTGTTTCTGTATCATTTAATCCAAGAATATAACTTCTTATATATTATTGTTATGTGAATACATTGTGCTGTATGGAGACAGTGAAGGACATGAGGAAACTGAATGGAGAATTTTTTGCCATCTCATTCCTCTTCAGACAATTCTTTGGCAATGAGTTTCCTTTACTGTTTCTTGTCAAAGTACTGACAAAAGGACTCTGAACATAAATTGGTGGAAGTAGTTTAGTTAAATTATACTAAACATATTGATTTATGCTTCTGTCTGAGATCCTTGGAACCTTCTGAGCCTTCTTTTGAAAGCTCAACTGTACAAAATGCATTTGTTGCCAAAGTCAAGTACACTTGCTTGAGCACCTAAGTGGAGTACAAAATTAAAGAAATGGTACTTTGGTCTTGTAAAACCAATACAATTTACAGAGAAGCTGGACTTTCTCTGCAGATGTTGGAAGTCAGGAGGGCACTCTGAGAAAATACCTAATGTGTAGCTATACAGCTGGAATGGGAGTACTCATTTTAAAATAAGTTTCTCTTGAATTAAGAGTCTACTTGTAAGCTGAGTTATTGACACCTCAGAGAGAACTTAGCAGCAAAACTAAGAAAACATTTTTTTTAGCAAGGACCACTGTAACCATATTATTCTTATCAATACACTAATATTTCCTACACAGGTTTCTTATTCACTTTTCTGTATAATCATATGTAACAATCTTTGACTAAAATCTTTATAGAACCATATAAGTTCTTTGCTCTACGTAAAAAGTGTTCAGATGTTAATTTTTATGACAAAAAAAATCAAGACGTATTTTAATATAAATTGTCTTTTTTGAAAAAATTCATTTATTTAGATAAGAAGAGTAATGTATTGTCTTAAATACAAAGTGCAGACAGAGAACTATTAATATTTCACTTTTGATTTTCCAACTGTCTCATTCTGTAGCCTTGGAATCAACATTTAACTTTTCCATGACTTCACAGCATCATCTGTCTAACAAAGATAATACTCATCAAGCTAGAGCGAGAAGCATTAAAATCTCCTTAAATGCCTGCTCTAAAGACTTGTTAAATGAATGGATATGTTTCCATCTATTTTAATGACTTTTATATCAAGCTGTTAATTCAGAGGATTACATTTTCATTAAATTTTACAAGAAAAAAGTCAATACATGGAAAACTTTCCTTTGACCTACAGTTCCTCATAACATTTGTATTCTAAACAATGCATCATTGTGATAATGTCTGACAGCTCAGTGCTACTGCTCAGAAACAGGACTCTACCCACTTTGCTTTTTCCTTTTAGCATGGGAACTGAAAATATTATCTACACAGCAAGTGGATAAACAATTATACAATCTGAATGTTCTTTTTCAATATAAAATGTTTAGTCACTCCATGGGTATCATGCTGAAGAGAAAATGTCAATGTCATTATGGCATTTAATTTCATCAACAGTTAAAAGAAAAATCTCTAAGTTCTCAACTCGTTACATTTTTTTGCCTCAGTGATCAGTTGCACATGTAGACAAACACTAGAAATGAAAATGCATTGAAATCAAAACATCTCACCACCAGTGATCAGGTAGAAGTCATCCTTAACTGTCCAAGTGTCCTAATGGACCGTAAACCAGATTAAATAATCAGTATATTGGATAATGAAAATAATTTTCAATGTGATATTTAATGTTATGCCTCAGGGCATGACTTCTTTTAGAATATGAATGTGTTTCATATATCAGAGAGTAAACAGATGAGACGGAGAAAAGATTGGTCATTAATTTTAGAATACATAATTCTCCTATATTTGCTAAACTAATTTGGTTGCAATAAGTCACAGTCTTGTGGGAAGAGGGATAAAAATGAGTCAGAAGAGGCACAACTATCAGGCTGAGGCAGTGACCAAACTGCCAATCAGATTGAATGATGCCTAAACGTCTTTTGGTTTATTAGTTATTTAATAAGTTTCACATCCTTTCCTCTTTCCAAATGACATCTAATTTTGTTTTTAATCAAGCTGTAGGAAAGAAAAAAAAAAAAAACACCACCATACATTTTTTGTAGTCCAAATTAACTTTTGCCTTTAAAGCTGAAAAAAACCCCAGCAAACATATTCCATTTTCTTAAGAAACTTTTTCTCAAAGGCATCCTATTTAAATTTCTTTAAGTAATTGAATGTTATAAAAATCACTGTGTAATACAAGTAGAAGAAGCAAATTGCTCCATTTTATAAACTGACTGCTCAGCTATAGTTGATTCTGCATATTGGGGAACTGTGATCAGTGATGGCTCTTAACAGAAAAAGGCCTTTGCAAGTAGATATTTCCAGCAGGAAAAAATGAATATCTTGTTAAGCTTTCAGACATTTTACCATTTGGTAATGAGTCACTGAAGCATCTGGCATGAATTTCAGTACCTTTTAACCATTTATCAACTCAGAATGTTGATACAGACTTCTTTGTTTATGGAAGATATGAGTGCATTCATTGCTGCCTATGGGGAAGAAGGAACGGAGCTGTCAGAAGTAAATAAAAAAATTTAAAATGAAAAAAAAGGCAACCTCAGAGCAACAGGCAAAATGAATCCAAATGCTACATTCATTTTTGGGAACACCACATCTGAAAGCTTTGCCAAGGTGATGATTCATCATTTTTCAGAATGGATGAAGTTGAGGCAGCCAAGAGATGCTTGAAGAAATTACTGTAGCAAGACATTTTCACCTAATTGTTATTTTCCAGACTCCACAGTTTTGCCAGTAATGGCTTGGAGTCAAAGTTGAATGCATTGTTTGGGCTTAGCATATCCAAAGCACAGGGAGAACAATTTCATTACAAAAAGCTATCCTGATTCAAGAGGGAAGTTAAGTTCTCAGTTGAATTTTCACAAGCTACAAGTAACATGAGCATTTGGGAAGACATGATTATCAGAATTAATGACAAATCAACATTTTGCCTACAGTTCCTCCACCCCCACAAGATCCCTCACCCCTTCTGCAACACAAGCTAACTACCATCATCTGTAAATATGAAGAAGAATATATACTTATTAAAAACATACATTATTTATGGACAAGAAAAAATCCATTAAAAAGTGAAACCAGGAGATCCACCAATAAATACTTTTTTAAAAAACACAGACCTTCCTTATTTTATTTTACAGCTATTTTCAATCAGAGCACGCTTGCAGCTGTACAAGATAAAAGGGAATTTTGTGGTCCTTGACAATGAAAATATAGACCCCATTTTTTATATGCTTTTCTCCATTTACTTCATTGAAGGGCTGCTGAAGTACTGATCTGAATAAATCCAGGATCAGACCTATTCTTTTGGCACTAACAATTCTCTGAGGAAAATCTTTTTCACACACAAATGTGTGTGACAGTCTAACCTATCTACTTAGAAAATTTGGATGGCTGAACAATCAGACGTCTTGAGCATGCAGTAAGTTTTCTGCAAGTCACATCAATTATTACCTGCTTCCCTGTGATTTTAGTTGTTTGGGTTTTTTTACTAATCAGAAAAACACCAGAGTGATAATCATAGCATTTTAATCACCTGGGAAATAACAAAATAGGAAGATCAACGAGAATCTGGAATGTGTCAGACCAACGTATTTGTCTCCTATACCAGTAGCAGGCCCTGCAGATAGGGAGAAACAGTAGGTCTATTATGCATAGAGACCTGTCTTGGAATTATGGAAAAATCTTGTTAGCTTTTATTATTTTCTTATTACGATTTAAATTACATTGATCTGGGGTAAACTATGAATATACTGGAGGATCATATTGAAGTCTATTATGTTGAAAAGTTTAAGAAATGTCTTTATATCTATGGGTTTTTTTATGTAAATAATTCAGTTTACTGATTTGAGCAAGCACATGCAGTTAATTAAACACAAGGTGAAGAATGACCCGGCAGGCAGCAACAAAGATTTGAGGTTATTGTGGATCACAGGTTACACAAGTCAAGCATTATACTACCACATGAATCAGAACAACCTGTAGATCATTCTTTCCACTTTGTAATTTACCTGCTTCTCCTGGAGTGGGACACCCTCAAAGTGGACACTGTACCTTCTGATCTGTGGAATTCAGAGGAGTGCAACAGTAGACCAGAAGTCCAGGAAAGAATAGGTTAGGCAGTGGGTGTAAACCTTGGAAAAAAGAGAGACTGAGGAGAACAGAAAAAAAACTTCAGTTATGTAAAAGGATTGTAAAGAAGGAAAGAATAATGTCCTTTCCATCTGCTGCGGCTAGGTCTTAATTATCCAACTTTATACATTTCATTAAAACTATTCCCTTAAATATGTTATATAATAGAAAACCAAATATGTTCCAAGCAATGTTAAAATGTTAAAGCTGGAAAACCTTCTCAGGTATGAGACTTTGAAATGATTGCAGCAATCAGTCAATAGATCAGAAGCCAAACTGACCCAACAATTAAACTGCCCACTACAAAGGACATACATTAAAAGAAGGTATTACTAAAACAAGGTTTCATCACATTGAACAGAGATTTTCAAATTCAAAAGGCTACATTTTCATTCTTTCTTCTTTTTTTTTTATTTTTTTTTTTTTAATTATTTTTATTTTATTTTGGCTCCGCATCTCCAGAAGAGAAAAAGCAGTGAGGTTCAGTGACTCCTAATCTGTTTTCTACAGAGCATTTTTTTCTCTCACTGTAAGGGAATGAACATTGCTCACAACGCAAATCTTTGAACAAAAAAAAAGTAATCTATCAAGCTTTTTTACTCTAGAAATACAGAAGTATTTAGTCTGCTGTTTTTATACTCCAGTGTGGAAAAAACATACACAGTTTAAAAATAACAGAAAAAACAATGTCGCTGAAAGTTTGTTGAATGCACTAACTGGGAAGTATTAGCTCATGAGGGTTTTTCTGTGCTTAGTCCAGCCTCCCAGGAGGATCCTAAGTAAATGGTTGTGGTTAGCAGTATTCTCAGAAGAGAATACATGTTTTAGTGAAAGGAAGACAAAAGATGACACAGTGTGCTGGGTAAACTTGGCACGAGCATTACTGAGTGAACAGCAATATTGCATGAAGTACAGACAGGTTCTGTGATTCTGAGTTTTTGTGGGGCATCCCACCTGAGAAACAGCTTCAACGATGTTAAATCATACATATTTTAGTCACTTAAATAATGATTTATGTTAACAAAATCAACACAGCAAAGCCAGTTTTTAGATTAAGCAGATTCAAAGAATTAAATTAGGATGAGTAAATCAATTTAGGAAAGGCTTTTACATTATCAAAGAAAAATAGCACCTCATTAATCAAATCTACCCTCTAGAGAAGGAATGAGAATATGCAACTCTGTGCATTCCT